>QRFJ01001667.1:36868-321868 GCA_006176705.1 Cocos nucifera | reverse complement strand
TATTATTAGTGATGATAGATACTTATTAGCAATGATATTTTGCTATCGCTAATAACATTTTTATCGATGGCATATAGCGACCAAATAATATGCCATCATAAAAACTTAAAAAATTATTAACGATGGCAAGTTTGGCTTGTAGCGATAATAAGGTATGTCACTAGTAAAAATTAATTTTTTTATATTAGTTTTAATATTATTAGTGATGAAAGATTATTATTAGTGACACCAAAAAGCCATCGCTAATACTAAAGTAATTTTATTTTTTTAATTTGATTATAGGATTATTAACGATGGAAAATCATTATTAGTGATAGCTTTTGCCGTCGCTAATAAACTTTTAGCACCGACTACTAGCAAAGGTGGATTCGCTATCGCTAATAATATTTTTTACCGACAGCATTAGAGACCAAAAATAAACCATCAAAAAAATAAATTTTTTATTTATTATTGATGCATGCTAATTTATAGCTATGGCAAGTGCACCAATTGATCAAGTAATAAAGTGAATGAGTAGAGTATCATCCCTAGAGAATTGAAAAATAAGTACTAAAAAATTCTTTTTTATGCCTTATTTAGAAGACTTATTTATGAGAATAAAAAATTAAAAAATAAAATAAAAAAATAATTAAATTTTTTTTTAAGGAAATAGGGAGAGTGTAATTATTAAGGTTTTAAACTTAAGAGCAATGGGTTACTAAGGCAATCGGTTCACCAACTCAGTCAATACAATATTCAGATTATTAGATTAATTTTATTTTATGTGATGGTGGAGTTTCCTAATTTATTCATTACCCTTTGGTCTAGGCATAGCAAAACTATCAATATTTATTAATTATCCTTTGGTTCAGGTATAATTTAAATAAATATTAATGCATTAAGTTTTGTGAAATCCTCTAATTAAAATACGCTGCATCCAAAGCGTACTAAAATTTTTGTATGTATATGAATTCTAATTTGATTCATAATACAAGGTATATAATCAAGAATCAATAACATAAATGTATTTGGTCCGTAACATCTATGTTTATCAGATCAATTAGAAGATGACCAGTAATCTAAAAGCATTAAGATCAGATTTATATACTCCTCATAAATAAAATTTAAAATTTAAAAATAAATCACACTGAATATTACATCAAAAGAGTGGCTATAAATTAGCCTTAGTAAAAGAAAATTTAGTTCATAATAATAAATTCAAAAATAGTAAATAAAATAAAAAGCATAAAGAAATTAGACTGTTTGATTGCTGAAATTGATTATCCATTGCTCTTGGTGTGGAGAACTTAGTGAAGAAGAAAAGGCTCCTTGATCGATATCTTGATTGTCGAAAGAAATCAAAAAATTCTTTTTTCCTCTCACAAATCTCTCTTCTCTTTCTACCTCTCCCCTCTCTTTCTCTTTTTTTTTATTTCTCTAACTCTCTCCCTTTTTCTCTCTGACTTCTTCTTTTTCTTCTCTTTCTACCTCTCTTTATTCTACGACAACAACAGGTTTTTATAGACCACGAAATTGATTCTTCCCTAAACTCCTTTATAAATTAGGTTTAAGAGTCCCAAAATAACTCAAATAAGAATCTGGATGACTCTGAGGGTTAGATGTTGATCAAATGGTCCAAAAACTACTTAAAAATCCTTTAAAACATCCTAGATCAAGTCAGATTTCATGCCAACCATTGGATCAACCATTGGATTGAATTTGGGCCATTCGATCGTGCTTTAGTTTAACGTCATGATGAATCTTAGCCATTAGATCTCGATCGGGAGCTGCGGATGCCGTTCATCAGTGCTTTCTTTTCGACTGTCCGATCAAGTTTCAGTAAAAAGTGCTCATTGGATCAAACAAAATTCTCAAATTGTCCTCTATAGACCATGTGCGAGCCCGATGTTGCATGGACCATTGCATTCTTCAGCCAATTGGAGCATGCTTCTTCATATGAAATTTCCAAAATGCCCTCATGTTGGTCTACCGTGCACTGTGAAAAAAACTGACGTAAGCGCTGTGTCGACGGGTCGATCTGCTGATGCAGTCGAGCCGAGCGGTCTGCTGAGCCAGTTTTCTGAACCGATTTGATCCGAACTGATTTTTTTTTTTTTGAAATTCAATTCTGGGCTCGTTTGAAGTCCGTTTTGTCTAAAATTTATTTCATTTGAATCAAAAAAATAAGATCTTCACATTGGTGGCCTTCTTTCCTACATAAGATTAATAAAAGCATCAATTTTTAAAGATATAAATTAATTTATTTTATAATTTAATATTTTTATTAGTATATTTTTACCACTTATCACACCCCCCAACTTAGTCATTGCTAGTCCCTTAGCAATGTTTTATTTAATACCATGTTTCAATAAGATTATCCATCACAAAGATAAAATCTAGGATTAAAGGTCAAAAAGTTTAAAAAATACTGCTAACTAAGCATTGAGCTTCAGAAGCAAATTTTTCAGTCAATACAATTAAAAACTTTCTTAGAGTACATCAAAGATCTATAGCACTTATGTTCATGATGACTAACTTTAGCATTTCAGTATTAAATTAAAAGAACAAAAGTATCCTCTCTTATCACCTATTTTGGTCAATTTTCTATACATTCTCAATTTTATACTTATGAATTAAGGTAGCTTTCACACTGCCTCTTTTTTTTTTTTTTTACTGTGTTAAAAATCCTGGCCTTCTCTTCACCGTTTTACGTGAATTTCCATACTTGACCTAGGTGCAGAGACCCAGTTACTAAGCTTTGGGCAATTCACATATACTCTATCTTTTGCACTTTATTTTTAGGCAGATAGCTCTTTCCTTAAATTTAAATTTTTTTAATTAGAATATATATTAATTATCAATTTTTAGTGATAATTGAATTCTTAGTTGGCCATATAATTAATACCTACTTTGCCTTGTTAGCATGCATGTGCAATTAGAAGTGCTAATAGTCTTTTAATGACCTAAGTAGGCTGTTAAAAATTGACCAACTAATCTACTTCTTTAACTCGTTACATTCATTAGCAAATAATTCTATCTTTTATCACTTATCTAGTTTATTTTGCTCAAGATTTTCTTTTTGATACATATATATATATTTTTAATCTAAAAGCATTATCTTAAAGGAGAAAGAAAAATAAAGGGTGCAATAAAGGATAGGAAGGAATATACCTGATTTGGTTTAGTCTGATTCTTTAGAGCTTTGAAATTTTGCTTGAGCTCTCATTAATTTTTCTGCAAAATTAAAAATACACACCAGAGCAGTAAAAGAGCAACAATAAATTACTGAAAAATAAAAGACAAGAAAAATAATCAAAACTAAAAAGAAAAGAAATAACCTATCTAGTAGTTTTGATTTATAGTCTTCAGCTTGACTTTCTTTGAATTCTAAAGTAGATCAATTTGGTGCCACTTTAATTGGAATACTTTCATGTTTGGTCGAGCCCTCTTTCAATTAGACATTGCTAGCTTTTATAGTCTCAAACCTATTTTCTACAGAATTCTCATATAATAGATTATCAATAATATCAATTAGAAAACAAGTTTGATTATCATCAGGATATTTAGTATCTTTGAAAATATTAAAAGTAACTTATTCATCTTGGACTCTAAGAATTAATTTTTCTTGTTGAACATCTATTAGAGCTCTTTCAGTAGCTAAAAAGGGTCTCCCTAAAATAAGGGGTACATCATAATCTTCTTTCATATCAAAAATAATAAAATCAATAGAAAAAATAAACTTATTTATCTTTACCAAGACATCCTCCATTATATCTCTTGGATATTTAATGGATCTATCGACTAATTAAAGAGTAATAGTGGTAGGCTTTGGTTCTCCTAGATCCAGCTTTCTGAAAATAGAAAAAGGCATGAGATTAATGCTTCTCCTAAATCACATAAAACTTTATCAAAACTACAATCACCAATAATGCAAGGGATAGTAAAACTCTCTGGATCTTTTAGCTTCTGTGGTAATTTATTTTGAAGTATTGCTGAGCATTCTTCATTCAAATTTATTCTCTCATGCTCCTTCAGCTTTTTCTTATTTGTTAGGATTTCTTTGAGAAACTTGGCATACCTGGGCATTTGAGTAATAGCATCTACAAAAGGAATATTAATATGTAAATTCTTTAGAATTTTGAAAAAGTTAGAAAATTCCTTATCTAGATGCTGTATTTGTCTCTCTGGGAATGGTAGTGGCGGCACGTAGGGCTTCACATTTGGATCAGCAAATCGTATACCTGGAGACTATCCATCTGCTGGTTGTTTTGGTGACTGACGAATTTTAGTTGATGGTTCCTTATTTGTATAGTTGGCTCTTCAGTCTCTTTCTTCTGATGTGGCTCCTCCAACTTTGTACCACTTCTTAGGGTGATAGCATTGACTTGCTCCCTTGGATTGGTCTCCGTGTTGCTGGGCAAGGATCCCTGAGGTCTCTCGGAGATTATCTTAGCCATTTGACCTATTTGCATCTCCAAGTTTCGAATTGCTGCTGTTTGGTCCTGCTAAGTTTGGCTTCCAAATTTTTTATAGTTGCTTCTTGGTTTTGCATAAATTTGACCATCAGCTCTTCCATGTTGGACTTCTTTTCAGGTACTTGAAATCTCGGGGGTGGCTGTTGTGCTGCATTTTGATTGCTCCATGAGAAATTTGGGTGCTGCCTCCACCCTTGATTGTATGTGTTGGAGTAGGGATTATTTTTTTGTTGCGGCCTGAAAAAAATTATCCAACATAATTAGCTGTATCAGTTGTTTTAGCAAAAGGATTACCTGTCTGGCAATTGCTCGTATCATGTCCTCCTCCACATAGGTCACAAGTAATGCTCTGAACATGCATAGCTGTTCCCTTTAAGTTGTTGACTTCGGCTCTAAGGGCTGCAATTTCAGCTAGTAAGGTTGGCACGCAATCTACTCCCTGCACAGCTGCTAGTCTTTTTGGCATCATGCATTCTGTCTGCCATTGATAGCTATTTGATGCCATCTCATCGATCAGATCGAAGGCTTCTTCCTCCATTTTTTGATTAATGGTTCCTCCTGCTGCTGCATCAATCATAGAATGATTAGTAGGAGATAAACCATTATAGAAAGTTTGTACCTGAAGCCATATGGGTAGTTGATGATGTGGACATCTCCTCAGCAATTCCTTGAAATGCTCCCAAGCCTCATATAGTGTCTCCATGTCCATCTGCATAAAAGAAGTGATATCGTTGCGCATCTTGGCAGTCTTGGAAGGTGGAAAGTACTTGGCTAAGAATTTTTGGGCTAGGACATCCCAAGTTGTGATAGAACCTGCAGGAAGAGAATGAAGCCAACTCTTAGCTTTATCCCATAAAGAGAAAGGAAATAACCTTAATCTAATAGCATCATCCGACACCCCATTAATTTTAAAAGTATCATAAAGTTCAAGAAAGTTAGAAATATGGGCATTCGGATCATCATGCACGTGTCCACTAAATTGGATAGTTGATTGAATCATCTGGATCATCGTCGATTTTATTTCAAAGTTGTTTGCTCGTACAGGCGGTCTCCTGATGCTCGAAGCTGCATCGGCTATAGATGGTGTGATGTAATCATTTAATGGATGATGTACTGGTCGAATAGCTTCATGCTGTCCTTCAGTCGCCATATCCAATCCTAGATTGATGTCGTTAGGATCTTCAGCTGCCATGTTTCTTTCTTGTTGTAGTCTTCTAATGGTCCTTTCAATTTTTGGATCTAAAGGTAGTAAGTTACTATGTCCAGTACGTGTCATGCACTGAATATTTTTTTTTTAAAAAATAAATAATAATAAAAATTAAAAATAAATTTCTAAAGTAAAGATAGGATCAAAATTTTAATATTATTTTAGACACAATCTCCCGGCAACGGCGCCAAAAATTTGATGCGTGCTAATTTATAGCTATGGCAAGTGCACCAGTCGATCAAGTAATAAAGTGAATGAGTAGAGTATCATCCCTAGAGGATTGAAAAATAAGTACTGAAAAGCTCTTTTCCTATGCTTTATTTAGAAGATCGATTTATGAGAATAAGAAATTAAAGAATAAAATAAAGAAATAATTAAAAATTTTTTAAGAAAATAGAGAGAGTGTAATTATTAGGGTTTTAAACTTAAGAGCAATGGATTACTAAGGCAATCGGTTCACCAACTCAGTCAATACAATATTCAGATTATTTAGATTAATTTTATTTCATGTGACGGTGGAGTCTCCTAATTTATTCACTATCCTTTGGTCCAGGCATAGCAAAACTATCAATATTTATTAATTACCCTTTGGTCCAGGTGTAATTTAAATAAATATTAATGCATTAAGTTTTGTGAAATCCTCTAATTAAAATACGCTGCATCCAAAGCGCACTAAAATTCTTGCATGCATATGAATTCTAATTTGATTCATAATACAAGGTATATAATCAAGAAGCAATAACATAGATGTACTTGGTCCGTAACATCTATGTTCATCAGATCAATTAGAAGATGGCCAGTAATCTAAAAGCATTAAGATCAGATTTATATACTCCTCATGAATAAAATTTAAAATTAAAAATAAATCATACTAAATATTGCATCAAAAGAGTGGCTACACCTTAGCCTTAGTAAAAAAAAATTTAGTTCATGATAATAAATTCAAAAATAGTAAATAAAATAAAAGGCATAGAAAAATTAGACTGTTTGATTGCTGAAATTGATTATCCATTGCTCTTGGTGTGAAAAACTTGATGAAGAAGAAGAGGCTCCTTGATCGATGTCTAGATTATCGAAAGAAATAAAAAAATCCTTTTTTTTTCTCACAAATCTCTCTTCTCTTTCTACCTCTATCCTCTCTTTCTCTTTTTTTTTTATTTCTCTAACTCTCTCCCTTTTTCTCTCTGACTTCTTCTTTTTCTTCTCTTTCTACCTCTCTTTGTTCTACGGCAACAATAGATTTTTATAGACCAAGAAATTGATTCTTCCCTAAACTTCTTTAGAAATTAGGTTTAAGACTCCTAAAACAACTCAAATAAGAATATGGATGACTCTGACCGCTAGATTTGATCAAAAGATCCAAAAACTACTTAAAAACCCTTTAAAACATCCCAGATCAAGTCAGATTTTATGCCAGCCATTGGATCAACCGTTGGATTGAATCTGGGCCATCTGATCGTGCTTTAGTTTAACGTCGGGATGAATCTCAGCCGTTGGATCTCGATCGAGAGCTGCAGATGCCGTTCATCAGTGCTTTCTTTTTGACCGTTCGATCAAGTTTCAGTGAAAGGCGTCCGTTGGATCAGATAAAATTTTTAAATTGTCCTCTGTAGACCATGCACGACCCCAGTGTTGCATGGACCACCGCATTCTTCAGCCAATCGAAGCACGCTTCTTCATGTGAAATTTTCGAAATGCCCTCAGTTGGTCCATCGTGTGCCACGAAAAATGCTGACGTCATCCTGACGTCAGTGCTGGATGACATCAGCGCTGCGTCGATGGGTCGGTCTGCTGATGCGGTCGAGCCGGGCAGTCTGCTGAGTCGATTTTCTGAACCAATTTGAATCGAACTAGTTTTTTTTTTTGAAATTCAATTTCGGACTCGTTTGAAGTCCATTTTGCCTGAAATTTATTTTATCTAAATCAGAAAAATAAGATCTTCACATTGGTGGCCTTCTTTCCTACATAAGATTAATAAAAATATTAATTTTTAAAGAAATAGATTAATTTATTTTATAATTTAATACTTTTATTAGTATATTTTTACCACTTATCAATTATAATTATTAGCGATGGCAGAAAGAATATTAGCGATGATGAAAGTCGATGCTAATTATCATTAACGATGATGATATTAGCAATAAAAATTCTCATCATAAATTTTTTTTTTGATTTATTAAATTTATTAGTGATGGTACAAAATGTAGGATTTGGTGTGATGCTCCCAATTCTTAGGGGGCCACAAGAGGAGCTAGAATATTAGCTCCGAAAGATTAGAATGGGTGTGAGTCTTAGGGCTAGAATATAAGTTATCCTAAGAAGAAGACGGTGTGTAGCTCTGCACAGACTCGAGGTTCAGGTGTGAGGATCTTGAAGGGCTTGGTAGGTGCTCTGGAGAACTGGAACATAAGGTACAGCAAAGGACCAAAGTCAGAAAAAAAATCAGCTAAGATAAGGGACTGATACATAGACGAGCTAGCTTGAATATGCAGTTGAGTTGACTCGAACTGAGATCGAGCTGACTCAGGGTGCAGTCGAGCCAACTATCTTAGGTAGATAGAAAATAGGGTTCAGACGATATGCAATCGAGCCAGCTCGACTACTGATAGAGCTGGCTCGATTGTGGTGAGTATAATTAGATAGAATTTTTTGTTTAGGATCTTAAGGCCTGATCCAATAAGGTTTTAAGGTGGCTAACATATGTATGGATTGGGTTTAGATCTAAAAAATGAGAGCATGGGAGATGGGTGTACATGGGCTCGGTGAATGCTTTCATATATTGGATTAGCCAAAAAAATTTTTGATCAAGCCTAATAGCTATGTATAAATACATAGGTTGTATTAGAGTTTTATAACGTGGATTGGAATATAGATCTTTTTTTTTTTAATCTCTCTAGAGTTGTTGCCCCATGGGGGCACCTCCCTCAAGCCTAAGGAGGGAGGCGTCCATCACAAATCTAGATTAGGTGGATCGATAGTTTGCTACCTTAGAGAATATCAAAGTTCCCCTTAAGTCTATGCTAAAGATTAGAAATTTCTACAACATGTGGTATTAGAGCTAGGTGATGCCATGGTGATGTTACAACAATTGATATCAGAGCAATATCGGATGTGCTAACATAAGAAATATTAGAGATGACAAATGTCATCGCTAATATTCTTTAGTGATGGCATTATTAGTGACAAAAATAACCATCATAAATAGTAAAAGATTTTTTTATTTATCATAATTATTAGCATTAGTGACGGTATATTAGCAACGACATTGTCATCATAAAAAAAAAAAAATATTTATTAAATTTATTAGTGATGGCAAAAAAATATTAGTGACTGGAGTTGCCATCACTAATAATCATTAGCGATGATACTATTTCCAACATAGCTGTCATCACAAAAAAATAAATTTTTTTTAATTTTTTCTAAATATGATATAATTTTAAAATTTAAAGTTTATCTTTACCATTCATTATCTAAATAATTATCGTTAGAATATCATCATAAAAGATTGTCTCGATCCGATAGCCCTAGCTATGTCGATCAATAAAATTTAATTCGATGGGCATGAACGATCGCTTAATTATCTGATAGATAAAGACCACCGATGGATCCAAAAATTTATAACGATGATTTTGATGATATTTATAAAATATTATCAAAATTTTACTTCAATTGGATATCATTATTATGGTAATTTAGCATAAAATTATTTCAACTATTAAATATAAAATGAGTGATCAAAAGGCCAAATGGCATCCGATCAAGATAATTTTTTAGATAAATGATCTTTACTACTATTTTAACCATTTTTATGGTGGTGATTATAAAATCTAAACTGTGCATATATGAATGATCCAAAATAATATATCCCTTGATACTCATTCTTAAAGTCTTTAAGTAATATACTTGTACTTTTATAAGATCTGCTTAACGTACATGGTTTATATATGTACGACTTTAATTTTATGATCATCACTATACAAATAATTAAAGTAGTAGCAAAGATCATTATTTATAAAATCTTCTTAATCGGATGCTATTTGGCCTTTTGATCATTCATTTTTTATTTAACGATCAAAATCATCTTATGCTAAATTGATCATGATAGTGATGTCCGATAGAAGTAAAATTTTGATAGTATACTATAAATATCATCAAGATCATTATTATAATTTTTTAGATCCATCAGTGGTCCTATCTATCAGATCATTAAGTAGTCATTCATAGCCATCAAAATTAAATTTTATTGATCGACATAGCTAAGACTATCAGATCAAGATGATCTTTTGTGATGATACTCTAATAATAATTATTTAGATAATGAATGATGAAGATAGATTTTAAATTCTAAAATTATATCATATTTAGAGAAAAAAATATTAATAATAAATTTTTTATCGATGGCATTAGTGACGGCAAGTTTGCCATCACTAATAAAAATTATGAAAAAAATTTAATTATCTGATAAAAATATTAACAATGAATTTTTGTTTTTAGTGATGGAGTCTGTCACTAATGCTTTTACCGACGGCATCAGCGACAGCAAGTTTGCCATCGCTAATAGTCTATAATATCAAAACAATCAAGAAAACAAAAATTTCACTCCCACGCTCATTCTCTCTCATTCCCGCCCCTCATCCTTCTCTCACCAGCATCCAAACCCCCCTCACCCCCTAACCCTTCTTTCCTCCCTCCCCATCCCGTTCCTCCGATGTCTCATGGCCGAGCTCTCCCTCTCCTCTCTTCCTCCATCCCATCATTGCTGGAGCCCTCCCTCTCCTCCCTTCCTCCATCTCATCGTCTCTAGAGCCCTCCCTCCCCTTCTTTGTTTCATCTCGATACTACCAGAGCCCTCCCTCTCCTCTATCTCGCTATTATCGGAGCCCTCCTCCCTTCCTCCGTCCTGCCACCGTCGGAGGGTTGGAGCCCTCCCTCCCCTCCTTTCGTCCATCTTGACACCACTAGAGCCCTCCTTCTCCTCCATTTTGCAACCGTCGAAACCCTCTCTCTCCTCCTTTCCTCCATCTTGACACTATCGGAGCCCTTCCTCTCCTCCATCTCACCATCGTTGATACTGCTAGAGCCCTCTCTCTCCTCCATCCTACCATCGTCGAAGCCCTTCCTCTCCTCCCTTTCTCCATCCCACCAGTCCTTCCTCCGTCCTACCACTGTTGAGCCGTTCCTCCCCTCCTTTCCTCCATCTTGACACCGCCGAAGCCCTCCCTCCCATCATCGGTCACCCCCCGTGCGGCGGCTCGTTGCCCCCTTTTGGATCCTGGTCTATGGTGCATCCTCCCTTGCTCCATCGATCCTTTCTGAGCTTGTCCGAAAACTCCCCTACCCCGGCCCCTCACCCTCCCTCTAGCAAAATGGTAAATTCATGACTAATTTTTTTTATTAAGCATGTTTTGTATTTGGACTCGAGCTATTCATTCAATTTTAACCAACTCGATCCAAAAATTGAATAATAGAAAAATAAAAATAAAAAATTGACCTGAATAAGAAAGGAATCGAACCAAAATCAAACCAAGAATTTTGATTTAGTTCGATTTGGTTTTTTTATTTTTTATAATTTTATCCATTTTTAATTACCTATTTTTGATAAAACATATTCAAATAATTATTATTGATTCATTATTAGTTTGTTATATTATATTTAATTAAATTCAAGAACTGTTGAATTTATTGATTGATAATTTTTTACATTAAAAATCAATAATTGATAAGTAATGGTACATTAGTAATTGATAAATCATAAGTCGATAATATTCGATCGCTAAATTATTAGCGATCAATTTTGGATTTTTAGTAATTAATTTTTTAATTGCTAAAATTCTATTTTCTTATAGTGAATTTTACTTCATCCATCTTTTTTTATAGTTTATTTAATCATTCATTATATTTTATATTCTCTCATTATTTTTTTAGGAAAGCTAACTTTTCTTTTCTTGTATAGAGATGAGATAGTATTATCATTGAAGAAAAAATACATATTAGATAATTTAACTTTAAATAGCTTATTTTTTCTATAATTATCATTTTATTTAATTATGATATATATGTAAGTTTATAATATGAAAACGTAATATTTACTTTTTGATTTTTAGTACAAGTAAAGAAAAAAGTTTTGAAAAAAAATAATCAATGTATAAGTTTCTAAAATAATATTATATATCACATATCAGGACCCGCGGCTATGTGACCAGCTGGGCTCATTATTCCAACCATCACATCAACTAATTCTATTAGTAAACTCTTTTACTTATTTTAAGTTTTTATATTTAGAAGCTTCACATATTTAGGCTAAGCATGACTCGGGAAAGAAGATCTAGGATCTACAAATTTAATCTAATTATCCAATTGATAGGCTGGAGGTATCTATAGTTCTGTATCATCGAATGAAATATATAGGAATAGTCTATTTGAGAATCGAAGGAGGATATCGAAAGACATACCTTCGTATCAAAAGATACGTCTCTATATCAAAATTTATGAATAATATTTTATTTTTTTTATTTTAGGATGCTAGGATATCCGGCTCTCATCTACTAGTTGCTAGAGATGAGCAGGAAGATGATGAGAATATTACTTAATTTTTTTTTTGATTGTATATAATTTTAATACATCATTATTCTATATGCCCTAGTGGAGCAGTGAGGAGTACACTAGTAGGTGGCAGAGGGTCCGATAGAATCGAGTTGTCTAGTAAGATCCGATCAGGTACATGGGCAGCTTCATTGGCATACATATTATAGCTGACAGACTATTAAGAAATCTATACTAAAATTTTTCACTAGAATTATAAAAATTTTTATATATATGCTTTAATTAATTTAATTTTATTATTTACTTATTGTAGATACGGTAACTAGATCATCCACCAAGCTAGCTACAATTATGGGAGGCTACATATCGGTGTAGAAGGATTGATGATTATTTAGATTCTAGGTTATGGTAGATCATGGTAAGAATTTCAAACTATATTTATTAAGTTGTATTGCTCCAAGAATTAATTTTGATGATCATAAATTATTTGAAGAAATTACTAATGAATTTAGCTTGAAAAAAGACTTTTTATATTTCAAAGGCAAAATCATAATTTTATCAAGTTTTGATCTGAGAGCCTCAAGAGCAAGTATAGAAGATTTCTAATTCTTTGGAGGTAGTTCCATAATTTTTGGATACTTATTTTAGAAGAAAATCAAGTTTGAAGCGAAAGGATCGACCCCTACTGAAAAGGGCTATTTGGCATACTGTCTCTATACCAAGGGTCGATCCTAGGATCGATCTTTGCTGTTCTAAAGGCTAAAAATATAGAATGACTATTTTTCTAAATTTTATCTTAGAGGTCGACCCCTGTGTCATGAGTCGACCCATGAGTCGACCCTTGTGCCATGAGTTGACTCCTATAATAGAAATTTTTTTGCAATAGCTATTTTTTTCTTATTTTGGTAGGTTTTAATGATTTCTTTAAGATCTTCAATAGCTACAAATCTTGTCCAGATTTTTCTCCTCCATCTATTGAAGATTTAAAAGGCTTTAAATAGAAAAAAATACAAGAGATTGGTGTGATTCAAGTTCAGCCCTAAGCAAAAGATATCTTCAAGCAAAGAAGCTTTCATTTCAAATTCTTTTACCTCTCAAGAGCTCTTTCAAATCTCCAATAATCTTGAGGAAAATCAGAAAAGCTTCATCTATTATTGTGAAAAGCATTCTTAAGATTTTATTTGCTCATAAAGGGAGCTAAATTTGTATTTGATTGTCATTAAATTTTTTACTTTACTTTACTGTTTTGATTCAAGTTTTGAGAAGATTTCAAAACTTGGGAAGGTTGATCCTAATCTTGAAAAGGATTGTATTGGGTTGGCTTGTACCCAAAAAATAAGTATTCTAACTTGGGATAACTAGGGTTGAAGGTTTCTAATGGTGTATTCAGTTTGAATATGGTTAGTGAATTTTAGTTCCCAAGTAGGAGCTTGGAGAGTGAATGTAGGTGCAAGAAAAGCACCAAACCACTATAAATCTTGTTTGTTTGTGGTGTGCTTGCTATCTTTCTTTTCTTAATTTATTAAATTTTTGCTCTCTAATTTTTTTATATTTTTTTCTAACCTCAATCACTTCACACACACATCTTGCATATTATCATTCAATCTTGATATCTTTAAATTAGCTTTAAAATTTTAAAAATCTAATTCATCCCCCCTCTTGAGTTGCATAGCTGGATAATAAGTGGTATCAGAGCTCAGTGCTCCAATCCTACTTTGATTTAATCATCAAAGAGAAAGATCTATGGCAACCCAAGTTAGTATTTCTGTAGTCAAGGGGCAGTCCACAAACCAACCTCTACTTTTCAATGGGATAAACTATACCTATTGAAAGGCTCAGATGAGAATTTTCATATAAATACTTAACTATGATATGTGAAGTATCATAGTTAATGGACCACACACACCCACTAAGATAATTGATTGTGAGAAATTAATAAAACCCAAAAAAGAATGGGATGAGATTGATAAGAAAATGGCTCAACTCAATGCAAGAGCTATGAATGTTTTATATTGTGCTCTAGATGCTAATAAATTTAATTGTATTTCAATATGCATGTCGGCTAAGAAAATATGGGATATGTTAGAAGTAACTCATGAAGACACTAATCAAGTTAAGAAGTCAAAAATTAACATGCTTGTGCATAAATATGAACTTTTCAAAATAAAGCATGATGAGTCAATAACTGTAAGTTTACTAGATTTACAAATATTCTAAATCATCTTAAAAGCCTTGGCAAGTCTTATTCTAACAGTGATCTTATGAGAAAGATTCTTAGATCTTTGTCAAGGACATGGAAAGCCAAAGTGACTACAATCTAAGAAGCCAAAGATTTGAATGTTTTACCCTTGGAGGAGCTTCTAGGATCTCTAATGATGCATGAGCTAAGTATGAAACAACATCAAGAAGAAGATATCAAGAAAAAAAAGATAATAGCCCTTAAATCTATCACTCAACAAGATGAGGAATTCGATGAAACGGAAGATGAAGAACAAGATGAAGAAATAGCCCTCATCATAAGAAAATTCAAGAGATTTTTGAAGAGAAAACAAGGGATGAGGAAGAGGCTACCTACCAAAGGAGAGCATAGCAAGGAAAATGATAGAAAATAGCTCCTTATTTGCTATGAATGTAAGAAGTCGGTATACTTTAGGTCTGAATGTCCTCAATTTAAAAAGGTTTTCAAGAAATATAAGAAAAAGACTATGGTGGCAACATAAAGTGACAGTGACGACTCAAACTTCAAAGAGGAAGAAGCTCATGAACAAGCCAATCTGTGCCTTATGGCACATGAGAATAAGGTAAATGCTAAAATCTTAAATGAATTTATATTCAAAGAACTTCAAGAAGCCTTCTATGATTTAGTAGATAATTTAAAGAAGTTAGAAACTAAAAATAAAGAACTAAAATTAAAAAAATCAAGTTTTGCTAAAAAAATGAAACTATCATAAGTGAAAAACTAGTCTTAATTCAAGAGAATCTAAATTTAAAAAATAAAATTGGTAATTTAAAATCGATAGTTGAAAAATTTACTTTGAGTTCAAATAAACTTCATATGATTCTTGAAAATCAAAAGGTCATTTATGATAAGGCAGGTCTAGGCTATACCCCCTAAGAAAATAAAAATTTTTTAAAAATATTTTTTTAAATTTATAAAGCAATAAATTTTTAAATATTACTTATTTTAAATGTGGTAAACTAGAACACAAATCTTATATATGCTTCTCTAACAATTCAAATGTAAAGAAAATATGGGTTCTAAAAGAAATCATTGTGACTAACCTTAAAGGATCCAAGAAAACTTGGGTATTTAGAGTAAAGACTTGATTTTGCATGTAGATGTATCTTGCATCCAAAGAAGAAAATCGAAGATGGTATCTTGACAGTGGATGCTTAAGATTTATGACCGATGATGAGTTTCAATTCATCACGCTTGATGCTAAAAATGGAGGGATGGTCATATTTAGAGACAATGGCAAAGGAAAGATAATTGATATAGGTAATGTCAATATCACTCCCTCCAAGTATATTGAAAATATTTTATTAGTAGATGGTTTAAAACATAATCTCTTAAGTATTAGTCAACTTTGTGATAAGGGTTACAAAGTTATTTTTGAATCTTCATTGTGCATTATAGCTAGTCCCAATGATGATGGCATTAAGTTAGTTGGTCATAAGCATGGTAATGTTTATATGGTAGATTTGAATAATCTTTCTATGATAAACATGCAATGTCTAGTAGCTATGAATGCCAAAATTAATGAAACTAGTTAGCTTTGGCATCGTAGACTTGCACACATTAGTATGCATTCACTTTCAAAGCTTATTAAAAAGAAATTAGTTATCGATTTACCAAAATTAAACTTTAAAAAAGATAAAATTTTTGATACATGCTAACTAGGTAAACAAACAAGAGTTTTATTCAAATCTAAGAACATTGTTTCAACTTCTAGGCCATTGAAACTTTTGCACATGGATTTATTTGGTCCTACGAGAACAGCAAGCTTAGGTGAAAAATGTTATGGTTTTATAATTATTGATGACTACCCATGTTTTACATGGATTTTTCTTTTGGCACACAAAGATGAAATTTTTCATGTTTTCACAAAGTTTTATCAAAAAATTACAAATGAAAATGGGTTTTCAATTCAAAGCATTCGAAGTGATCATGGAACCAAATTTGAAAATTAAAACTTTAAAAAAATTTATGATGAAAAAGGAATTAGCCATAATTTTTCAGCACCTAGCACATCCCAACAAAATGGAGTAGTAAAAAAAGAAATAGAACTCTAGAAGAAATGACCCATACTATGCTATATGAAAGTAACATTCCAAGATACTTTTGGATGGAAGTAATTAACACAGCATGTTACATCTTAAACCATGCCTTAATCTGACCAATTTTAAAGAAAACATCTTATAAGATTTGGAAAGGAGGAAAACCTAACATTGCATATTTTCATATTTTTGGTTGTCGATGTTTTGTTTTAAACAATGGTAAAGAAAAACTAGGTAAATTTGATGCAAAATTTGATAAAGCTATTATTCTTAGTTACTCTTCTAATATAGCTTTTAGAGTTTTTAACAAAAGAACCTTAGTAGTAGAGGAGTCAATACATGTTGTTTTTTATGAGACTAATGATCTTACATAAAGAAAGAGTGAGGGTATTGATGATGCAGATCCTCTTATAGAAGAATTGAAGAAGATCATCCTAAAGAATTCAATAATTCAAAATAAAAAAAATCATGAAGACAAGCAAGAAATTGAGGATGAAGGACAACAAGAACAACCTCAAGGTATAAATGATCTTCCAAAAGAATGGAGGTATGTTCACAATCATCCCAAAGAACTAATTATTGATGATCATATACATGTGATAAGAACTCATTCTTCACTTAGGGATGCATACAATTATTTTTCATTTGTTTCTCATTTTGAACCCAAAACCATTGATGAAGTCGAAAAAGATTATAATTGGATAAATGTAATGCAAGAGGAACTTAATCAATTCAAAAGAAATAATGTATGGATCTTAGTATCAAGATCTAAAAATTATCCAATAATTGATACAAAATGGATATATAGAAATAAATTGGATGAAAATAGAAATATAATTAGGAATAAAGCAAGATTAGTTGCAAAGGGTTATAATCAAGAAGAGGGAATTGATTTTGATGAAACATTTGCACCTATTGCTAGACTAGAAGCAATTAGACTTTTTCTCGCTTATGCATGCTTTATGAATTTCAAGTTATTTCAAATGGATGTTAAAAGTGCTTTTCTAAATGGATATATAGTCAAAGAAGTTTATATAGAACAACCTCCCAATTTTGAAAATCATGCTTTTCCAAATCATGTTTTCAAATTAAACAAAGCATTATATGGTTTAAAACAAGCACCTAGGGCTTGGTATGAAAGACTAAGTAAATTTTTGCTTAATAATGGATTTTTAAGAGAAAATATAGATACAACCCTTTTCATTAACAGAGATCATGATGATATCTTAGTAATACAAATATATGTTGATGACATTATATTTGGATCTACTAATGAAACTTTATGTCAAGATTTTGCTAAGCTCATGCAGAGAGAGTTCGAGATGAGCATGATGGGTGAACTAACATTATTCCTCGAACTTCAAATCAAACAAATAAAAGAAAGAATCTCCATCACTCAAAGCAAGTACACAAGAGAACTACTCAAGAGATTTAGGATGGAGAGCTCCAAAGCAATTGGTACCCCCATGAGTCCATCATGTAATCTTAATAAGGATGGAGGTAAAAGTATTGATAAAAAATTTTATAGAGGCATGATTGGTTCTTTATTTTATTTAACTGCTAGTAGACCAGATATTATGTTTAGTATTTATTTATGTACATGATTTCAATCTAATCCAAAAGAATCACATTTAAATGCTGTAAAAAGAATACTTAAATACCTAAAAGGAACTCAATCCATAGGTTTATTGTATTCTAAGAATTCATCAATCGATTTAATTGGATATCCAGATGCAGACTTTATTGGATGTAAATTAGATACAAGAAGTATTAATAGAACTTGTCAATTTCTAAGAGTTAACTTAATCTCTTGGTTTAACAAGAAGCAAAATTCGATAGCATTGTCTATGGCCGAGACCAAATACATTACAGTCGAAAGTTATTGTGCACAAATCTTATGGATTATGCAATGTTGGTGCAAAAACTCATCGTCGCCGGAGGTTGGCGGGGTCGAGGCCGCTGAGGTCGCCGTCGGGGACCTACAAAATAAAGTCCCGTCCGGAGCTGGTGGGGGGTGGCTCCGGCAGGACCCTCCAACGGTCAAGTCAGTTTTCGGCCAAAAGGAATGGAGTGCTCGGAATGAGTTCCGGAGCTTAGAGATGAGGAGGAGAGTTTAGAGATTAGAGAGCTTAGCCTTAGCGTGTTGGAAGGGAGGG
This sequence comes from Cocos nucifera, assembly GCA_006176705.1. Classification (NCBI taxonomy): domain Eukaryota; kingdom Viridiplantae; phylum Streptophyta; class Magnoliopsida; order Arecales; family Arecaceae; genus Cocos; species Cocos nucifera. Next base: position 303,230 of record QRFJ01001667.1, on the reverse strand, counting down.
TCCTTTATATAGTGGAGCTTGATGGTGATAACTGCAGCCGCGTGCTGGCGGGCCGCTCGAGGTTCGGCGGAGTCAGTCTCACGGGATGGTGCCGTGTGCGGCGGATTGAGGGTGACAGCCATCGCCGCCTGACAGTGGGTCGCTATCGCCTGCGGTGGACTGACTGATGGTGATGGCTGCAGAGCTTGCCGAATGAAGGGTTGAAGGCCTTCGTCGTGTGCCCATTTCGGAGGAGTTCGGGCTCCTGAAGAGGAAGATAGGAGGGAGTTCGGCTCCCATAGGCGTCTGGCTGGAGGTATGCAGCTAAGGCTCATCCACTGAAGAGTTCGATCACTGAGAATCCGAAGCTCGACCGTTTGGGAGTTTGGCCGGCTGTTGGACTTCGATTGAGGCTTGGACGCTTGAAGTTCGGTAGGAGCTCGATCGTCCGAAGTTCGGCGAGGGCGACCGCTGAGGAGTTCGGCCGAGGGCCGACTGCTTGGGGAGTTCGGCCGCTAGGCAGTTCGGTCGGCTGAAGGAGTTCGGCCCGAAGCCTAGCCGCTGGGGAGTTCGACCGCTAGGCAGTTTGGTCGGCTGAAAGAGTTTGGCTAGACCAGTCCGCTGAAGCTCTTCTGTGGCTACGGTTTGTATTATGCTGAGCGTCGGGCCGGGCTTCGGCAGGAGCAGGATTTATCCCCAACAGTAGTCCCCCCACTCTCGAGTTCGAAATTCGAAGGAAGGGAGTACCAAAATAGGCGACTGTCGAAGTCCTCTTTCGGGCTCCGTGCTTGTTGCAGCTGAAGCTCGGGGGAGGTCTCATCTCCAGCCGATGTTTGGAGTTGAAGCGGAACTCATTTTCGGCCAAAGTTGATGAAGCCGATGTTGAAGCCGAGGTAAATCTTGGCTTCTGTGGTCGAGGTTGGAGTTGAGCTCCTCGGGGGCGACATTGTCTCCATCAATCGAAGTTGACTCGGGGGAGACCTCCTCTCTCACAGCCGTGGTTGTCGCGGTCGCTTGGGGGAGATCTCGTCTCCTACGGTCGAGGTTGATGTGGGCGCTCGGGGGCGGTCTCATCTTCCGCAGCCGAGGCTTACCGTAGACTTTGAGGCTCGGTCTCGGATCTTGCTCACGTCAGGACGGGGTTCCCCTCCTGTTCCCCCATCTCATTTTAGGTGAACGAGGCCTTCGACCTTGCTCGCGTTAGGACGAGGTTCTCCTCCTGTTCCCAACGGCCAACGGGCTGTGGGGGCACATGGGGACCGTCGTCCTCGCCTCTCCCCCCATCTCGTTTTAGGTAACTGAGGCCTTCGACCTTGCTCGCGTTAGGACGAGGTTCTCCTCCTGTTCCTAATGGGCTGTGGGGGCACATGGGACCGTCGTCCTCGCCTCTCCCCCCATCTCATCCTTTGTGAACGAGGCCTTCGACTTTGCTCGCGTTAGGACGAGGTTCTCCTCCTATTCCTAATGGGCCATTTTTGCTCGCTTCTTTCTCTGAGGGGAAGCCACTCGCAGCACATTTTCGTTTGAGGGTTGTCGGGGTGTTGTTCCTCTGAGTTTCCCTCGGGCAGCGAGTCCCATCCAGACGACCTCCTCTATTACATGCTGGCCTCCTTAATTTGGAGCATGCTTCTCTTGACTTTGTCGCTGGGGGACGACGAATCACCGATGTAGCTAGCTCCTAGCTCCTCCCCGGGGTGGCGTTGATGACGCCGCGAGGCGGCCGACCTTCTTGTCTTTTCTAGTTACGGCAGCGCCTTTAGCCGATCTTCTCCTGCTTCAGACTGGCGTCGGAGGAATTTATCCCATCGTCCCTTTTTGACGAGCTCTTCAATCTCGTCTTGGAGCTGAACGTATTCCTCAGTGTCGTAGCCGTGGTCGCGATGGTAGGGGCTTTACTTGCTTCGATCGCGCACGTTTGGGGAGGCCGTAGTCCTTCAGGTCTTGGCGGCTGGCTCTTAACTTCGCCGAGAATTCGAGTTAGAGGAGCGGGTCGTAGCTGCGGAATCCTTCGGGAGGAGGATTTCTTCGCGCCCTTCTGTCGGGGCTTCCTTTGCGGTGAGCTCGAGAAGTTCGGGCTTCGCTTGCGTGGAGCTTCATTCCGCTTTCCCGCGAAACTTTCTTTCCGTGGGAGAACTTCATGCTTCTTTGTCCGGACTTCCCTGCTCGCAGAGAGGGGGTCGGCTTTGCTTGCCCGAACTTTATTGCACCTCCCGTGAATTCGTTGTAGCGACGTACTTGAGGGGGAGTTCGGCCTCGATCGCCCTGGGGCGGTCTCGAGCGCGGCCGAACTTCACTTGGGTGATCTGCTGCGGAGTTCGGCCTCCTTTATGCCGAACTTCATGCGCGGGAGAACTTCGTTCCGCCACCGCTTGCGCCGAACTTCACTGTGATGGTGGGCTTTAAGGTGGAGTTCGGCTTCACTTGCGCCGAGCTTCATTGATGAGCTCAAAAGGGAGAGTTCGGCCTTGCTTCCGCCGAACTTTATTTCGATGAGCTGAGGAGTTCGGCCTTCCTCCGAACTTCATTCCGCGGGAGAACTTCGCTCCGCCCTCGCTTGTGCCGAACTTCATTCCGCGGAGGGCTTCGTTCCGTCCTTGCTTGCGCCGAACTTCATTTGGATGTTGAGCTTCGAACGGAAGTTCGGCCTCACTTGAGCCGAACTTCATTCCGAGCCTCCATGGGAGTTCCGTCTTGCTTCCGCCGAACTTTATTCGGATGATGAGCTGTGGAGTTCGGCCTCACTTATGCCGAACTTTCTGCAGGAGAACTTCATTCCGCCCTAGCTTGTGCCGAACTTCATTGCAATGATGAGCTTCGGAGTTCGGCCTTCCGCCGAACTTCATTCCGACGATGAGTTGCGGAGTTTCACTTATGCCGAACTTCATTTCGATGATGAGCTGAGGAGTTCGGCCTTCCACCGAACTTCATTCCATGGGAGAACTTTCTCCGCCCTCGTGCCAAACTTCATTCCGCTGGGGGCTTCGTTCCATCCTTGCTTGCGCCGAACTTCATTTGGATGTTGAGCTTTGAATGGAAGTTCGGCCTCACTTGAGCCGAACTTCATTCCGAGCCTCCATGGAAGTTTCGTCTTGCTTCCGCCGAACTTTATTCGGATGATGAGCTGTGGAGTTCGGCCTCACTTACGCCGAACTTTCTACGGGAGAACTTCGTTCTGCCCTAGCTTGTGCCAAACTTCATTGCGATGATGAGCTTCGGAGTTCGGCCTTCCATCGAACTTCATTCCGACGATGAGTTGCGGAGGTTCACTTATGCCGAACTTCATTTCGATGATGAGCTGAGGAGTTCGGCCTTCCACCGAACTTCATTCCGTGGGAGAACTTTCCTCCGCTCTCGTGTCGAACTTCATTCCGTGGGGAACTTTGCTCCGCCCTCATTTGTGCCGAACTTCATTCCATGGGGGAACTTTGTTCCCTTCCTTGATGATGAGCTTTGGGGGGAAGCTCGGCTTTCTTCGAGCCGAACTTCATTCCGCTTCGGCGGGAGAACTTCTGCTCTCCGTTTCTCTCCTAGGGGCGATTGGGCTCTTCCTTAAGGCCGATTCCTCACGCCCTCATTGCGGGCTTGCTGGTGGAGTCGCCACCGGAGGCTGCTGTATAGCCTGCAATGCCTCCGTGAGGCCACGGATCTATCGGACAAGCAGGCCGAACTGCTTCACATCCACCGTGGGTGCAGGTGGAACCTAGGCCGCCGGGGCTGAAGCAGGAACAGACGGGCCTGGATGGGATCGGGTCGTGGAGGCCGCCGAGCGCCATGCCGAAGCTCTCCTGGGGTGGCATTTTCTCTTCGGAAGAGAAAAGGAAGATCTCCGGAGAGGGAAGAGAAGGGTCGCCGAGCACTCCTTTAAGAACAAGGGAACCTCGAAGGTTCAGGCCCTTCCTCTAGCGCCAATCTGTTGGTGCAAAAACTCATCATCGTCGGAGGTAGCCGGGGTCGAGGCCGCTGAGGTCGCCGTCGGGGACCTGCAAAATAAAGTCCCATCCGGAGCTGGTGGGGGGTGGCTCCGGCAGGACCCTCCGACGGTCAAGTCAGTTTTCGGCCAACAGGAATGGAGTGCTCGGAATGAGTTCCGGAGCTTAGAGATGAGGAGGAGAGTTTAGAGATCAGAGAGCTTAGCCTTAGCGTGTCGGGAGGGTCCTTTATATAGTGGAGCTTGATGGTGACAACTGCAGCCGCGTGCTGGCGGGCCGCTCGAGGTTCGGCGGAGTCAGTCTCATGGGATGGTGCCGTGTGCGGTGGATTGAGGGTGACAGCCATCGCCGCCTGACAGTGGGTCGCTATCGCCTGCGGTGGACTGACTGATGGTGATGGCTGCAGAGCTTGCCGAATGAAGGGTTGAAGGCCTTCATCGTGTGCCCATTTCGGAGGAGTTCGGGCTCCTGAAGAGGAAGATAGGAGGGAGTTCGGCTCCCATAGGCGTCTGGCTGGAGGTATGCAGCTAAGGCTCGTCCGCTGAAGAGTTCGGCCACTGAGAATCCAAAGCTCAGCCGTTTGGGAGTTCGACCGGCTGTTGGACTTCGGCTGAGGCTTGGACGCTTGAGAGTTCGGTAGGAGCTCGGTCATCCAAAGTTCGGCGAGGGCGACCGCTGAGGAGTTCGGCCGAGGGGCGACTGCTTGGGGAGTTCGGCCGGCTGAAGGAGTTCGGCCTGGAGCCTGGCCGCTGGGGAGTTCGATTGCTAGGCAGTTCGGCCGACTGAAAGAGTTCGGCTAGATCAGTCCGCTGAAGCTCTTCTATGGCTACTATTTGCATTATGCTGAGCGTCGCGCCGGGCTTCGGCAGGAGCGGGATTTATCCCCAACATGCAACAACTTGAGAACTTTGGCATCAAACTAAACAAAACTTTCATAAGATATGATAATACTAGTACCATAAATCTAACTAAGAATCCTATCCAACACTTTAGGTCAAAACACATTGAAATAAGACATCATTTTATAAGAGAGCATGTTCAAAATAATGACATAATTCTTGATTTTGTTTGTACTGAAAATCAACTGGCTGATATTTTTATTAAGGCCTTAAGTGAAGATAAATTCTATGAGATTAGAAGAGAATTAGAAATTCTTGATCCTCTAGCTTAAACATCTTTATGATTCCAAGCTCTCTTCTATAAAAAATATCATTTTAAACTACCTTAAGCCTATATCTCACTTTTCTTTCTAAAAAAACTCAAATCTAACCATCTTTTGATCACTCTCATGTGTAAAATTTAACCCCTAAAGTCTCATATTTTTTTCAAAATTTTTTCATCAATTTTTAAATTTTCTTGTACCATGGGTTGACCTAAGGGATGACTCATGGGCATTCTTGTAAATTGACCAAAATTCTTTTCACCCGACCCTATTAATCAAGAGCTCCTTCGGCCAAGAGGCCAACCTCCCCTATTTCTTGCTTCACCCGAACAAATTGGCCTTTCTCCCCAACCTTTCAATCAAAGAAATCTCTCAAAATCTCCCTTTCTCCCGAGATCCTCTCCTCAAATCGTCCCTTAAGGAACTAAATCTCTTTCTATTTTTTTATTTATTTGGGTGGTTTGAAGATTTCTAGCAAACCCTTGCCCTAAAACCCACCATCAGCTCTTTCTACAAACCCTTTCATCTCCTTTTCAAATCTTCTCTATTCCACTTTTTCTTGACTCTCTTGTGTGGGATTGAGGCTTTTTTTGGTTGGAATGGCACTTAAGATGAAATTGCCACAAAGAAGGAAGTCGGTCCGTTGCTTAGAGGAAGAAGCCCGTCAAAAAAGAACTACACCAGAGCCCTCTCCTGGTCCAACCTCTGCCTCCAAATGATCTTCACAGTCTCTTCTTACACCGAGTAAGGTCCCTCTGTCTGATAGAAAAGTTGAACCTAGGAAGAATGTAGATTTTAATTTCTTTGAGAAAGAAGGATTCTCTTTTGTGTCAAAGATCAAAAGGCAAGGATGGGATTTCTTTTGCAAATTGAAAGAAGCTACATATGTAGATTTGGTTAGAGAGTTTTATCAGAATTTAGAATACTTTAATGGAACAGTAAAATTAGTTGTTAAAGGTATTGAAGTTATTCTTGATCCAATTCATCTAGGGGAAATTCTAAGTTTACCATGTGAAGGTTACAAGAAAATGGAACTAACCCATAAAGAAGAAGGATCGAGAGCCATCCTAGGGAGAGAATTTTAAAAAAATTTGAATAAATTAGAGGCCAAGATTTTTTCTGCTGAAATGAGGGTGTTACACACCATGGTTACCAAGTTATTTATTCCTAGGAGTGGCAGGCATGATTTATTATCTAGTAGGGACATATATATCATGTTTCATGTGATTATAAAGACCCCCTTTAACCTCCCTATTTTGATAATAGAAATGATGAGAGAGACCTTGAATAGGTCTAAGGCAGATCTACCCTATGGTATGGCCCTCTCATTAGTGTTTAAGAGGTTTGGAGTTAGTTTTGAAGGGGAGCCAGTTGCTAGATTATCTCACATCGATACCATCAACCATCATACACTGCATCGCATGGGTTTTTCAAAGATTGATGGCAGTTAGTCCAAAGGTGCAGAGGATATAGAGAGAGCTGAGGAGGAGGGGTCATCTTCACCTCCTCATGATCATAGAGGATCTCCTGACTTTTAGTTTGTATTTGATCATGAGGCTGGTCCCTCAAAGTCAATGAGGAGAGATATAGATGTGGCACCATCGAGGAGCAGACACATAGATGTTAGATTCTCTGATGACCAGATTAGGAGGATCACTGACCAGTTGATTTAGCCAATTATCGACATCCTATCTCAGAGGATTGTAGGTCTTTAGCAGATAGCCAGTAGCACTCAGAGGGAGAGTACTCACTTTATCCCATCTTCTGATCAGTTTGTGATTCTACATGTATCTACTATCTTTTAGTTATTTACTGCTCCATCTGCACGACTTGAGGACCTCGAGGGATGTGTTTTGAGATTGACAGGCAGAGTTTTAGATTTGTAGAGGTAGATTTTGGATCTGGCTCATCCCTAGATAAGAGAGGACATTATAGAGATATCAGATCTTATAGTTGAGGCAGCTAGACTTTGAGGTGTTTTGGAGGATGGTTTTGACTTTCTAAGGAGAGAGTTTAGAGACTCCAGTAATACTCTATCTACACAGATTGATGCCATCACTCAGTCCATGTCGACAGCACTAGATCTTTTAGACACTATCAAGATTACTCTTCTTGCTCAGCTCACTTTCTCTCAGACTCCTGAGCCATCTCGTCCAGCTGCTCGAGCCCGCACCTCCACCCATGGTCGAGGACGTGCTCCTAGATTTGACCTTGTCACATCCCATCACATCTCTAATTTTTCATCTGATTCAGATGCTTCTAGCCATGATCTCTATTAGATTTAGTTTAGTTATCTTTGTATTAGGTTATGATCTAGTATCTCTTAGTTGTCTCTATGAGTTGTTGATCAAGTCATAGTTGATTATATTTTTGTTGGATCAAACTTATAGCATTGGTACTATTGGCTGTTTGGATCATGGATAGTTGTATCCATGAATTTTGTATGTTTTGATGGCCTAATTCTCATGAATACTTTTGATACCTTTATATTTTGTATGTTTAGCACTTATGTATTTTGATAACTTGATGTTATGATAATTATTTGGATGTAAATATGTGATGATGTCATTTGAATGATGTGAAATGAAACCTTTGTGAATTGGCTAAATTTCATTATGATCATTATATTGTAAATTAAAAGTTTTGTTATAAACTCTTGTTCTAATAGAAAAACATATGGGGGGAGGCTTTTTTATTTTTGAATTTTAAAATCCTTTAAAATCTTACTTGATGATGTCAAAAAGGAAGAGTAAAGTAAATAAAATTAGGCTATAAGCAAAATTGAAGTAAAATTGACAAAAAAATAAAATAGAAGTAAATCAAACACTTTTGCAAATCATTTAAATGCCTGACTATAAGTAATCATCAAACTGCTCTTGATGCCATATTGATCAAATAATTGAATATAATATTCTAGTATGTGATGTAGCATGTTTCTTCAAAATTTTTGAAATCCTCAAACAATGCTTCAACATGCTTTATTTTTTCTTTAGCTCAAATATTTTATCATCATCAAAAAGAAAAAGATTGTTGCTCCAAGAATTGATTTTGATGATTACAAAGCATTTGAAGGGATTACTAATGAATTTGGCTTGAAATTTTTTTTTATATATTTCAGGGATAAAATCATAATTTTATCAAGTTTTGATCTGAGAGCCTCAAGAGCAAGTATAGAAGATTTTTAATCCTTTGGAGGTAGTCCTATGATTTTTGGATACTTATTTTGGAAGAAAATCAAGTTTGAAGTGAAAGGATCGACCCCTAGGTCATCCCCTACTGAAAAGGGCTGTTTGGCATGCTATCTCTGTGCCAAGGGTCGACCCCAGGATCGACCTCTATTGTTTTGAAGGCTAAAAATATAGAATGACTATTTTTCTAGATTTTGTCTAAAAGGTCGACCTCGAGGTCGACCCCTGTGCCATGAGTCGACCCCAACAACGAAAATTTTTCTACAATGGCTATTTTTTCTTATTTTGATAGATTTTAATGATTTCTTTAAGATCTTCAATGGCTATAAATCTTGTCCAAATTTCTCTCCTCCACCTATTGAAGATTTAAAAGGATTTAAATAGGAAAAAATATAAGAGATTGATGTGATTCAATTTTAGCCCTAAGCAAAAGATATCTTCAAGCAAAGAAGCTTTTGTTTCAAGTTCTTCTACCTCTTAAGAGCTCTTTTAAATCTCCAACGATCTTGAGAAAAATCAGAAAAGCTTCATCCATTATTGTGAAAAGCATTCTTAAGGTTTTATTTACTCATAAAGGGAGCTAAATTTATATTTGATTGTCATTAAATCTTTTACTCTATTTTATTATTTTGATTCAAGTTTTGGAAGAGTTTCAAAACTTGGGAAGGTTGATCCTAACCTTAAATAGGATTGTATTGGATTTGCTTGTACCCGAGAAACAAGTATTCCAGCTTAGGATAGCTAGGGTTGGAGGTTTCTAATGGTGTATTTAGTTTGAATATGGTTAGTGGATTTTAATTCCCAAGTAAGAGCTTAGGGAGTGGATGTAGGTGTAAGAGAAGCACCGAACCACTATATATCTTGTTTATTTGTGGTGTGCTTGCTATCTTTCTTTCCTTAATTTGTTAAATTCTTGCTCTCTAATTTTTTATATTTTTTCTCTAACCTAAATCGCTTCATACATATATCTTGCATATTATCATTCAATCTTGATATCTTTAAATTAGCTTTAAAATTTTAAAAACTCAATTCAGCCCCCTCTTGGGTTGCATAGCTGGGCAACAAGTTGTTATAGGATTTGATATGTATATTAGAACTAATGTATTTTTGAACTGTATAGGCAGATTATGTGAAGTACGTCGTTGCGTGGTATGGCGATGATCCATCTACTTAGCCCACCCTTGACCTTAAGGGATGGCTTAGGTTCACCGAAGGGGTGAGTAGGAGTCGGATCATAGGATTCGGCCACAGCTTCGACCCTCCAGCAATAATCTATTTTGACATTCTCACAGGCTTCGATGTCCTAGATTTAGAGTGATGCCCTTGTGGAGGAGGTCGTGTAGAGGTTTTTCAGCCAACGACCTTAAAGCATTCGAAATACCATCCATGATGTGATCATGGAGGATCTTCAAGATCCATGGCTAAGCAACCAGCTGGACTTGTTGTTCCGGCCATCTCATCAGGTAATTCTATTAGTAAACTCTTTTACTTGTTTTAAGTTTTCATATTTAGAAGCTTCATATGTTTAGACTAAGCTTGAATCGAGAAAGAAGATTTAAGAGCTAAAAATTCAATCTAACCATCCAATTGATGGGCTGGGGGTGTCTGTAGTTCCATATCATAGAATAAAATATGTAGAAACAATCTATTTGAGAATCAGAGAAGGGTATCGAAAGATATGCCACCATATCGAAACTTATGAATAATGTTTTATTTTTTCTCATTTCAGCATACTGGGATATTCAGCTCTCATCCACCAGCTACTGAAGATGAGTAGGAGGACGAGGAGCAAGAGGATGAGGAGGACGTTATCTAATTTCTTTTTTGATTTATATATAATTTTGATATTTGTAAAGCAGTATCTTAATATAAAACTATATAATTTATATTTTTAATATAATATGATTAATTTTATATTTATGATTATGTTAAATAGTTATTATCTTTTTTAATAAATTTAAAAATATTATTATTTATTAGCAAGTTTTAAATTATTTAATTATATATTTTAAAAAAATTTAAAATTATTAGTGATGATAGATTACAGTTGCTAATAATTTTTTAAAATTAAAAAAAATAAAAAAATATTAGCAATGATATTAGCGATAAAATTGCCATCACTAATAATTTTTTGAGTTTTTTATAAAAAAATTAAAAGTTATTAGTGACAGCATTAGCGATAAAAATATCATCATTAATAGATTTTATCTAATTTAATTAATAAAAATTAAAATTTTTAGCGATGGCATCTTTATCGCTAATTAGTTATTAGCGATGGCAATAGTTATCATCGCTAATAATGACAATTAATGATAAGAATTTTTTAGATTGGATTTTGCGACGGTATTAGTGACAGCAAGATTATTAGCGATGGTATTTAGCCATTGCTAATAGTCAGAATTCTTGTAGTGAACATCTTGAATTGATCTAGTTCCAATCAAATTAGGATCCAATCAATGGGACAATTTCACAAAAAGTTGGTTTTCTTTCTCCCATTTTTTTCTTCTTTTTTTTTTTCTTTCCTTTTTCCTTTTCTTTTTTTTTATTTTTCCTTTTTTCTTTTTTTTCTATTCTCTTCTCTCTTCTTTCTCTTTCTCTCTCTCTCTGATTTTCTTCTTCTTCTTTCTTCAAAAAGGGGACCAACCCCTTCTTTCTCTCAAGTTCCAAGAGGAAGAAATTAGGGGCTGGCGACCTAGGTGGTGCCCATCAACAGTCGTGGTAGTAAGCTTGACCATGGCTATGGTTGATGGTAGTTGATAAGCAAAAATTAAAAATCATGACACAGGGGAGTGCCTATTTCTTTGTTAGTATAGTGGTTTGCTAGTCCAAATCGAGTGGCAGTGATAGTGGAAAATTGGAAAGAGAAAGGGAAGAGGAAGGAAGATGTCCACCTTGATCCAGCAGTGACAAAGAGAAGATTTCGGTTATTCTTTACCCAATGATAGACCAAGAAAATTTTCCAAAGGAAATAGTGCCATTTCTTCAAGAAATTGGAGTGGAATTCAAAGGAGGAAGATGGCATCAATTTATAGTTAATCATCGACTTGGGTTTTCGATCCAAAATAGGTAGGCTAAATTTCTTGATCTCATTGGAATTGAGGAAAAGAAGACTCCCAATTGGGGTCTTCTTCCCCCACCTATCATGTGTCGTGCACATGAAACCCATGGTCTAGGCCTCTTCCCACCGGCTCATAGGCCAAATAATCGGATATTATATTCTTCTCCTTATAAAATAATTTCATCCTCAAAATTAATATACCAAACATTTTGAACATTTCAAAATACACCATCTTCTTGTCATCCTCAACCTCCCAAATAGTCTGCCTTTTAAAGCATTTGCTTCATAAGATCTTGACATTAAATTTATGTGGCATGTCAGAACTAGATCCATTCTATCTATAATACATATTGAAGTCTCTTGAATTCTTTTGAAAGAACACTAACATTCTAATCTTAATTTGAAATACGATAATTCTATGCCCATGAAATTAATTACACTTAGTTAATTCCACATAAAAATCATAACTAGCCTAATATACTCTTAACAAAGTATAAGAAAACTTGGATGCTCTTCATGATCTACAACCTTCTTTATTTTCGTAACTTCCTCCATGATGTAACAACTAGACCCTTAGCTTAGAAGAACTTCTAGCCCCTTCAAACAAATGGAATAACAATATAAGAACTAGAAGATCTATGCCTAGACATTCCACGTCCAGGCCCAACTGAAAGATCATCAATTGGTTAACACTAAATTTGAGATGCCCAAAATGTTGGATTTTACTCCATAATGTGGCCTAATTGTTACTTAGTCAGGTTTTACTCATTAGGTCAAGTCTTGAATCAATTATGATGAACCTAATTAATTAAAAAATTATATTCCTGATAAGACAGACTGAAATCCCTACTCTAATAAGGATTAAGTCTTCTGATGGGATAAGATAAGTGCATATATAAATAGAGGTGGCCTGATCTCTTTTTTTCAATTCTCAGGAGGGTGTGATGATTTCTATCAATAGTCCGCATTAAGATGAAGGGTAAGAAGAGAGAAGATTAGTCGCCTATAGAAGAAGGATCAAACGTTCTATGGGCTACGTGATCATCGTGTTGGTGAGATGATGGTGTAAGATATATTTTTTATTTTATTTTGCATGAATATAGAAGCATGATTCAGGCATAAAAGTTTAAATTATCTAACATATGGTATTAGAGCCTAAGTTCCATGCTTCGAATTCATGTAAAATATTTTTCAATAATTTTTTATTTATTTTTGAAAAATTAAAATCATGGTTTCTTAATTTTCAAAATTAATTAAAGTTTTGAAAATTAAATTAAGCTCTATTACTTTCTAGAAAAATTTAAAAAAAGGTTTTGGTGCCCATCATGTCGGTCGACTCGAGCCATCCGACAAACAGGATAGCAGCCATGGCTGTTGCCATGCCTACAGTAGGCCAGAGCTACAGTCGACGCTGCCTTACGACGGCGGTAGTGCCGAGGCAACATTGGTAGTGACCATCTATGCCGCCCATCACTTGTGCGGCCGTAAGAGCCGCGGCGTAGGGAGGTGGTAGGATGGATGCGGTGCAGCAAGGGAGGGAGCCGACGATGGGCTCGAACGCGATCGAAGAAGAGCTACAAAAATCTATCAACGATGGAGGTAGTCGACCCTACCGCTGTTGCCTCCACGGTAGGCTTGACATCCACTGCACGAAAAGGTGGAGCAGCTGACGACCACACAGGCCGTGATTGCAATCCTCCTGCCTGCGGTGATAGTGGAGGGAGGCAGTGATAATGACATTCTAGGCGGGGGCCGAGGAGGCTTGGGCGGTCGATCGACTGCCCATGCGGCGGCACGAGAGAGGTTCTCTCTCTCAATTAGGGCAGAGGCTATTTAGTATTAGGTTTCAGATCTTAATGGATCCAGATCTGAACCCGATAAGAACCAAACCCATTTAATAAAAGGAACTTTTGTAGATAAGCCCCTAAAAAGTTTAAATTCTAAAAAGGACCTGTATGATAGTTTTATAATTTAGTCCTTTAGAGCAATTTTGCATTTTAGTCTCTAATAAGAAATAAATTATATTAAAATCTTTGTCAATTTTTTGAATAATTTTTAAAGTTGCTATTTTATAGAAAAGGCCCTATATTTCTATAATTTATGCTTAAGTCCTTTAATATTAAGGTTTTTGATAAAATTGCTATAACTTGATCATTTTTTATCTGATTTGAGTGATTTTTAAATCATTGGACTTGTGATAATTTGAGAAAAATTATGGTTAAGTTTTTTCTATAAAATATAATATTTAAATAATTAAATTATTTAATTAATAATTTTATTTATTATTATACTATTCAAGTATGTCTTTGCGTAGTCTTAAAGGGCCCAGAGTACTCTATGGATCTTGGATAGTCGAGTCATCGATGGCTAATGATTTTATCTCATTATAGTTCAAAAATTTATAAAAGTATATTTGTTATAGTAAACCCAAAGGTCACTATAATTTGATATAAAATTAATAGTAAAAGATTGACTAACTTGAATTACATAAAGATGGAAAGTTCCACACCTAAAAGTAGAAATAACCTCAAATTTTTATAATCATAGTTAGTTAAACCACTGAAAGTGCAACTAATATGATGGGTCATAGTTTAAACATGAATTATGTGTACATACCATAATTATTATTCATGCTTACATATATCATATTATTGTTGGTTATGATTTATGTGATGCATATTTTGGCATTATTTATTATATTTAAATTTATAATTAAATTAGTTATGATACTTATTATATGCTATGATTCTTATCCAAAGATATTTTATAGTTGTATAATAAATGATTATTAGTAGAATTATATTATAGAATCTACATCATAATGGTAATCGTAAGCATGTTTTATTATTTACAACCATGACCTCTGCTTTACTCTCATTGCATCTATCTAATATCTCATACTGAATGAATCAAATTATTTTGATTGGCACGAGCAGCTTCTCATTATCTTAGAATGTCTAGATTTAGATTTGGCCCTTTATAAGCCTCAGCCAGATCCACTTACCTCCACTAGTTCTTCTAATCATAAGAAATTATTTAAAAAATGGGAGCATTCTAATAGATTATCTCTCATGATTATTAAAAGCTCTATAGTGAGAGATATTAGAAGATCTATTCTTGATAACGAATTAGCCTCTGAATATCTTTTCTCTGTAGAATAATAGTTTATCAGATCAAGTAAAGCCTTAGCTGGTACCTTAGTGAACAAATTAATCTTTATGAAAAATGATGAATTTTCTAGAGTGTGAAAGCACATCATCAAAATACATGATATAGCTAAAAAATTAAATAATTTAGGCATGACAGTATCTAAAAATTTTTTATCCAATTTATTCTTAATTCTCTTTCATCCCTATTTATCCAATTTAAGATTTATTACAACACATAAGGAATCATGGACAATGAATGAACTTATTTTCTAGTGTGTGAAAGAGAAAGAGAGATTAAAATAGGAAGGAGTCCCAGTTGTTCACATAGTTTCATAAGAGCATCCTAAGAAAACAAAGATGAAGAAAGAAAATAAAGGATCCAATAATCTACCAATAAAAGATTCTCATAAATTGAAATATTTTTTCTACAAAAAGGAGGGACATATTAAGAAAAATTATAAGAAAAGAAGAAAATGGTTCGAAAAGAAGGATATTTTCTTATCACTTATTTATTTTGAAATCAATTTCATTGATGTTCCTTCTAATACTTGGTAGATTGATTTGGATGCTGTAATTCATGTTTTCAATTCAATGTAGGGATTTCTTTCAAGCTGAAAACTAAATGATAGAGAATGATAGATCTTTATGAAGAATCGGATGAAGTCCAAGATCATTATAATTGAAACCTACAAACTTATTATAAACACCAGATTCTAATTAGATCTACATGACGTCTTTTATGTTCCTTCAATATCTAAGAATTTAATTTTTTTATCAAAACTTGATTTAGAAGATTTTTCATTTACTTTTATAAATTCAAGTTTTAAATTAATAAAAAATTCTATTTTTATTGATACTAGAACATTGTATAATAGATTATATAAATTAAATTTGGATTCATTTTTTGAATAATTTTTATTTATTTTAAATATCAATGTTGGAATAAAATATGGTATTGTAAATAAGAGTTCTTCAATACTGTAAAATAGGTGATTAGGTTATATATCAAAAGAAAGAATGACTAGATTGATTAAGAAAGATATTTGATCAAATCTAGATTTTAGTAATTTTGGTATGTGCATCGATCGTATTAAAGAAAAATAAATTAAAAATCATAAAAAGAATACCACTAGAAGTCAAGGACTCTTAGAATTGATACAGATCAATATTTATGATTATTTTACATCTTTTTTTGGATGGAAAAAGTATTTTATTATCTTTATTGATAATTTTTCATGTTATGATTATGTTTTCCTATTATATGAAAAGTCTGAAGCTTTGGAAACTTTTAAGGTATACAAAGCTAAAGTAAAAAATTAGTTAGATAAGAAAATTAAGCTTGTGAGATCTGATAGGCATGATGAATACTATGATAGATAGGATGAATTTGACCATAATCCTAGACTTTTTGCCAAATTTCTTGAATAACAGAGCATTATAACATAGTATACTATGCCAGAAAATTTTCAATAAAATGGTGTGGCTGAAAGGAGTAATCACATCTTGATGGATATGGTGAGGAGTATAGTTAGTAAATTCTCATTATTCTTGAATTTATGGGGAGAAGCCTTAAAAATTGCTATGTATATCCTGAATCGGATACCTAGTAAGGCCGTTCCTAAAACTTCTTTTGAGTTATGGACAGGTAGAAAACCAAGTTTAGGATATTTACATATTTAGGATTATCTTGTAGAGGCTCGATTATATAATCCAAAAGAAAAAAAATTAGATTCTAGAACTATTAATTATTATTTTATAGGATATCTAGAAAGGTCAAAGAATTTTAGATTTTATTATCCATCACATACCACTAGAATTATTGAAACTAAAACTGCTAGGTTCATTAAGGATGGTGAAAATAGTAAAAATGGTACACCACATAATGCAGTGTTACAGAAAATAAGAGAATCTCTTTCTATTATAGTAACACCTAGAGATATTCTATTTGAGTCTGCTCGACCTAAAATTATGGAATATCAACAGATGATTGATACACCACTTTCTGAACAAATTATCAATGAACCTGATTCAATTAAAAATAATTATAATAATGATACTGAACTTGAAATATTATGAAGATCTACTAGAATTAGAAGATCGGCTATGTCAGATGATTATATTATATACTTACAAGAATATGATTATGATATTAGAATAAAGAATGATCCAATTTCATTTAAGGATGGCATGAAAAATGATGATTCTAAACTTTAGTTAGATACCATGAAAGATGAGATGAAATCTATGAATAAGAATCAAGTCTGAAAACTTGTCGAATTACCTGAACGATTTAAGCCTATAGGTTGTAAATAAATTTTTAAGACCAAATGGTATTCCAAAGATAATATCGAGAGATATAAAGTTAGACTTGTAGCAAAAAAATTCACTCAAAAGGAAGGCATTGATTATCATAAAATATTTTTTCCTATTTCTAGAAAAGATTCATTCAAAATCATTATGGCATTAGTAGCTTATTTTGATTTAGAGCTACATTAAAAAGATGTCAAGATCGCATTCTTGAATGGGGATTTAAAGAAAGAGATGTATATGGAACAACCTGAAGAGTTTTTAGTGCAAAAAAATAAAAAGCTAATATGTAAATTAAAAAAATCTATATATAGTCCTAAACAAGCTTTCAGGCAATGGTACTTAAAGTTTAATCATATCATTATTTTCTTCAGATTTAAAAAAAATATTACTGATCAATATATATCTAAAGGTGAATTAAAGTAAGTTTATATTTTTGATACTATATATAGATGATATTTGACTAGCCAGCAATAATTTGGATCTCTTGCATGAAAATAAAATTTTTTTTTCGAATATTTTAACATGAAAGATATGAAAGACACTTCTTTTATTCTTAATATAGAAATCCATCGTGACAGAAGTAAGAGGTTGCTTAGTTTATCTTAGAGAAATTATATTACTAGAATTTTAGAAAGGTTTGAAATGTCAAGCTACTTATCAAGTGAAGTTCTAATCATTAAAGATGATAAATTCAGTAAATTTTAGTATCCTAGGAATAAGATTGAGAAAAATTAGATGAAGAATATATCCTATGCATCTGCAGTGGATAGTCTGATGTATACTCAAGTTTGTACTCATCTTGATATCAATTTTGCTTTGAAAATGCTTGATAGATGTCAGAGTGATCCAAATATAGACCATTGAAAAGCTGTCAGAAAGGTGATACGATATCTTTAGAAAACTAAAGACTACATATTTACTTATAGAATGACTGATCAGTTGGAGGTAATCGATTATTCAGATACAGATTATGTTGGTTGTCTCGATAATAGAAAGTCTACATCAGGTTATATCTTTCTATTAGCTGATGGAGCAATCTCATGAAGGAGTACAAAATAGCATATTATTGCCTGCTTTACTATGAAAGCTGAATATATAAGCTAGTATGAGGCTTCCTCACATGCTCTGTGACTGAGAAAATTCATCTCAGGACTCAGAGTTATGGATTCTATTTTCAAGCTGCTGAGAATTTATTGTGATAATTCTGTTGTAGTTTCTTTCTCTAACAGTAGCAAGATGACTAATACAAACAAGCACATTAATGTTAAGTATCTTGCTATTAATGAGAGGATTAGTAGTTATCAAGTATCTATTGATTTTATTGGTACTGCTTGTATGATAGCTGATCCTTTGACGAAAGATTTAGTACCCAAAATTTTTAAAGTGCATGTAAAAGTTATGGATATTTATCATTGGTATATTTAATTTATAATAGATACTTATTTTGAGATCTCTTAATAGTTTGATGATTACTATTACTTCTATTTAATTATTATTTGTATACATTATGATTGACTTTTGTCAAAAATAAAGTAAACAGAAATGTCATTTATATGACATAACAGTGGGACCATTATCATAGTATTATGATTTTTGATAGCCTATGTATTCTAGCATATAATACTTGATTAAGTGAGAATTGTTGATGTGATGATACATAGAAAGGAGTATGTCAACTGAAATGTATAACTGCCATGATTTGCATAAATGATTTTTACTTAATCAAAGTATAAAGAATCTTTTAAGGAATAAATAATTAGGCAAATTTTTTATAAAATGAGTGTGCACTCGTCGGGTCAATTTCAAAATTATGATTCAGGATTGTTATTTTGAAAAATTAGAATAAAAAATTATATATTTTTAAAATATTTTGGCAAAATTAAAGAGTTAATTTTAAGTGATAATATAGATCAAGTGGGAGAATGTTGGATTTAACTCTATAATGTAGCTTAATTATTACTTAATTAGGTTTAACTCATTGGGTCAAGTTTTGAATCAATTATAGTGAGCCCGATTAATTAAAAAGTTCGATTCCTGCTAAGACAGATTGGAATCCCTACTCTAATCAAGATTAAGTCTTCTAATAGGATAAGACAAGTGCAGGTATAAACAAAGGTGGTCTGATCTCTTTTCTCCAACACTCAGGAGGACGTGATGATTTTTATCAATCGTCTATGTTGGGGATAAATCCCGCTCCTGCCGAAGCCCGGCCCAACGCTCAGCCCAATGTAACCAGTAGCTGCTGAAGAGCTTCAGCGCCAGGCGCCAGGCCGAGCTCCCAAGGCCCGGGCCGAACCGCCTAGAGGCCGAACTCCCCTGCACCAAGGCCCGGGCCAAACCGCCTAGAGGCCGAACTCCCCTGCGCCAAGGTCCGGGCCGAACTCCCACCGCCAGCCGAACTTCCTGAGGGCCGAGCTCCTTGGACTCCAAGCGGCTGGACTTCTTCGGGAGACGAACTCCTTCGGACCGACCCCAGGCGAGCCCGTGCAGCCGAATTCCTTCGGACTTCCCACGGCCGAGCTCCTTCGGACCGACTTTAGGCGACCAAACTCCTCAGCGAGCCCTGGCCGAACCAACTAGCATCCGAAGTCCTTCAACTGGCCAGCCGAGCTCCTTCGAACCTCTCAGCGGCCGAACTCCTTCGGGCCGACTCCAAGCGGCCGAGCTTCAATGAAGTCCTCTCAGCGGCCGAACTCCTCACCAGTCGTCACTTAGGAGCCCGAACTCCTCAGCAGTCGTCACTGGGCCGAACTCCTCAGCAGTTGTCACTTAGGAATCCGAACTCCTCAGCAGTCGTCACTGGGCCGAACTCCTCAGCAGTTGTCACTTAGGAGTCCGAACTCCTTAGCAGTCGTCACTGGGCCGAACTCCTCAGCGGTCGCCCTCATCAAACTTCGGCCGACCGAGCTCCTACCGAACTCTCGAGTGTCCAAGCCTCAGCCCAAGCCCCAACAGCCGGCCGAACCCCAGACGGCCGAGCTTCGACTTCTCAGCAGCCGAACTCTTCTGCGGACGAGCCTTAGCTGCATACCTCTTGCCAGACGCCTATGGGAGCCGAACTCCCTCCCATCTTCCTCTTCAGGAGCCCAAACTCCCACGAAATGGGCACACGACGAAGGCCTTCAACCCTTCATTCGGCGAGCTCTGCAACCATCACTATCAGCCAGTCCGCCGTACCATCGGTCAGTCCGCCGCGGGCGATAGCGACCCACTGCCAGGCGGCGATGGCTGTCACCCTCAATCCGCCGCACACGGCACCAGTGGGACTGACTCCGCCGAACCTCGAGCGGCCCGCCAGCACGCGGCTGCAGTTGTCACCATCAAGCTCCGCTATAAAAGGACCCCTCCCGACATACTAAGGCTAGGCTCTCTGAACTCTCGGCTCTCTAGGCTCTCTGAACTCTCGGCTCTCTAAGCTCTCTAAGCTCTCCTCCACATCTCTAAGCTCCGGAACTCATTCCGAGCACTCCATTACTGTTGGTCGGAAACTAACTTGACCGTCGGAGGGTCCTGCCGGAGCCACCACCCCACCGGTTCCGGACGGGACTTCGTTTTGCAGGTCCCCGGCGGCTTCCAGCGGCCTCGATTGCGGCGACCTCCGACGGCGACGGATTTCTGCACCAACAGATTGGCGCCGTCTGTGGGATCGAGGGACTGAACCTTCGAGGTTCCCTTGTTCTTCAAGGAGTGCTCGGCGACGATTTCCCTCCCCTGCTCCGGATCTCTCTCCTCCCTCTCCAGAATTCCTTCTCTGGAAAGAGGAAATGCCCCCCAGAAGGGCTTCGACGCGGCGCTCGACGGCTTC
The DNA here is from genome assembly GCA_006176705.1 of Cocos nucifera. Classification (NCBI taxonomy): domain Eukaryota; kingdom Viridiplantae; phylum Streptophyta; class Magnoliopsida; order Arecales; family Arecaceae; genus Cocos; species Cocos nucifera. Next base: position 282,650 of record QRFJ01001667.1, on the reverse strand, counting down.
CGCGGCTCGATCCCTCCCGAGTCCGTCGGTCCCTGCTCCAGCCCCGGTGACTCAGCCCCCGTCTATAGCCGCAGTGGATACGGAGCAGTTCAACCAGCTCGTCCAGCACGTTCGTGGTCTCACGGAGGCGGTGCAGGCGGTGCTGCACCAACAAGTCCCAGTGCCAACCCGACTGGCACGGGACTCTCCGAAGTCGGATGATCCGGTCCAAGAGCGACCGGCCTGGGCAGACCGACCTCCGATACCCGGATTGGAGAGGCGGAGGAGGGAGAACCCTTGCTCGGATCATGGATCGACCAAGGGTGAAGCCTCGCGCCCATCTCACCAGAAAGCCTTGGAGATCAGAAACCGTGAGGACCTGCTGGACCAAAGGCTCTTGGAGATGAACCAGCGAATTGAAGAACTTCGTCCCCCCTCGCGTGATGATGACGTCTGTGCAAACCCTCCTTTCTCGCAGGAAATCATGCAGGAACCGATCCCGCCGAACTTTAAACTCCCGCGGTTCGAAAGCTACGACGGGACCGCCGACCCGGTCGACCACTTGGAAGCCTTCCGGACGACGATGCTGCTTCACGGCGCGTCGGACGCCATATTTTGCCGGGCTTTCCCTTCTACCCTCAAAGGAGCCGCCAGAAATTGGTACTCGACGCTCAAGCCGAGAACCATCTTATCGTTTGACCAGATGGGTCAACAGTTCGCAGCCCACTTCATCAGTAGTAGGCGACCACGCCGAGGTTCGAATTCTTTGATGGCCATCAGGCAGAAGGAGGGGGAACCCATCCGGGCCTACGTGACCCGGTTTAACGCTGCCACGTTGGAGGTCCGAAACCTAGACCAATCAGTCGCCATGGCCGCCCTCAAGGGCGGCCTTCAGAAGAATGACTTGTTGTTCTCCCTGGAAAAAAGGTATCCCAGGGACTTCGCCGACCTGCTAGCTCGGGCCGAGAGATACGCCCGTGCGGAAGAAGCCTTCAAGCTGAGGGACGAAGAAACCTTAAGGGAGCGGCTGACAGGCGACAGGGAGCCGAATGAAGTTCGGCTGCGCTCACGGACTCCCTCCGGTAGCAGGCGGGCCCGAACCCCTCGAGCTTGCAGGGAAGCGCGAAGAAGCCCACCTCCCAAAGGATTTCGCGACTATGTCCTCCTCAACGCTCCCCGAGCACAGATCCTCACCGAAGTTAAGGACCAACTCCCCAGACCAGAAAGGTTACGGTCTCCCCCAAACAAACGTGACCGAAGCAAGTACTGCCTCTACCATCGCGACCACGGCCATGACACTAAGGAATGCATCCAGCTCCAAGATGAAATCGAGGAACTCATCAGAAAGGGGCGGCTGGGTAGGTTCATTCGATGCCAGTCTAAAGATCGGTGCAGGGCGCGGCCGTAACGAGAAACAACAAAGTCGGCCGCCTCACAACGTCGTCAACATCACTCCAGGATCCAGCGTAGAAGCCAACAGAAGCACGCTTCAACGCAAGGAAGCTCGAATGAAATGGGAAAGGTCGTCCGCGTGGGGAAGCGCGAAGGAACGATGCTACTACCACGACCCTGGGTCACAGAAAATTCAGGAAAAATTGCCAGTAACTTCCTTTCAATAAAGTCCTTCCCTTCCAACAGTGTATTATTTTTGGGCGCCAAAAACTATGTAATGGCTGGAAAAGAAGCAGTCAATAGTCGCCGTGTTAGGAACAGGAGGAGAACCTCGTCCTAATACGAGCGGCAACTTCGGCCAGAGATAAGATCTCTCCCGAAGGCAAAGTTCGGCCAGAGATAAGATCTCTCCCGAACAACAAGGTCGGCCAGAGATAAGATCTCTCCCGAGCAACTTCGGCCAGAGATAAGATCTCTCCCGAAAAGCAACCTCGGCTAGAGATAAGATCTCTCCCGAGCAGTTCGGCCAGAGATAAGATCTCTCCCGAAAAGCAACCTCGGCCAGAGATAAGATCTCTCCCGAGCAGTTCGGCCAGAGATAAGATCTCTCCCGAAAAGCAACCTCGGCCAGAGATAAGATCTCTCCCGAGCAACCACCTCGGCTAGAGATAAGATCTCTCCGAGCAGTTCGGCCAGAGATAAGATCTCTCCCGAAAAGCAACCTCGGCCAGAGATAAGATCTCTCCCGAAAAGCAGTTCGGCCAGAGATAAGATCTCTCCGAAAAGCAACGGCCAGAGATAAGATCTCTCCCGAGCAACCACCTCGGCTAGAGATAAGATCTCTCCCGAGCAGTTCGGCCAGAGATAAGATCTCTCCCGAAAAGCAACCTCGGCCAGAGATAAGATCTCTCCCGAGCAGTTCGGCCAGAGATAAGATCTCTCCCGAAAAGCAACCTCGGCCAGAGATAAGATCTCTCCCAAGTTCGGCCAGAGATAAGATCGCAGGCTAGAGATAAGATCTCCCCCGAGCTCCACTTCGGCTGCAGGAGATAAGATCTCCCCCGAGGGAAGCTCGGCCGTAGGAGATAAGATCTCCCCCGAGCGCGCACTTCAACCTCAGCTGCAAGATAGGAGGTCTCCCTCGAGTCGACTTCAACTGATGAAGATAATGTCGCCCCCGAAGAGCTCAAATCCGACCTCGACCGAAGGAGGCGAGTTTTACTTCGGCTTCAACATCAGCTTCATCGACTTTAGGCTGGAAACGAGTTCCATTTCAACTCCAAACACTCGGCTGGAGATGAGACCTCCCCCGAGCTTCAGCTGCAACAAATGCGGAGCCTGGAAGAAGACTTCGGCAGTCGCCTGTTTTGGTACTCCCTTCCTTCAATTTTTGAACTCGGGAGTGGGGGGGCTACTGTTGGGGATAAATCCCGCTCCTGCCGAAGCCCGGCCCAACGCTCAGCCCAATGTAACCAGTAGCTGCTGAAGAGCTTCAGCGCCAGGCGCCAGGCCGAGCTCCCAAGGCCCGGGCCGAACCGCCTAGAGGCCGAACTCCCCTGCACCAAGGCCCGGGCCGAACCGCCTAGAGGCCGAACTCCCCTGCGCCAAGGTCCGGGCCGAACTCCCACCGCCAGCCGAACTTCCTGAGGGCCGAGCTCCTTGGACTCCAAGCGGCTGGACTTCTTCGGGAGACGAACTCCTTCGGACCGACCCCAGGCGAGCCCGTGCAGCCGAATTCCTTCGGACTTCCCACGGCCGAGCTCCTTCGGACCGACTTTAGGCGACCGAACTCCTCAGCGAGCCCTGGCCGAACCAACTAGCATCCGAAGTCCTTCAACTGGCCAGCCGAGCTCCTTCGAACCTCTCAGCGGCCGAACTCCTTCGGGCCGACTCCAAGCGGCCGAGCTTCAATGAAGTCCTCTCAGCGGCCGAACTCCTCACCAGTCGTCACTTAGGAGCCCGAACTCCTCAGCAGTCGTCACTGGGCCGAACTCCTCAGCAGTTGTCACTTAGGAGTCCGAACTCCTCAGCAGTCGTCACTGGGCCGAACTCCTCAGCGGTCGCCCTCATCAAACTTCGGCCGACCGAGCTCCTACCGAACTCTCGAAGTGTCCAAGCCTCAGCCCAAGCCCCAACAGCCGGCCGAACCCCAGACGGCCGAGCTTCGACTTCTCAGCAGCCGAACTCTTCTGCGGACGAGCCTTAGCTGCATACCTCTTGCCAGACGCCTATGGGAGCCGAACTCCCTCCCATCTTCCTCTTCAGGAGCCCGAACTCCCACGAAATGGGCACACGACGAAGGCCTTCAACCCTTCATTCGGCGAGCTCTGCAACCATCACTATCAGCCAGTCCGCCGTACCATCGGTCAGTCCACCGCGGGCGATAGCGACCCACTGCCAGGCGGCGATGGCTGTCACCCTCAATCCGCCGCACACGGCACCAGTGGGACTGACTCCGCCGAACCTCGAGCGGCCCGCCAGCACGCGGCTGCAGTTGTCACCATCAAGCTCCGCTATAAAAGGACCCCTCCCGACATACTAAGGCTAGGCTCTCTGAACTCTCGGCTCTCTAGGCTCTTTGAACTCTCGGCTCTCTAAGCTCTCTAAGCTCTCCTCCACATCTCTAAGCTCCGGAACTCATTCCGAGCACTCCATTACTGTTGGTCGGAAACTAACTTGACCGTCGGAGGGTCCTGCCGGAGCCACCACCCCACCGGTTCCGGACGGGACTTCGTTTTGCAGGTCCCCGGCGGCTTCCAGCGGCCTCGATTGCGGCGACCTCCGGCGGCGATGGATTTCGGCACCAACAGTCTACATTAAGATAGAGGGTGAGGAGAGAGAAGACTAGCCACCTGCAGAAGAAGGATTAGATGCTCTACGGTCTACGTGATCATCGTGTTTGTGAGATGATAGTACAAGATATATTTTTTATTTTATTTTGCATGAATATAGAAGCACGATCTAGATATAAAAGTTTAAATTATCTAACACAAAATTCTCCATAGTATTGCCTACAATAAGAAACTTATAGTTAGAACTTGCATTACTACATCCAGATTAGCCAATCAATAACATTATCCTCCACTTTATAAATAAAACTAATTCAAATCTTCCATCATAGTGACTTTCAATTCAAAGAATTACTATTTCTAACTAGTTTTAGGATAACTCAGACCACTATACTTTTGCTGCACACTCTGACCTAAATTTACAAAAGATTATATGGGTTCTCAAATAATTCTAATCCAAATAGTTCTCTACATTACAACCAAAAAGACCAAAGATATCAAATTAATTTCAAATTAGAATTAGAGCATATTCTTTTATCTTCAATTTGTATTGAGCATATCCATCACATTTAACGTAGAACAAATAGCCACATTTAAGATCACTTCATGGTCTCCACCAACCTTCTAGAATACAATAAATCTAGAATTAATCTGAAATGCATTAACCCTGAATTTTCTTGTCAACCAATTAAATAATTTTAAATCAATTTTTTTTATAGGATTAAACTCCAACAAATAAGATGACCCATGATCAATATCCTTATGAGTAGAATCAATTTAATTATTTCTCATAGAGCTTCCTCTAGCAAGATCCTCATCAGCATCAATTGATAAACTCATCTGAATCTTGTCCCTTCTACGTTAAACTTATATAAGTCACCTAAAAGCAATTTCTCCACTCAATTTAACAATAGTATCAAGATACTCTACATCCGCTTAAAAACCTAATGCTTTGAAATTTAACATACTCAACTATCTCCAACATAAGGATGATCAATTTATCCAATCCAAAAATGGTTATTTAAATTATCAAGGATTCTAGCACAATATATATTACATGTCTTCTTAATGAAACCAAATCTATCAATAGAACCAAATACATTTTTTTTCTTCTACATGTTAATTTCATTCATAATCAATATAAAGATTCAACCCTTTAAGAACATTCAACTCTAATATCATAAAAATCTTTCTTAGGCCACACTCTAAACAACTTCTCTTTGTTGATAAGCTCAAAACTTCATGATCAAATAATTAACAACAAAACTAGAAATGTCATCATGGTCTACACCCATATCAGGTTTTAGATTCCTGATCACTTAAATAACAACTAAATAAGCATACATGACATTGGAAAACATACTAGCATGGCACTATATTCTATAGTCAAAACCTTCTGTATGCATCTTAGATCAACCTCACTCATCATATAATAAGTATCATAAATTCATCAATAAAAATATTAATTTATTAATTAATTTATATTTTTTTTAAAAATTAATAATCAATTTATATATATTTTTGAGAAAATAATATTTTTATTAATTAAAAAAAAATAAAAAAATAATAAAAATAAAAAATAAAATATTATTATCAGTAAAAAGAGTTCATTTTTTTAATTGTAATGAAATAAATTTAAAATAAAATAAAGCTAAAATGGATTAGATATAATTTTTTTAAAAAAATTAAAATAAAAAAAGAAAAAGGCTCAGCCGGCTTCCCAAGCCAAGCTAGCATGCATTCTCTAGCCGACGCGTCCAAACGTGTGAAGCCAATTGACCAAGCCACCCACCCCCGCATGCCGTTGACGTCACCCTGACATCAAATTTATTGCAGCTCACCGTAGACCCTTAAGGAAGGGTATTTTGATAATTTTTGGAAGATACCGTGCGTTGATTGGTTGCGGCATGCAGTGCGGCTGGTCCAGCATGGTCTATAAGCACAGTAATGCATGATTGGATGGTTGTGCTCGCTGTCGATTTTGATCCAATGGTCAGAGTGATTTTTGATTTTGATTTGGTTTCAGGTTGCTTCATCTACGCGATCCAACAATCGATAACGCTCCAAATGCTAATCCGACGGTCCTAAAAGCTCCTGACGGTGATCCAACTTCTCAGCAATGATCCAACAGCTAGATCTTCTCTTGATTAACATGATCCAATGGCCAAAATTTAATCTGATCAGATCTGGACCATTACACATCCGATTTTGGCATTTTTTGGACCGTTTAATTCAGATCTGATGGCCAAACTTCATCAAAACTCAACAGAATGTGTCCAAGGGCTATTTTAATTTGATTTTCACTTAAATTTTATTATTTTTGATGATCAAAGTCTTTCTTAGTCCCATATTGTCTAGTAGCAAAGATTCCAGCCCTCCTAACTCTATTTAAAGGATCTCAAGCCTCTAAATTAATTGTCTTTGATAAAGGTTAGAGCCATGCTTCGGTTAGAGGCTGCTTCAAGGCAACGAGTGCTATGAAAAAGAGCTAGCTTCTACACCATCTCAACACCAACGCCAATCCAAGATCAAGATCAGCTATTTTTAATATTTTTTTTCTTTCTAAATTTTATGTATTTAAATTATGAACTTTTAATTAATACAAAAATTATTTTTATACACTTTAAATTTCTTGCTCTTTATTTTTGTTGTAATTTAATTTTTATATTTTAATTATTACTTTTTATTTTATTATAAATAGATACTAAGATCTAACTAGTAGATCTTAGTACCAAATTTATTATTCTGCACTATTTAATTTTTGCTCTTTATTTATTTTTTAACTTTAAAATTTTTTTTCTTTTTTTATAAAAATTAAAGATTTTAAAATTAAAATACTACCTTTTCTATGGATTTGATTCGACTCAGTACTTTCTACTAATTTTTAATTATTTTAAGAAGTCAAATTAAACTGATAAACATAGTGTCTTAACAACAACATCATGCTCCTATCTCGCACTATTGCCGAGGATGGCATGAAAATTTATTTTTTTTGATTTCTTTAATTTTTTATAAATTAATTATAAATAAATTTTTAATTTCTTTAATTTTCTATAAATAGTACTTACTAACTTTTCTTCTTTATTTTGTAGAAAAAAAGAAAAAAAGAAAAAATGGAAAAGAATAAAAAGATCAAGGCAAGGAGGAAGCTTTCAGTCTTATTTGGTAAGATCAATCCTAACCCTAGATTTTTTTAATATTATTTATTTTATTTTTAAATTATTCTAAAAAATATCTACCTAAATCTAATTAAAAGCTTCATAACAAGATTAGAAACCTTAACTGTTTAGAGCATTCATTATATTAGATTTAGTTTTATTTTTATTTTTTTTTTTAGTGATCGTTGGAGATAAGGTATGCATCTCAATTCAATTAAGTTTCATACATCTAATTTAGTTGCATAGAATGTCTTGTTGAAAGTGATTGTGCATATTCATATTAAATTAAATTAAATTAAGGGCATAACCCAATTAATCAACATAAGATGGGAATTTGATCATCTTTTCTTAGCCCATAAATAATTAACAAGCATCTTGCATTGACCTAAGCCTTTAAAATTAAAATCAATTAGACACCGGTCTTAGGACCTTAAGCTCATTAGAATAAGAAATTCTAAGAGTTGGATCGGATTAGGGTTAGTCAATTTGACTTATGTCTAGAAAAATGGTCTAGAGATGATTGAGCCCGAAGGAAGGTGATTTATAATTGATTCTATTAGCTTACCTGATCAAGTATAATTTATGTCTAAGGTAAGCAACAGAGGACTTTCATCAATCTTATACTTATCTGATCAGTTGATTGACTGATCTTACACTTGGAGGGCTTGAAGGTGATCTTGACAGTTAGGAGTTGTCTAGATTTAGAATAACCCTTAGTTAGGATTGTTTGCCTAACTTGATTGCTAACTAAAATATTAAACCTAATTAAAACTAATCTTCTCCCTCTTCTTAGCTCTAGGACTTCTTAGGACCTCTTCTTTAGAACTCTTCTCTCTTTCTTCTTCTTTTCTTCTCTTTTCTTTCAAAAAAAATAAAATAAATTAAAAATAATAAATAATAAATACTAAAAATAATTAAAAATAATAAAAATAATTAAAAAAATTATAATAAATAAAAATTATAATAAAATAATAAAATCATTAAATTTTTTTAAATAATAAAATAATAATAAAAATAAAAAACTAAAAATTCTAAAATATTTTAAAAAATCTAAAAAATTAAAAAATAAAAAATTTTAAAAAATTTTTTAAAAAATAAAATAATATATAAAAAATAATAAAAAAATTTAAAAAATTTTAAATCATACATTAGGATTACACTAGTACATACATGGTAGGAAATCATTTTTCTGATCTAATTGAACCAAATTATAAAAATTAAATGGTTGAACCATATTAAATCCAATAGTCAAATGGCTGAAAATCTTAGAGAACCACCTAGGCAGATGAAGAAATATTTTATTTTTTTCTTCTATAATCCTTCGACTTATATTCAATTACTTGATATTCATGTTATCCACTATAAGATCAAGTCGACCATAATCCAGATGCTTCCATATTTCTATAAGAACAGCAATGAAGATTCTTATAAGCATCTGGATGAGTTTTTAAAAATCTGCTCTACGATGAGGATTCAAAATTTGACTGAGAATGTTCTTAGACCAATTTTATTTTCTTTATCATTAAAAGACAAAGCCAAGTACTGGCTTTGCATAATAAGGAGACCAATTAAAACTTGGGCTAAATTATAAAGTAAATTTCTTAAGAAATTTTATCCTATAGGCCAAACCAACATTATGAGATGAGCTATCATTGGATTTGTTCAGCTTCCAAGAAAACAAATTCATGAGTCATGGAAGAGATTTAAGAAACTTCTTAGAAAATGTCCATACCATGGTCTATCTAAGTGGCAAATAGTTTAAGCTTTCTATGAGGATTTTAGAGTCCATTATAATGAATGGTAGATGCATCTTATGGAGGTGCATTCATGAATAAAAGTGAGGACGAAGCCTATATCCTATTTGAAACTCTGAGTGAAAATTCAATCAATCATGCTTTCTTATCTTTCTACTAAACTTGGGCAGGGATCCATGAATGTAAACATATAGAATCTAGTTCTAAGGTTGATTCAAACCTGATAAATAAAGTAGACTTTCTTGCCCAAAAATTAGACAAACTCTTAACTCGGTCAATAATCTCTTGCACAATTCACAGTATCTTCTAATTATTAGAAGACTTGTTCAATCTATACTAGCCCAACTCATCATGTGAGTGAATGTCCCATGGCTGTATAATTTTCACCTTTCATCTAAGAACAAATTTAAGCTGCACAAGACTAGTTCAAGTCAATTAATGACCCATATTCAAACTCATATAACTTTGATTGGAGGAACCACTCTAATTATTTTTGGATACCCCAATAGACTCAGGCTCATATCCAAATTTCATCTGTTTATTAAAATAGACCCCAATATCAAAATTATGCCTATAATAGTGGTTAGCCTAGTCAGTCCACTCATCCATCATATTACAATCAATCATCATACCCACCTTCTCAATAGACCAATCTAGCTGATGATAGATTTAATCAACTTTAATAATTGATTCTGATTCAACAACAATCTATCACCAGGCTAGAAGCTCAAATAGGATAATTACCTGAGTCTAATATGAGGAGAGAACTAGGTTAATTATCGAGCCAACGATTCTTATAAACAATCCATCTATTATCCACCAACCACTTGGACTAAGTTATCAATCTAATGTCCCACCTAAGAATCTCCAATTTGAGAATGCCAAAGTAATTTTTGAATTTAAAAGTTATAGGATTCTTATGAACTCATATCAAGATAAGATGAGAGAGGCTAGTACTGATGCTAGCCAAAATAAAAATTTAAAGAAAAATATTAGTATTGAGACTAACCATATAGAAGAACCTAAGTCTGAAACTAGTACTGATGCTGGTTCCAATTTAAATAAATTAGATAAAGAAGAGAAGAGAATAGATGATTTATCTAAGACTTATAAACTTAAAGTCTTGTTTCCTTCATCTTTAGAAGCTAGTTCTTCTTATAAAAATCAAGAGGCATGTAATAAACAGTCAATGGAGTTATTTAAACAAGATCATAATAATTTATCTTCAGAATTAAACCTACCTCTAGTCATCCTTCTAGTATCCATTGCATCAAACTTAACTTCTAACCCAAAAACTCAATATATGAGCATTCTAAAAGAACAAATAGGAGAAATTCTTAATAAACATAGATCTAAGAATGGGGTTATGAACTATATTCTTAAAATTAATAATGAATATATTAATAAAAGAATAAAAAATTATCTTTCTGAGATTGGTAATTCAAAATCATTAGAATTTATCAATCCAGTTTTGACATAGGATAGTAAGCTTTGTTTTATCTGGTTGAAGATGGTAAACTTAGATCTTATTGGAAGGCAACCCAATATTTAGTTTTCTTACATCTAATTTATTTTTTTAGTTTATCTTTTTTTCAGGATATTTTGAATAAGTTGGAGGAAGATCCAAATTTTCAAAGACATATGCCGGACCACGAACACATTAAGTTAGGTGTATTCATTCCTGTTCTTTATTACATCTTTTATTTTTTCTTCTTCATTGAGGATAATGTTGATGAAGTTGGGGGGAGAATAATAAAAATTTTTAAAATTTTTAAATTTTAAAATCCTCGAAGAAGTTAGTATTTAGTATTTAGACACCGATTATGCTTATGAATCGAGTTAAACTAAGCATTTTTTTAAAAAAATTGATGCACAAATCAAAGAATTTATGAGTTATTGAGGGATAAAGTATTAAAAAAATCTAATAAAGAGTTAAGTCTAGAATATAAATAATTTTTCTTTGAGTAATTCTAATTTTTTCTATCTACATTAAAAAAAAGTCTACTTTTTATGGGCTTATGTAGGATAATTATATATATTTTTATATTTTTAAAAAAATTAAAATTAAAATAAAATAGTTTTTAAGTACTTTTCATTGAGTAACTAGGCTTCTTTGCTTAAGCAAGCACTAAGTTTCATATCAAAAGATGGAAAGGATGAAGAAGCTCGTTGTAAAGCTAGTCTTAACTCATAGTCTATTTGATTTGAGTTAGTAAGTTTAAGGAATATTTTATACCTAGTGCCCTAAAGCCAACTGATTTGAGAGTTATTGACCCAAGACCCGCTACATGGATCAAATAGAAAGCTTAAGAGGTTAACATACTCAATAGTGATATAATGTTAAGAAAAAAATATATTGATTTTTCATCAAATAACTGGATCTCATTGCCTAAGTTAGCAATGATATTTACATCAAAAAATGGACAATGTGAATAAAAAAATAATAAATAAAGAGTGAAAGTAGCAATACACTTGTTCATATGAAAGTTTAGATGATTCAAAGATAAAGATAGGGATAATTTAGAAAAAAATTAAAAATTTAATATTTTTTACTTAATTTTTATATTGATAAGTATTAATACCCCAATGATATATCTCGTTTATGCTCTACTGAATATTAATGATTATTTTAAAAATTACTTCGATAAAATCCAAAACTCTAAAGTTAAAAGATATCGAAAACTAAATTCTTTCTTTACTGAAGGACGAGCAAAGCTTAAGTTGGGGGGTGTGATAAGTATCATAAATTTATTAATAAAAATATTAATTTATTAATTAATTTATATTTATTTTAAAAAAATAATAATTAATTTATATATTTTTAAAAAAATTAATATTTTTATTAATTAAAAAATAATTAAAAAGTAATAAAAATAAAATAAAATATTATTATCAGTAAAAAGAGCTTATTTTTTATCATAATAAAATAATTTTAAAGTAAAATGGAGCTAAAATGGATTAGATATGAATTTTTAAAGAAAAAAAATTAAAATAAAAAAAGAAAAATGGCTCAGCCAGATTCGCAAGCTAAGCTGGCGTGCATTCTCCAGTCGACGTGTCCAAACACGCTAAGCCAACCGACCAAGCCACCCACCCTCGCGCGCCATTGACGTCACCCTAACATCTGATTTATCACGATGCATCATAGACCTTTAAGGGAGGGTATTTCGATAATTTTTAAGAGATGTCATGTGCTAATTGGTTGCGGCGTGCAATGCAACCGGTCTAGCATGGTCTATGGCATAATAATGCATGATCGGATGGCTGTGCTCACTGTCAATTTTGATCCAATGGCTAGGGTGATTTTTGATTTTGATTTGGTTTTAGGCTGCTTCATTTGTGCGATCTGATGATCGATAATGCTCCAAATGTCGATCCAATGATCCAAAAAGCTCATGATGGTGATCCAACCTCTCAGCAATAATCCGATAGCTAGATCTCCTCTTGATTAATGCGATCCAATGGTCATAATTTAATCCGACCAGATTTAGGCCATTACACGTCCAATTTTGGCATTTTTTGGACCATTTGATCCAGATCTGACGGACAGACTTCATCAAAACTAATAGAATGCATCTAGGGACTATTTTAATCTAATTTTTACTCAAATTTTATTACTTTTGATAATCAAAGTCTTTCTTTGTCCCATATTGCCTAGCAGCAAAGGTTCCAGTCCTCCTAACTTTATTTAATGGATCCCAGGCCTCCAAATTAATTATCTTCGATCATGAGAAGAAATTTTGTAAAGGTTAGACCCATGCTTGGGTTAGAGGCTGCTTCAAGGTAATGGATGCTATGAAGAAGAGCTGACTTCTACACCATCTCAATGCTGACGCTGATCCAAGATCAAAATCAACTATTTTTATTTTTTTCTTTTAAATTTCATATATTAAAATTATAAACTTTTAGTTAATGCAAAATTTATTTTTATGCACTTTAAATTTCATACTCTTTATTTTTATTATAATTTAATTTCTATACTTTAATTATTGCTTTTTATTTTATTATAAATAGATGCTAAGATCTAACTAGTAGATCTTAGTACCAAGTTTATTAATCCATACTATTTAATTTTTGCCCTTTATTTATTTTTTGATTTTAAATTTTTTTTAATAAAAATCAAAGATTTCAAAATCAAAATACTATCTTCTTTATAGATTTGATCTAACTCACTACTTCTATTAATTTTTAATTATTTTAAGAAGTTGAATTAAACTGATAAATATAGTATCTTAACGACAACATCGTACTCTTATCATAGATTAATAGCATAACTCATCCAATTCTACTACTCCTATCATGTCCCTAATAACTATGACTTTAAATTCAAATATCACTAAAGTCACAGTCTTTAGTAATCTTAATCTATATAAACTTTGATACCACTCCACATCCTAAATCTGGCACCTCGGATGGCCATGTGACATCCCTATGCACTCTCTAGGATAAGTGTTAGATGTGTGCCCTAAAAGCCAGATTGGCTATCACTTGTAATACACTTCTAGGATAATTTTATAATTTTGACTATAAATTAATAAATGAATTATTTTTCTATCATAGTGTATACTTAAAAGTATCTGTGATACATCCTTTGAGTTAATAGTAATGATAATTCATATTTTTAAGAGTTAAAAATTTAAGACATGAATTTTCATAATTAACTCATAAACTACTCTCGATCGTAGGATCATCACATGGATGGTGATCAATCTGAAAGGTTGGTGTACGATCACTTTCTTAGGATAGATGTATCTTGAGTCTACAATGTGGAGACATCGGAGCGAGAGTATAGGTACTTGTTAGAGAATGAGGGCACTGAGCGTGACCACCTCGAGTAGTCATAAGGAAGTTTATCTTCTCATTGATGACTGACTCGATGCTGTAGTGGTGTGTATGATTTTTTGATCTAAGGTGCATCGATAGTTCACATTGAGGGTGTTATAGTTTTACTACATCATAACTCGATCTTCTAACCATTCAAAATCCTAAGGTATATGTTGGCTATAGCATATTCATTGTAGAAATTGGATTACACTAATAAGAAGATCTATCTACTTCGATAGATGAGGAGTAGCCTTATGATAATCATGAGATTGAGTCCTTAAGCCCATGGCCATAGCAGCGTGAAGATGATAGAAAGAGTTTTTATTAGGATTTCATATTAGACTCGAATCGAATGATTAATTCATATGATGGATATTGATTTGACGAGTTCACCTTAACCCTAATCCTATCGGAGCTCAAGATAGAAGAACCTAATCACATAGGTAGCTGCACCGAGAGGTTCGCTTTTAGTTCTGATGGATTGCCACCATATATTGCTAAGTGTCACTAATAGATTTTGAAAGCAATTAGAATAATTTTGATGATCAATCATTCTAATTGTATGAATAAAAAAAGTTCTGATACATCGAAAGGTATTTCCATGATATCGATGGTGGAGATTATGACATATCTCATTACCATATAGAATTGAACCTAACTAGATCACACAAATAAGAATTTATATCTAGATATCATCAATTGAGCTAATCCAGTTCGATTGATTTGGATTAGATACAACTAGGTTCAAGGTAATCATGCTAGCACACGATTGAGCCTGAATTTCTCCTTCTGAAATCTTTCTGATTCATTGCAACTAAGTCAAATTTGATTTGACTCAATCTTATATTTTAAATGAGTTTATTTTCATCTAACTAGAATAAGTCTAAGTTAGATCAATTGTAGAAATTAAATCCATTCATAGTCAAATTGGACTAGGGTCAAAAGTTGACCTATTTGAGAGAATTGAGGGTCACATGATTAGATACTTCTAAAAACTTCTCTAGAACTCATTTTGATCTAATTTATGGATATGTGATAGATCATGAATTATACATTGGGTGTACTAAATTTTATGATTTTTGGAGATATCTAGACTAAGTTATGATAGAGTTTGATTTGGATCAAACTCTTGAGGGAAGAGTCCTAGGCGTAGTGGACTCTTCCTTATCTACTCATGCTGCCATCTTCTAGATTGATTTTTGGAATCAAAATTAGATGGAAACTAGGGATTTTCATGGAGATCAAGTCCAAGAGTCCCAATGGTAAAAAAAATGAGGATTTTGGTCAAAGATGGACTCTAACTTAGTGCTATGCTTTTGTATGAGAACCCTTGTGCCAGGCTCTTCATGCAGAAATATTTTTCATATCTAAAGGCTGCCATTCCAGATATCCCACAATCCTTCTATCCTCTCTCTCTCCCTCTCTTCTACATGTATAAAAAGTTAGGCATAAATATGAGAAGAAGATCCAATCAAACTTATAAAGAGTTCAGCATCTACGCAACGGTGTTCGTGAGACGGACACACTGCCTTCAAATTTTTTTTTGAAGGACTTCCATATCAGATTCAGATATGATCTTTGGAGAAAATATTTGTGATAAGAATACCTCTAGATCCTTCTCAAGTGGAAATCGGTAGAGGCCAGGTGCATGCGTGGCTCCTTCTAGAATCTCAAAAAACATCAAGATCATCATAGGGTAATTAGATTACCCAAATAAGATATAAAATTAAATTAAATTAAATTTTTATTTTAATTTTTAATATTAGATCATCTAATTAGATCTAAGAAATCTTAGATCAGATTAGATTGTTTAAAAATTTTTAAAAAAATCCATCGCAAATCTGATCAGATCTGCATGATCCTATGGTGAAAAATAGGATTTTTTCTTCAACTGGTATCAGAGCCAGGTTAGCAGTTCCTCAAATCTATCTTAGATCTGATTTTATTTTTGATTATAATCTAATATTAAAAGATTTTATATGTTACATCAAATATGATTAGATTTAAAATTAAAAATTAAAAATTAAATAATTTAGATCTAATATGTATGAGATGCATGACTAGGCTAGGTATAGAATAGTTCTATGTCTAGTCTAGTATAATTATGTATTTATTTTAATTAAATATAATTTTAGGTCTATTTAATTTTTATTTTTTGATGTTATAATTATTGTAATCAGATCTAAAAATAAAAAATAAAATTTTAAATTTTTGATTTATTCATATAAGATATGAAAGATGCATGCTTAGACTAGTCATAGAATAGTTCTATAAGATGTCTAGAATAGTTTTATTTTTGATATGATCAAATTTAAAATTTTATTTTTTAAATTTAATATATAATATTTTAGATAAGAAAGTATACATATTGATAATGCATGAGATCTATGCAAGACATGTATTAGTTAGATCTTTTTATATGTGATATATGATCTAACTAGTTTTGTAATAAAAATTATATTTCTGACTAAGAAGTTTTCCATCATCATTCGATCATAAGAAAAAAGTAGGATTTAAAGAACTACTCCTTCCATTCGATGGAGTGTTCTTATGGTGTGTAGGGGTGTTGCACATTCGTCCCTAATAAGAAATCAGAATTTATTTTTCTGCAAAATCCTAGATCCTAAAACCCTAGAATTTTTATTACATGTTTTATTCATGAATCCAAAACTTAATTAAAAATTAAGATTATAAAATTAATTAGATCTAAAAGTTATGAATTTTTAGATCTAAGATATATTCATAAAATTAGATTCGGGCTTGGGTAGCTTAATTAGGTCTAGCGGTTGATCAAACCGAATTAAGAGTTGGTTAGGTGGGATCAAAGAAAGCTTAGATTTGATCAGCCTAATAGGATTAAGTCTGGGTCAAGATTGAATCACGTTAAGATATGACTCGATCAATTCAAGACCTAATTTGGCTCCGTAGTTCGAGCCTGGATTGTAGGCTAACCCAATTAGTTCTGATTCAATAATTTGATGTCTAAGGTAAGTCTGACAGATACAATCAATTGGTTTTTAATCGAAAGCTACTCAATTTTAATGCATTCTTGTCGAGTTAATGACATATCCCTTCGATCGATCTCACTTACCTGATCATTTATGTTAATCTAGTTTTGATTTGAGGTGGCTAATAATTCGAGCCAACCCATGTCACTAGGTTAGTCATAATTGTTATGACTAAGTCAAGTCAAATTTAAGGAAACCTAAATTAAATCTTTCTAAGAAAATATTAAGTCTAAGATCTTCTACCATTGTAGATGTGTGGGCTCTTCTTGGGATTGATTGTTCTCGACTGGATACAGTGATTTAGTTGCACCAGAAAGACGCAACCATGTCTATTAGAGGTTGGATGATATGGATTGGAGGATGGATTGGGTTCAATATTTTGGATATGGTGAGGAATCCAATCAGAAATCCAATCCATGCAAATGGTGAATTTGACTTAACAAGGAGTGGATCAATATTTTGGACATGATGAGATTCATGAATTAGAGATCAGGTTAGGATGCACCTCATTGGACAAGAGTTGTCCACTCATCGGTTGACCTATCATCAATAACTATTAGATGAAGTGGTGAGTCAGTTGGTGGGACCGCACCATCCACTAGAAATTAATAATCATAGAGATTTTTACATCTCTATCAAGAAAGTGTTGGAATCCAAGTAAATTGTGGGAGTCCAATTTGTTTAAAAATAAAATTCCTAAATAAATTGGTTAAGTCTAATTATAAAATTTAACTAAAAATTTTGACTCTCTATAGAAAAATATTTGCGTCCAACCCACTAGCTTGTATACTGGACACTCATAGACTGACCGAATCTTACTACAAAGATTGGCTTCGAAACTTCAAAATTATTTTGGGTTTTGAGAAGTTGACTCATGTGTTGGAACAGGATCCTCCAATCTTACCAGCCCATCCATCTGCTGATCAAAGAGTGTCTCTCGAGAAGTGAATGGATGAAGATAACAAAGTCAGGTATTACATGTTGGGCTCGATGTCTAATGAGCTCCAACACCAACATAAAGACATTAAGACTACCCATCAAATGTTAGCTCACCTACAAGAGTTGTTTGGTGAACAGAGTCATGCAGCCAAATATCAAGTCACTAAAAGACTATTTAAGGCTTAAATACGTGATGGGCAGTCGGTCCAAGATCATCGTTTGATGATGATCAAGGACTTAGATGAGATTGAGAAGCTTTGTATCAAGTTAGATCAGGATCTGCAGACTGACATAATTCTGCAGTCCTTGACTAATGCATATGGGCAGTTCATCATGAACTACCATATGCATAAATATCAGAATACCTTGGTTGAGCTCATGAATATGCTGGTTACTGTTGAACTTTTTATGAAAGATTCTAAAGGCTCAGTACTTACTGTGGAGCAGACTTCTTCTAAGAGAAAGTCTTTTGGAAAGAAGAAGAAGTCTGTGAAGAAGCAAAAGATGGATGGTGAAAAGAAGAAGGTAGAGCCGAAGAAGAAGGTTGCTGACAAAAAAAAATATTTTTATTGCAATACTGATGGCCATTAGAAGCGGAACTGCCCTCTTTACCTAGCTAGCCTGAAGAATAAGAAGGAGGTAGGTCCTTCTAAAGGTATGCTCGTTATAAAATCTAATCTTATGATTTCTTTTGCATCTAGTTGGGTACTTGACTCTGGTTCTAATGCTTACTTATGTACTTCTATGCAGGATCTTGAGGATAGCAGGAGGCTGAGGGATGGTGAGATGATCTTATGCATTGAAAATGGTGCAAAAATTGTTGCTATGGTCGTTGGAATCTACCCTCTACGATTACCATCAGGATTAGACTTAGTACTTAGGGACTATTTTTATGTGCCTGCAGTAAGCAAGAATTTGATTTCTATTTTATGTTTAGCACAGGAAGGCTATGTAATTAATTTTCTTAATGACCATTGTAATATTCTTTATGAAAGAAAAAAAATTATAAGTGATTTTGTTATAAATGATTTCTCTTAGTTACATATTGATGTTTCTATTTTTAATATCGAGCAAAATATGAATGTCATAGGATCAAAATGATCTAGGGATAGTCTAAACAATAGATATCTTTGGCATCTTAGGCTAGGTCATATAGCTAAAGACAGGGTTAACAAACTGGAGAAATTTAGATTGTTGAGTTCATTGACTTTCGAGTCATATCCAATTTATGAATCATGCTTTCATGAAAAAATGACCAAACTCCCTTTTATAGGACATGAGAAAAGGGCCACAAACCTGCTTGCCCTAGTACATACTGATATATGCAGCCCATTTGATGTGCCAACTAAGGATAATTACATCTACTTCATCATCTTTATCAATGATTTGTCTCGATATTGATATGTATATTTGATGTGACATAAGTCTGAAGCTTTTAAAAAGTTTAAGAAATTCAGACTCAAAGAAGAAAAATAAATAAAAAAATTCATTAAGGTTCTTCGATTAGATCGAGGAGGCAAATACCTTAATCGAAAATTCCTAGACTATCTTAAGGATAATGACATAGTCTCTCAATGGACTCCATCTGGAATACCTCAACTCAATGGAATTTCAGAATGAAAAAATCAAATCCTATTAGATATGGTTCGATCCATGATGAGCTTCACAGACCTCCCTGAGTTTTTTTAGGGATAGTCTATGGACCTCTATATATCTACTGAATAGGATTTTATCTAAAACTATTCCCACCACACCGTCCGTATGAGATATGTCATGGTAAGAAATCAAGTTTGAGTTATCTCAGAATTTAGGGTTGTTCGACCTATATCAAGAGACAACAGATGGATAAATTAGAGTCTAGGTCCTTTAGAGCTTAATTTATTGGATATCCTAAAGAGTCATTAGGATATTTTTTCTATCTTTTGGAAGATCATAATATGATTGTGAGTCGACATGCCATCTTTCTTGAAAAATACTTTATTCAAGATGATGGCATCGAAAGATAGATTAGGCTCAAGGAGAAAGTTTCCTAAGAGCCATGATCCAAGGAACCTATGGAACCCAATCAGATTAAGCTAGTTCAATTACTACCTCATCCACCTCGTAGATCAGAAAAGATTTTTCATCTTTCTGAAAGATACTTAGGTACTATTTTAGAGGATATAGAGAAAATATTCCTCACAGAAAAAGAGGTTTATGGTGATGATCCCAAAATCTATGACGAGGCGATATCAGATATCGACTTCGAAAAATGGTTAGAGACAATGAAGTCAGAGATTGACTCAATGCGCTCGAACTAAGCCTGGATCTTGGTAGATTTACCTAAAGATATAGTACCTATTAGGTGTAAATGGATCTTCAAGAAAAAAGATAGGTGCCGATGGAAATGTAGAGATATTCAAAGCAAGCTTCATAGCGAAAGGGTATAGTCAGCACAAAGGCATTGACTATCAGAATACTCTTTTGCTAGTAGCCATGCTCAAATCCATCCACACATTGCTTGCTGTTGCAGCCTATTTTGATTATGAAATATGATAGATGGATGAGAAAATGACATTCTTAAATGGATATCTTGAGGAAGATATCTATATGGAACAGTCGTTGGGTTTCACATCCAGTGATACTGATCATAAGGTCTGCAAGCTGCAAAGATCCATATAGACTTAAGCAAGCATCTCAGAGCTGGAATGCTTATTTCAATGATGTGATCAAATCATTTGGATTCATCAAGAATGAGGAGGAGCCCTGTATTTTCAAAAAGATCAGTAGGAGAGTTGTTGTCTTTTTTGTACTGTACGTGGATGACATCCTCCTAATTGGGAATGATATTCTCATATTGACTATGGTCAAAATATGGTTGTCTAAAGAATTCTCCATGAAAGACCTAAGAAAGGCATCCTTTATTCTAGGAATTAAGATCTATAGAGATAAAATAAATAGGATACTGGGTGTCTCATAGAAGATGTACATAGAGGAGGTGCTAAAGAGGTTTGGCATGAAAAACTCCAAGAGGGGATTGGTGCCTTTGAAACATGGCATTCATCTCTCCAAGAAGATGTGTCCCAACACACCTAAGGAGATTGAACGCATGAGCAAGATCTCTTATGCTTCAGTAATAGGGAGCCTCATATATGCCATGCTATGTACATGACCTGATATTGCCCATGCTATGAGTATCATGAGCAGGTATCAGTCGAATCTAGACGAAGAGCACTAGACTTTTTTGAAATGTATCTTTAAGTACTTGAGAAAGACTAAGGATATGATTCTAATCTTTGATAATGGAGAACTCCAGGTCTAAGGATATACAGACTCAGATTTTATATCCGATATAGATGATCGAAAGTCGACATCTGAAAGATTGTTTATTTATAATGGTAGTGCTGTCAGCTAGAAAAGTTTCAAGTAGATGGTGATAGCAGATTTTATCATAGAAGCAGAGTACATCGCTGCATCGAAAGCTACAAAGAAAGCATTCTGGTATAAGAAGTTTGCCGCAGAGCTCGGAGTGATGCCATCAGATGCCGTATCTCTGTACTACAATAATAATGGCACCATAGCCCTAGCTAAGGTCTCACCAAAAATTCAAGCACATCGAGCGGTGATACCATCTCATCCATGAT
This sequence comes from Cocos nucifera, assembly GCA_006176705.1. Classification (NCBI taxonomy): domain Eukaryota; kingdom Viridiplantae; phylum Streptophyta; class Magnoliopsida; order Arecales; family Arecaceae; genus Cocos; species Cocos nucifera. Next base: position 261,184 of record QRFJ01001667.1, on the reverse strand, counting down.
CATCTTGAGAAGAGATACATCGAGGTCAAGAGAGTCAACGCTGTAGATAATGCGGCTAATCCACTGATAAAGCCATTGAGCCAGCAGAAGATTGAAGCCCACCTTGAGAAGATGGGACTTAGATTTGTAGCCAATTGGCTTTAGGTCAAGTGGGAGTTTGTTAGATGTATGCCCTAGAAGCCAGATTGGCTGTCACTTATAATACAAATCTAAGGGTAATTTTTTAATTTTGACTATAAATTAATAAACATATTATTTTTCTATCATAGTATGTATTTAAAAGTGTCTATGATACATCCTTTAAGTTAATGGTAATAACAATTCATATTTTCAAGAGTTGAAAATTTAAGACATGAATTTTCATAATTAACTCATAAACTACTCCTAACCGTAGGATCATCACATGGATGGTGATCAATCTGGAAGGTTGGTGTAAGATCGCTTTCTTAGGATAAACGTGTCTTGAGTTTATGGTGTAGAGATATCGGAGTGAGAGTATAGGTACTTGTTAGAGAACGAGGGTACTGAGCATGACCATCTCGAGTAGTCATAAGGAAGTCTACCTTCTCGTCGATGACTGACTCGATGCTATAGTGGTATGTATGGTTCTTTGACTTGAGATGCATCGATAATTCACCTTGAGGGTGTTATAGTTTGACTACACTATAACTTGGTCTTCTAGCCATTCGAAATTCTGAGGTGTATGTTGGCTATAGCATATTCATTATAAGAATTGGATTGCACCAACAAGAAGATCTATCTACCTCGGTAGATGAGGGGTAGCCCTATGATAATCATGAGATTGAGTCCTTAAGCCCATGGCCATGGCAGAATGAAGATGATAGAAAGAATTTTTATTAGGATTTCACATTAGACTCAAATCAAATGATTAATTCATATGATGGATATTGGGTTTGATGAGTTCACCTTAACCCTAATCCCGTTGGAGCTCAAGATAGAAGAACCCAATCACACAGGTAGCTGCACTGAGAGGTTCACTTTCAGTTCTGATGGGTTGCCACCATATACTTCTAGGTGTCACTAATGGATTTTGGGAGCAATTAGAATAATTTTGATGATCAATCATTCTAATTGTATGAATCAAAAAAGTTCTAGTCTATCGAAAGGTGTTTCGATGATATCGATGATGCAGATCGCGACATATCTCATAACCATATAGAATTGAACCTAACTGGATCACACAAATAAGAGTTTGGATCTAGATATCATCAATTGAGCTAATCCAGTTCGATTGATTTAGATTAGATCCAATCAGGTTCAAGATAATCATGCTAGCTAGACTACTAAAAAAGGGCTATGACAGCGGTTTATAACTATTGCCGTACCTTAAAAAACTGCTGTCATAGGCTATGGCGGCGATTTTCTAATCATTGCTACTACGGCTGTCACCGTAGCTCTATGATAGTGGTTGTTGTAGCGGTTATTAGAACTGCTACTATAGATATCTTATTGCAGTGGTTTATAAACTGCTACAATAGATCGACCTATAGTAGCGGTTATGTAACCACTATCATAGGTTATCTATAGCAGCGATTACATAATCGCTGCCATAGATAATCTATAGCAGCGGTTTCTTAACTGTTGCCATAGATCTAATATAGTGGTTGGCACCGTTTGCACCAAGGACCTATGGCAGCGGTTGGCATAGATATGGTAGCAGTTATAAAATCATTACTGTAGATCTTGAATAATTTAAAAAAATAAAATTTTTATTTTTTATATATTTTATCTGATAAATATAGATATATAACATAAAAAAATATAATAAACATAAAAATTATTCTAAAATGTTAAAATTTTATCGAATAAAATTTATTATAATATTTTTTAAAATAAATATAATACATCAAAAGTCTCCTAAATCTACATCATCATTATTGTCGTCATCATCGAGAGCTTGAGTCGGAGCTAGAGTTGGAGCCAGAGCCAGAGTTGGAGCTGGAGCCGAAGTTGAAGCTAGAATGCAGGCCAACATATCCTCGAAGCCCATGACTCTAAAACGTGCGTTGAGCGTCGATATTATGTCTCTCACGATGCCCTCTAGATGAGATGCATGCTCCTCAGTCTGATCTGCCCGCATCGCAGCATGATCTGCCCATGCCAATGCCTCTTCAAGCTTCTTTTGGTTGACGATACCGAAAGTCTATGAGGAGACGTTCGCCTTGGACTAGTAGCTCGTCGGCGTGTGTTCGGGCCTACATCAGATCCTCCCAAAGTGCTCAGATCCCAAGACCTGAGATAGATGATCATGGGGCCCAGAGGTATCCGGGCCCTTGCTCACGAGCACATCTAACTGATCCTGTAATTATAAATTAAAATAAAATTTTATAAAAAATGCTATAATACTAATCATATATACTAATATATTTAATACTTATAAAAATACATCTGATCACGACGTTCATCGACCTGCCCATCTTGTCCGTGCGGTTGGATCGGAAGATCTCGCTATGGTTGGGCATCATTCCATCTCTCATCAGCTATAACAAAAAAAAAATTATCAGAAAGATGATAAAAAATATGAATTTAATTTATCTAATAAGATTTAGAATTAATTACCTCTCTATGCACACGATTGTTCATAGACTCACGACCTAGAGTGTGCGTATACTCCTGAGCTATATGGTTCTCCCGGTTCTGACGAAAGGTAGCTTAACTAGTATTAAAATAAATAATAAATACTTAAAAATATTTAAATAAAACTTTAAGCATATTGAAAAATTTAAAAATTAAAAATTTTACCTCGAACTTCTAGCTCCTCTAATGTCTAACCATCCTCTTCCACTGACTCGGAGGATAGTCCTATATTCAGAAAATAAGCTCCTTCAGAGTGTCTCGTCGGTGCTTGAGCCATCCTCTATGGAGCTTGGCTTCGTAACCTCGGTACAACTCCTCGATCTTCTTCAGTCAGGCATCTCGAGCCCTCTCGTGATCGGGGAAGTCATACCTCCTCTGCATAAATTTATCAAAAATCAGTTACAAAATTATTCTAATCAAACATATATAGTATAAACATATAAAATGCATAAATATAATTAAGATACACGTACTTACCCATATCTCCTCCCATACCCAATCTCTGATGATAGCATCCATTAAACGCCAGTATTTGGGATCTACAGGAATGATGTTCAACCACCTCACAAGCACTCCAAATAAGGAATGCATCTCCCACATGATCTCCCCTATCGGCCTCCCCTTCGTGTCGTAACAGACCATCACCTGATGCTGGTGGTTCCACACATGTGCCATACATGTGGGACTGCAAAATGTCTAACTGGATGATGCACCTACTATGCAAATATGTTATGCAAATATATTAGTGTATAAATACTATATAAAAAATAAAGTTATGCTAATATAATAAAAATGTACACTCAGATGCCTGCATAGTAGCATGTGCCTCAGATATGGGCCATGGTAGAGGCTCAGCTATTGGTGGAGTAGATACCGTTGGTAGAGTAGACGCCGATGGTGGAGGTCCTTGAGCAGCTGATGTCGAGATGGACGGAGTATGCTCCTACTGCTCCTCGGATGCTGAACTACATGTAACCCACCAAGGGGTAGGGGTAAAAGCTAGATGGCATTTCGGTGCCATCATGATCTACAATATTAATGAACATTAATTAATATAACATCGTGACTTATCAAATTCTATTCACTCGAAAGTTGAGCCGACTCCATGCTTGAGACATTCGGCTAGGGTCCTCCCCCAGCTGGCTCGATCATGGCCCGAGCTGACTCGACTATGTATCTAAGTTGGCTCGACTGTGTGCCATCCCCTCGATCACTCCCTCTCTCCCTCTCTCGATCTCTCTCACCGACGACGACAGCGAGGCCGAACCCCTCTCTTCCAGCATTTTCATCTCTTGATCTTCCCCTCTCCCTCTCTCGATCTTCCTCACCGATGAGGTCGAACCCCATCCATCCATCTCTCACTCTTTCGATCTCTCTCATCGGCAAGGCCGGACCCCATCCCTTCTAGTGATGTCAGCGAGGTTGGACCCCCTCCCTCTCTCTCTCTCTCTCTCGATCTTTCACTCTCCCTCTCTCGATCTCCCTTGCTGGTGAGGCCGGACCCCCTCCCTCCCAATGATGGCGGTGAGATAGGATCCCTCCCTTCCTCTCTCAAGTACAGATCCATTGGGTATCCAGGTTTGGATTCGATATCAGTAATTAAAATTAGGTTTGGATCTGAATATCTAGATTCCAATCCAAATCCAACTTGTTGATAGATCTAGTCCACAACTGTCGATATGGCACGGCCCAAGGCTACCACTACGGCACGATCCAAAAATTATAGCATATAGATAATTATAATATTTATAATAAATATTTATAATATTTATTATAAATATTATATAAATTATTATAAATATATATGATTAATAAATAATACTATAAAATTAAAAAAAATTATACCTACGGCTATAGAGAGCGGGTCGCACCAAAAGCTCCAAAGGTCACCGATGATGAGGCTAGAGGAGGACGATGACACTAGAGATAACCTACAAAATAAAAATAAGATAGTGAGATAGAGAAGAGAGAAAAAAATAAAAAAGAGAGAGAGAGCAGGGGCGGTCGGGGATGGGGGCCAGGGGGAGGGGGCATAGTGACGAGGAGGCCAAAGGAGGCTTCGCTCTCGGTCAGGGGAGGGTCAAAATGGTGGTGGTGGTGGAGGGGGGGTGGGTTTCACGGGGACCAAAGGAGGGTGGAGGGGGCTCATCGGAAGGGCGTTTTGATTTCGCACCGGGACTGAAGGAGGATAGAGTGTGGGGGAGGAGTTTTCACAGGGGGGTTGATGGAGGGTCAAGAGTGGATGGGGGTTCGTAAAGAGGGGGGGTTCACAGGAGGCCGAGGGAGATTAGATGGAAGTTCGCCGGAGGGGCGGTTCACTGGGGACCGAGGGAGGGTCGGATGGGGGGGCCAGGGGGGGTTTCGTGGGGGGCAACTTAGGGTGGAGGGGGGGTTCGCTGGAGGGAGGGTTTCATGAGGGGCCAAGGGAGGGTCGGATGGAGGGGTGGGGGGCCGGGTGGGGGTGGTGGGTGGTGGAGGGGCGACTAGGGATGGGGCGGTCGAGGATGGAGGGGAAGGAGGGGTGGCACTGATCGAGGGGGAAGGATGGGCAAACGCCGGTCTGGGGGAGGAGGGGCGATGCTGGTTGGGGGAGAGGAGGGTCGACGTCGGTCGGGGGGTAGGAGGGGAGGCACCGATCGGGTGGGAGGAGGGGCGATGTCGATCGGGAGGGAAGGAGCCTCATCGGAAATGAAGAGGAGGGGGAGAGAGAGAGCGAGAGAGATCGAGCATGCATGGGAGGGAAGGAAAAATTTAGAGATTTTTAACCTAACCTACGATAGTGGTTATTAAATCGCTGCCATAGATCTACGGTAGCAGTTATCCAAAATCACTGCCATAGATCTATAGCAATGATTATCCAAAATTGCTATCATAGATCTACGATAGCAGTTCTATAACCGCTGCTGTAGATCTATAGCAGCGGTTTTTGATAACCACTGCCATAGGTGAAAAATAATTTTTTCTTATTTTTTTTTAAATATTATATAATTTTAAAATTTAATGCCTATCTTCACCATTCATTATCTAAATAATTATCATTAGAGTGTCATCGCAAAAGATCGCCTCGATCCAATGGCCCTAGCTTCATCAATCAAAAAAATTTAATTTTGACAATCACGAATGATGATGCGATGATCTGATAGATGGAGACCTTCGATGGGTTCAAAAATCTGCAATGATGATCTCGATGATGTTTGTAGCATACTATTAAAGTTTCACTTCAATTAGATATCGTTATCATGGTCAATTTAGTACGGAATGATTTTAGTCATTAAATTAGAAACAAACGATCAAAGGGTTAAACAACATTTAATTATGAGATAATTTTTTAATTAAATGATCTTTATTATAGTTTTAAATATTTTATATGGTGATGATAGTAAAATTTAAATCATTTTCATATAAACTGTTCATGTTAAGCAGATATTGCAAAAGCACGAGCATAACAATCAAAGAAGTTTCAAAATGGTTATCAGAAGATGTATAGTTTTAGATCATTTTTCATCTCACTAGTTGAATTTTATAATCACCACCATAAAAAATAATTAAAGTAGTAGTTAAGATCATTTATAAAAAATATTATCTCATAATTAGACACCATTTGGTCCTTTGATCACTCGTTTATCATTTAACGATCGAAACTAACCTATACTAAATTGACCAAAATAATAATATCTGATTGAAGTACAACTTTGAAAGTACACTATAAACATCATCAAGATCATCGTTACAGATTTTTAGATCCATTGAAGGTCTCTATCTATTAGATCATCGCATCATCATTCGTAGTCATCGAAATTAAATTTTTTTTATAGACGAAGCTAGGGCCATCGGATTGAGGCGATCTTTTGTGAAGATACTTTAATGATAATTATTTAGATAATGAATGATGAAGATGAACATTAAATTTTAAAATTATATAATATTTTTTTAAAAAAAATATGATAGCAGTTATAATTAACCGCTACCATAAATCAGATTATAGCAGCGGTTCCTACTAACCACTGCTATAGGTCCGACTTATGGCAGCAGTTACAATGAACCGCTGCTATAGATCGACCTATGGCAGTGATTTTTTGTAACCACTGCTATAGGTCTGACCTACAGTAATGATTTTTTGTAACTACTGCTATATATCGGATCTATAGCTGCGGTTATAAAAATTGCTGTCATAGGTCCGACCTATAGCAGTGGTTAATAAAAATCACTATCGTAGGAGCTATGGCAGTGGTTTCGAAAAGCGCTATCATAGGTCATTTTTGTAGTAGTGTAGCACACGATTGAGCTTGACTTTCTTCTTCTAAAATCTTTCTGATTTGTTACAACCAAGTCAAATTTGATTTGACTCATTCTTGTATTTTGAATGAATTTATTTTATCTAACAAAAATAAGTCCAGATCAGATTAATTATAGAAATTAAATTCATTCATAGTCAAATTGGAATAGGGTCAAAAGTTGACCTATTTGAGAGAATTGAGGGTCACCTGATCAGATGCTTCTAGAAAATTCTCTAGAATTTAGTTTGATCTAATTTTTGGATATGTAATGGAGCATGAATTATAAATTAGGTGTACCAAATTTCATGATTTTTGAAGGTGTCTAGACTTAGTTATTATAGAGTTTGAATTGGATCAAACTCTTGAGGGAAGAGTCCTAAGCACAGTGGAGTCTTCCTTATCTACTCATGCTGCCACCTTTCAGATTAATTTTTGGCATCAAAATCAAATGAAATCTAGGGATTTTCATGGAGATCAAGTCTAGGAGTCTCAATGGTCGAGAAAATGAAGATTTTGGTCAAAGAGGTGAAGGAAAATCCTGATTTCTCGGGGTTAGGTTCGTTCAGACTGATTGGATCGAGAGGCATATTTCAAAAATCACCTCTTAGATCCAGATCAGATCTGACACTTTTCAGATCTAATTTTATGATATGATGAATAAGAAAATAAAACTAAATTAATTTTTACCTTGATCTTGGCTAATCTGATTATCCATTGATGATCCTGCGGAAGCTCTGAGGTTCTGGATCTAGCCACGCAAGTGCTTGGCTTCTACCGGTATCCACTTGGGCTGGATCTAAAGATCTTCTCCTTCTCTTTCTTTTCTCCAAAAATTAGATCTGAATCTGATTTGAAGGATCTTCAAAAATATCTTCTGAAGATCACCCATCGTCTCCATAGTAGTGCTGCCTTCTTTCTTTTTCGTCAGCCTTTTCTTGCCTGACTCGCACTAATCTGAAGGCCCAACTTCCTTGGGTGTGGAGAGGAGAGAGAGGGCCAAATGGTGGCATGGAGAAGGGTGAGGGGCAGCCTTGGGGCATGGCTTGGAAGAGGAGTTCTCAAAAGTGGGCGCAGATGGGGTCTTTTTATACTCTGCTGCGCCATGCAGTGCTGCATCATCCCGACCAATCACGTTGCTTCATGCAATCAGATCTAAATCTGATTGATGGGATGACATCATCTAATCCAATCAGATGAGAGACCCATAGGTTCATTCTTAGATGGTGCCTAAGACTGGTCAAAGTAGATACCCAAGGGCCACCTAAGTAGAAACCAAGAAGCAATCTAGAGTCCCATCCGTATGGGACTCCAGCGTCCCTATCCATGGGCGCACGCCATCCTAGGCATGTGCCCCCTTCTTTTCAATTTCTAAAGAGGGGACAAGCCCCTATCTACTCTCCAATAAATGCATGACACATGGACAGATGTCTAAGGGTCAAAGGTCAATGGTTGACCAAGTCAAAGTACGACCAAGTCAAAGTACAAGAATTAGCAGGTGATGAAAAATGATAGGTGTTGTCTCAAATTTATCTCATAAATTTAGATAATCCTTTTCTAACTTGGACAAGCTCTAGCCAGACCAGGTTAAGGTACCTGAGTGAGCACAAACCTATTTGACTCAGTTGAGATAACTTTTATGATAGAAAAAGAAAAATATTAGGCTCAATCATGTGCTAGCACGATTTCCTTAAACCTAATTAAATCTTATTCAAATTAATTAAACTGGGTTAGTCCAATTGATGATATCCAGATCCAAATCCTTATTTGTATGACCCAGTTAGGTTTAGTTCTGTATGGTAATGGGATATGTCATGATCTCTATCATCGACATAATCAAAACTCCTTTTGATGGATCAGAACTCTTATGATTCAAACAACTTAGAATGATCGATCATCTAAATCATTCTAATTGCTCCCAAAATCCACCTGTGACACCTAGCAGCATATGGTGGCAATCCATCAAAATTGAAAAAAAACCTCTTGATGTAGCTACTTGTGTGATTAAGTTCTTCTATGTTGAGCCCTGATCAGATTAGTGTTAAGATGAACTCGTCAAACCCTAATTTCTATCATATGATTTAATCATTCGATTCAAGTCCGATGTGAAAATCTTAATAGAAACTCTTTCTATTATTTCACACTCTCTGCTATGGCCATGGGCTTATGGACTTGATTCTCATGATCATCATAGGGCTGCTCCTCATCCACTGAGGTAGATAGATTCCATCTTGGTGTAATCCAATTTCTACAATGAACATGCTATAACCAACATACACCTCAGGATTTCGAATGGCTAGGAGAGCGAGTCATGGTGTAGTCAAACTATAACACCCTCAAGGTGAACTACCGATGCACCTTAGGTCAAAGAACCAGACACATCACTACAGCATCGAGTCAGTTATTGACAAGAAGGTAGACTTCCTTATGACTACTCGAGGTGGTCACGCTCAGTGCCCTCATTCTCTAACGAGTACCTATACTCTTGCTCCGATGTCTCCACACCGTAGACTCAAGACTCATCTACTACAAAAAAATGATTGTATACTAACCTTCTGGATCAATCATCATCCTCATGATGATCCTACGGTCAGGAGCATTTTATGAGTTAATAATAAAAATTCTTGTCTTAAATTTTCAACTCTTGAAAAAAAGAATTATCATTACCATTAACTCAAAAATGTATCACAGACACTAAATACACATATGTGATAGAAAATAATCCATTTTATTATTTATAGTCAAAATTATAATTTTATCCTTAGAAGTGTATCATAAGTGTCAGCCAATTCTAGCTTCTAGGGCACACATTTCTAACAAGAGAGACTCTAACTTGGCACTATGCTTTTGTATAAGAACCCTTGCACTAAGGCTCTTCATGTAGAAATATTTTTCATACCCAAAGGCTATCATTCTAGATATCCCACACCCCTTCTATCCTCTCTCTCCCTCTCTTCTACATGCCTAAAAAGTTAACCATAAATCTGAGAAGAAGATACAATCAAACTTGTGAAGAGTTCAACATCTACACGACAGTGTTCGCGAGACTAACATGCTGCCTTCAAAAAATTTTTTGAAGGATTTTTAGATTGAATTCAGATCTGATCTTTGGAGAAAAGATTTATGAAGAGAAGACATCTAGATCCTTCTCGAGTGGATATCGGTAGAGTCCAGATGTGTGCATGGCTCCTTTCAGAACCTCAGAAAATATTAAGATCATCGCAGGATAATCAGATTACCCAAATAAGATATGAAATTAAATTTGATTTAATTTTTATTTTAATTTTTAATATTAGATCACCATGATCAGATTTGAGAACTTTTAGATTAGATCAAATCATTTAGAAATTTTTAGAAAAATTCATCTTAGATTTGAGTAGATTTGCATGATCCTACGGCGGAAAATAGGATTTTTCCTTCAATAAGGTCCTAGAGAATATGCAAAACCTTAAAATCTATTACAATATTAAATTCTCAATGAATAATAATGATCTTAATCTAAATAAATAATAAAATTTGTATAATTACAAAACTTAATCACCCGACCAATATGATTGAAGCTATATCTATTAAATCTTTTTACCAATGATCCTAGCAATAGCTAAGTACATGTATCTATATCTGAAAAAGAAAAAGAAAAAGAAAAGAATAGGAGGGGGTGAGCTTTACAAGCTCATTAAATTTCTAATATCTCTGAAGGATCAAGTATAATTAAATTTTTTTTCAAATATAATAATTAATAATAATAGATATATATGTCAATATAATTTTAATTTTTAAAGTATGCCATACATAATAGTATAATACAAAATTTTAGTCTTCGAAAACTATGGCCATGATCAGTTCCATGATAAGTTCTAGTAAAGACTAGTCCCAAATATAAAACATGCGATCCATTAGCATATACTGGTGATCAGCCTTATTAGTTAGGTTTAGAAGAAAACTAGCTCTGATTTACATGGGCATGATTAACCCCACAATAGGACAAAGAGATTAATCCTAACAATAAATATATGATACATCACCCTATGCCAGCAGTCAGCTATGATTGGCTAGGCCTACAAGGACTACCTCTATTAGTAATCATCCTCAACTAGCTAGGCCCACAAGAAACTTATTTCTAATGTGTGGCCAATGATTAGTACCATTGGCTAGACAAAAATCATAGTCTAATTAAAGAATTTTTATCATAATTTTATCATAATAAATTTTTCATAAATAATCATTCTTATTTTCAAAATAATATCAATTCAAGTTTTTTACATCTTATTTCCAAAAATAAGAGAACAATTTTTATTAAAAATTTGTGCCAAGGATAAACATGTATAATCTTGTTTTTAAAGATTATGCAATATTAAAATAAAGAAATCATCTTATTTCAATTTTGTAATCATGCTAAGGTAACTATATGCTTGATGTAATATCCAAACTTTTAAAACCTACCCAACATTAAAAAAAAGAAACCAGCACATGCATTGCACGTGTTGAAAATATGGTGGAAGGAACTCTCAAAGGAGTTCACTTCCGTCTTCCAGCCAAGAACCCCTTATTTGACTAGGATTTCTAATTGAAATCAGTCTCTAATTCTTCCTATAGAGATCTATTTAAAGGCATCAATCCCCTTGGTTTTTCCTTACCAAAGATTTGTCACTGTTCGCTGCCCTTTTTCTCTCTTTTCTTCCCGATCACCAATAGTTTGATCTTGCTTCAGCCACTAAAAATCATATCAATCCTTATTGAAGACTAGGTAAATCATTCAAATCATCTTTCCCTCAATCTTCTATAGTTCTTTAGCTTGAATTTTAGCCAAATGTTTGCCAAAAATTCTTGAAAAAAAAAATCTGATTTTGATTTTCCTATTTCTTCCATGTTTTGTTCTTGATTCTTTGATGTTGTTTGCCATTGTCAATCACTAGACTAGGGTCGTTGGTTGCCACCATGGCTTGGTATTACAGCCATGAGCATTGCTGGTTGGGGGGAGAACCTCCCTTGCTTCAGGCACAAGGGAAAGAAGGGCTTCCCTATTCCATTAAAGAAGAGAGGAAGAAGAAGAAGGAAGAAGAAAAAAGGAAAAAGAAAAGAAAAGAAAGAAAGAAAGGGCGAAAAAATCTTTTTCCTCTCCCTTATCTCTCTTTCCTCTCTAGTCTATTTTATCTCTCTATGAACTTTCTCTCTTTAAATTATTTCTTCAATATTTTTCTCTCTACCATGCCTATTGTCTCTCTATTTTTTTTTGGATTGGTGAAACTAGAGGTCCATCTTCCAATGATTAGTTTGATCCTAATTTGGTCTTACCCTGAAAATTCAATCCATGAGGCACACCTAATTTTTGGTTTGATCCTAAGTGGGGTTTTGATTTAAGATTTTCTTTTGATTAGTTATTAATTAAAATTAATGCAAGAAAATAATTTTGAATAATAGGTTCTGAGGGATCCCCCTCAAAATTAATCAATCTATTTGTTTAGTATTTTGTAAAAGATAAGTAATGAACTATTTTTTCAAGATATTTTATAATTTATTCTGAAAGCAAATAATTAATCTTTAAAATTATATATGCATGATTTATAAAATTATATTTGAATGGAAACTGATTTATAAATTTGAGATTTTTGAAATATTATGGATTATTGATTTGTTATAGAATGTGCATATGTTGAATGAAATATATATTATTTTGCAAAAGTATTTTGATACACATCAGATTTGAGCTTTCAGCATAACTATATTTAGTGGACCTTGCTAATGGGGTTAAACTTTGGTATAATGGGGGTTAAACTTTGCTATTTAGTGGACTTTGCCCATGGGAGTTAAATATTAGTCTTTAGTGGATTCTATCCATGGGGGTTAAGCATTGACACTCTGATTATTGAGCTCTAGCCCTACCATAGGATATAAGTGTGGTCGTAGTTACGGTTGTTGAGTTATATGTGTTTTGTTTTGAATTAGATTTATGATTATGTATATATATGAATATTTGGAAGGATTTGATTTGCATTAATTAGTATGAAATATGTTCTAATTTTATTCATGGCATTTGTTTTCGAATATCATATTTGATAAATATATCTGGAATGTTTAGTTTAGATATACATTATTTACTAGGCTATTGAGTGCATTATCTCTCTTTTATTTTTTAGATTTAGATACTTAAGTATAAATGTAGGCATTTTTTGGGAGAGAGTTTTAGAGACAAGATTTGGTACTATCAACTTTATTGAATTTATATATATATATATATATTTTTAGTAAAATTTTATTTGATATAAGACATTTGAATTTGGATAAAATTTTGATTGGTTAATAAATTTAAATTTTGGTTTTTATTATTTTTAATTAATTTCACTATGTTGCATTTTTTATATATGTTTGAAATATTTTGCATGCTTGTGGGGAGAGTTCTCCATATGTATGCCATGATGGTTGCAATCCTTGGCTCACATTTATAGATTATGAGCATGATAATTTATATGATATCAGAGCATAAGTGGATAAATCATAAGTCATTGAGTTTGATATTAACGAGTATAGGTGGATAGATATTAGGGACATTAGGATATTAGATTATTGATGATTATGACAAAATCCATCATAACAAATAAGTGAACTTATTATGGATGTGCTGCCATATAGGTTATCATGCCTCCTCATCGAGTGACCAAAATTGCTTAAGGAGCTACCAAAGAGGCATCGCACCCGTAGGGTGGTAGCACTCCCTAATAGATTAGTGCCAACCCTCAGTAGGAGGGAGTCATTGACCTTGCTAGAACTACTCTGATAGTGCATCAAGAACCGAACATGGCTCGGTTAATGCAAATCATAGTTGGGATGATGCAAATACATCAATAAATACAACAATAGTTGCTTCAACTACAGCATACTCAACTAGATGTACAATAACCTCAGTATCCACCACAATAGTATGGACATGGAGAGCAGCTAATATAGCAAAACAACATCGCAAAATTTAAAAGGCTAGCTCCACCAGATTTTAAGGGCACTATTGAATCTTTGAAAGCCAACAATTGGATAATGGAAATGAAGAAAGCGTTTAACATCCAGGAGTACCACAATGATGAAAAGATTCAGTTGCAGCCTATTTACTATAAGGTGAAGTGTTCAACTAGTGGTAGCAATTAAAATGCAAATATGAACAAGATGGAGAATGACTCACCTGGAAGAGATTTCGGATCACATTCTATGATCTATATTTTTCTCAAATCATAAAATTCCAGAAAGAGCGAGAGTTTATTTATCTAAAATAAAGGAAGAGAGATAGAAGACACAAAAAACTAGGAATAAACGGTAAGAGGGAGAAGAGAACTTTCTTCTAAGAAAATAAACTTAATAACTTAAAATTCTGATTACAAAATTAGTCTAAGGGCCTGCAAAGAGCAATCAAGAATATAAAGCTGCACACCTCGAAATAAAAATCCATCATGCAATTGAAAATTAGCTTGATCATGAGAATATACCTCCTATAGAACTAATTTGGAAAGCTTTTTTCGAGCCCTACAAGCCTAGCGACTTCACCAGCATGACTCATTTTGGGGCATGATTCAATCGTTCGATAGGTCAATGTATGAGTATGACTGAATATTAGCAAAATTTATAGAGCTAGCTAAATTTACTTCGAGATTAGTAGATGGTAAGCGAGAACAAGTTCATAAATTTGAGTAGCTGAGAACTAAAATTCAAAAATAAGTGATATCATATGAGTTGACTGTTTACGCAGATGTGGTAAATAAAGCACTGATAATAGAAAGAGAGGTCAATGAAGAATGTACAAAAAGAGAAAGGATCAAAGAAAGAGAGCCAGATCTAATGGTATGCAAGGAAAGAATAGTAAGAATATTAGAAGTTCAACTAAAGAAACTAAAGATAATGAGACTCAATGGATTGATGGAGAGCAATGCTTCAGATGTGGCAGAAATCATGCTAAAAAGGATTGCCATTAGATTTTAGGTGCCTGTTTCAAATTTGGTCAAACAGATCATAAAGTTGCTAAATACCCATTATGGTTTGTAAATCAATTTGCCCAGAGAACTTATGATGAATAAAATGAGGATAGAGATCAAAAATCTAAAACCCAGGCAAGAGTTCATACACTTATCCAATAGGAATCATAGGCTTCCAATGCAGTGGTGACAAGTACTATTTTAGTATCCAATATTTATGCTTTTGTTTTATTTGATTCTGGCACCATACATTCATTTATGTCCGCTGCTTTGTTAGAAATATGGTATGTTATGTGAACCTATGAAAACTGACTTATGTGTTGAGACACCAATAGGAGGTATGATGAGTACTCACACTATATTCAAATCCTATAAAATCAAAATAGGGAATGAAGAGTTGCTTGTTGATTTAATAGTATTAGATATGTAGGATTTCGATATAATGCTGGGGATGTATTGGCTTGGTGCTTATCATGCCTCAATTAACTGCCACAAGAAATGTATAAACTTCAAGATTCTTGGTGAACCATAATTTAGTTTTATGGGAAGCATAGGAGTTATTTCTCTACATATAATCTCAACCTTGCAAGATAGATGAAAGATGATAAAAGGATGTAGAGGGTACTTAGCTACAATGATAGATACTCGATGGTAGGAATCGAGATTGGAAGATATCTTTGTAGTGAATGAATTTTTAGATGTATTTCTTGAGGATCTTCCTAGGTTGCCACCGGATAGAGCAATTGAGTTTGCCATTGATCTAGTGCCAAGTTCAGGTCCAATTTCCAAAGCTCCCTATCGGATGGCCCCTGCTAAGTTGAAAGAATTAAAAGCACAGTTGCAAGAATCATTGGACAAGGGTTTTATTCAACCTAGTGTGTCACCCTACGGAGCTTTAGTGTTATTCATGAAAAAGAAGATGGAAGCATAAGACTTTTCATTGATTATAGAGAGCTGAATAAAGTTACTATAAGAAATAGATACCCTTTACCTCAAATAGAAGATTTATTTGATCGATTGTAGGACCTTAGATTTTCTCTAACATTGATCTTCAATCATGACACCATTAGTTGAAAATCAAAGTAGGGGATAGACCTAAGATTGCCTTGCAAACCCATTATGGACATTGTGAATTCGTAGAATGTTATTTAATTTGGCTAATGCTCCCACAGCCTTTATGGATTTAATGAACAGAGTGTTCAAGTTCTTTCTGGATCAATTTATGGTGGTATTCATTGATGATATATTGGTCTACTCTAAAAGTACAATGGAGCATGAGGAATATTTAAGATGTGTATTGCAGATCTTAAGAAATGAGAAACTCTATGCTAAATTGAAGAAGTATGAATTTTGGTTGGATAAAATAGCATTTTTGGGGCACATATATCTGAATAAGAAATCTTTGTAGATCCAAAGAAGATAAAAGCTATGATATAGTGGAACAGGCCAGCAAATATATCAGAAATATGCAGTTTCCTGAGAATGGTGTGCTACTATAGGAGATTTGTGGAAGGATTTTCTAATATAGCTATACCCTAACTCAAAAGAGAGTCAAGTTTGAATGGACCAAGGATTGTGAGCAAAGTTTTTAAGAGTTAAAGAGAAGATTGGTTTCTACATCTATTCTCAGCATACCCTCAAGCAATGAAGAATTCACAATCTTTAGTAATGCTTTGAGAAAGGGTCTTGGAGTGTACTGATGTAACATGATAAAGTAGTGGCTTATACTTCCAGATAATTCATAAAACCCTATGAGCATAATTATCCTATAGATGATCTAGAGCTAATAGCCATGGTATTCGCTCTTGAAATCTGGTAACATTATCTTTATGAAATATGATATGAAGTGTTTACTGATCATAAGAGTTTAAAATATATCTTCATCTCAAAAAAAAATTAAATATAAGATAGAGATGATGGTTAGAATTATTGAAAGATTATGATTTGATCATTAATTGTTATCCTAGAAAAACTAATATAGTTGCCGATGCCTTGACTAGAAAGTCCATGCGAAACATGATTTTCTTAATCACAAATCAATGGCAAATTATGGAAGACATAAGGAAACTTAACTTAGATATTCGAATATATGATTTAGAGGTGCAACTAGCAAATATAACAATTTAGCCAACACTTATAGAAAAGATTAAAGTTGTTTAGAGTAATGATCCAAAATTATTAAAGATAAAAGAGTTAGTGGAATCGAGTGATCAATCTAAATTTCGAATACATGATGATGGTTCTTTGAGGTTTCAAAATAGAGCTTGCATACTCATGGATTTAGAACTTAAATGAAAAATTCTTTGAGAAGCTTATTAGATGGGATACATAGTTCATCCTGGTGGTATTAAGATGTATAAAGACTTGAAGAAGATATATTGATGGAATAATATGTAAAGCAAAATTGCTTAGTTCATGGCTCAATGCTTGGTGTGCCAATAGGTCAAGGCTGAACATTAGAGGCTAGTAGGGCTGCTTCAACCTTTTGATATTGCAGTGTAGAAGTAAGAACATATCACTATGGATTTTGTAACTAGGTTATCTAAGACGCCTGATGGCAACGATGTAATTTGGGTAATTATGGATAGATTAATAAAGTTTGCATACTTTTTATTGATTAGAGGTGGTTTTAGGTTGGAAAAGCTAGCAAAGTTATATATAAAGAAAATTATGTAATTTTTGGGGATTTAACTCTCGCTAAATTAGAATAAACATGGGGAAACACCAACTTTCCCATCTCATGGTTGAACCACATGACTTTGCTTAAAGATGGTTTCTGACCTTGGTCTTCTTTATTCTCAAGTCTTGATGAACCACTTGGTTTGCTTTTAAATCTTGACTTTATGATAGAGATGCTTTTTGTCATCCTTCCTCGCTATCGATGACATCTATGGTGACTCTTCTTTGGTCTCGATCTCATTTAATCAGCCAGTGGAACCATAGGATAAGAGCTTGGCTGATCATGAGCAGTAGCGACTTCTTAAACCATCATCACAAGCTTGTTGTAGGCATTAGCAAGATGCTTTGCCTGGGCAGCAGTTGCAAAGTCTACATTTTCTTATGGCTTCGAAGTATTGATCATGAATTCTTTTCCTTGCTTGATAAGACAATACTTTCTCTGCCATCTGTAGAAGACTACATCTCGATCCTAAAGATATGAGCTCCTTAGGATAACCTGGCAAATATCTAAACAAACTACTTCACAAGTTACTAAAGGAAAAACTTGTTTCTGCCTCAGGATTAATCTGATCTGATCTAATTTATAGCATAATTTTTCATAAAAATTTCTATAAAAACTAATCAAATCAAATAATTCTTGGATCTGATCCTAATGATCTAATATTAAAAATAAAAATTAATATTCAAATAGTAACAACAGTTGTTACCTACCTAGGGTAAACTAGTACCTTGAAGATGATCCTGAAACTCTTGAGGTCCTGGATCAAGCCATGCACGTGCTTGGCCTCTACCAGAGTCCACTTGGGCTAGATCTGAACATGCTCTTCATCTAGATCTAATCTCAAAAGATTAGATCTAAATCTGATTTGTGAAGCCTTCAAATGAACTTTGAAGGTAGCACCTTGTCTCTTGATCTAGATCACCCTGTCTTGATTTTTTCTTCAGCTTTCTTCAACACTTGATGGCTAAAACTTCACCAAATCAAGTGTGGATGTGGATAAGAGAGGGAGGAACTCTAGAGGAGGTGTGGAGAAGGATTATGGTGGCAGCATATAGGCATGGGGTTCAAAGAATGAAAGCCCTAGGGCGCAGGGTCTTTAAATAGACTCCTATGCCAACTATAAAGTCCCAATGCATCAAGCAACTAGCTTGCTTGAGTATTACAGACCCTTTGCCTAATTTCCATGCCAAACACTGATCACCATCACTATTTTTTTTGCCCAAAACACTCCCAAAAATGGTGACATGAAGGGATAAGGAAGACTCCAAGGTGCCAAGGACTCTTCCTTCTAGAATTTGATCCAAATCAAATTCTGATTTAACCCAATGAAGGCACCACCAAAATTCACCAAATTGGGCATGCCTAAAGTAGGACTCAAGCCCAATCTGATGCCAAAAAATTAGAGAAAAAGAGTCCCTAGAAAATTCTTTAGGAGGCTCAGATCCTATGATCCTCAATTCTCTCAATTGGGTCAACTATTAACCCTAGTTCAATTATGCTTCAGAATGGATTTATTTCTAGAATTAATCTAACCTAGACAAGTTCCAACCAGATGAAAATAAATCCATTCACAATCTAGGGATGAGTCAAATCAAATTTGACTGAATCAAAATAGATTAGAAAACTATAAAAGAAGAATGTCAGGCTCAATCATGTGCTAGCACATTTTTGTTGAACCTGATTGGATCAAATCCAAATCAATCAAACTGGGTTAGCCTAATTGATTACATCCAAATCTAAACTCTTATTTGTGTGATCCATTTAGATTCAATTCCATATGGTAATGGGATATATCATGATTTCTATCATCAACATCATTGAAACACCTTTCGATGGACCAGAACTTTTTTGATTCATCCAATTAGAATGATTGATCATCAAGATCATTCTAATTGCTCCAAAAATTCATCAGTGATACCTAGCAGTATATGGTGGTAACCCATTAGAATCAAAAGTGAACCTCTTGGTGCAGCTACTTGTATGATTGGATTTTTCTATCATAAGCTCCAATAGGATTAGGGTTAAGGTGAACTCGCCAAACCCAACACCTTGTTATATGAATAGATCATTCGATTCGAGTTCGATGTAAAACCTTAATAGAAAACTCTTTTCTATTATTTCATTCTGCCATGGCCATGGGCTGATGAACTCAATCTCATGATTGTCATAGGACTACTCCTCATCTACCGAGGTAAATAGATCTTCTATTGGTGTGATCCAATTTCTATAATGAACATGCTATTGCCAACATACATCTCAAGATTTTGAATGACTAGGAGATCAAGTAATGATGTAGTCAAACTATAAAACCCTCAAGATAAACTGTCGATACACCTCAAATCAAAGAACCAGTTATACCACTACAGCATCGAGCTAGTCATCAACGAGAAGGTAGACTCCCTTATGACTGCTCAAGGTGGTCATGCTTAGTGTCTTTATTTTCTAATGAATATGTATAATCTAGCTCCGGTGTCTTTACACCATATACTCAAAACTTAGCTATCCTAAGAAAGCGATCATATACCAACCTTCTGAATTGATCACCATCTTCATGATGATCCTACAGTCGGAAGTAATTTATGAGTTAATTATAAAAATTCATGTCTTAAATTTTTAACTCTTAAAAATATGAATTATCATTACCATTAACTCAAAGGATGTATCGTAGCACTATATACACAATGTGATAGAATAAAATAATTTTTTATTAATTTTTAAGTCAAAATTATAAAATTATTCTTAGAAGTATATTATAAATGTTAGCCAATCTGGCTTCTAGGACATACATTTAACAAACTCTCACGTAACCTAAAGTCAATTGACTACAAATCTAAGTCCCATCTTTTCAAGATGGACTTCGATCTTCTGCTATCCCAAAGACTTCCTTAGTGGGTCTACCACATTATCTATGGAGTTGACTTTCTTGGTCTTAACATATTTCTTCTCAAGATAATCATGGATGAGATGGAATCACCGCTCGATGTGCTTGGATTTCTGATGAGACCTAGACTCCTTAGCTAGGGCTATAGTATCATTATTATTGCAATACAAAGGGATGGTATTTGATGGCATCATTTCGAGCTCTGCTGCGAACTTCTTATACCAGAATACCTTCTTTGCAGCTTTCAATGCAGCAATATACTCAGCTTTCATGGTGGAGTCTACGATCATGATTTGCTTGAAACTCTTCCAACTTACTGCACCACCATTACATACAAACAGATTACCAGTTGTCGACTTTCGATTATCTATATCGGACATAATATCTGAGTCTGTATACCCTTGGATCTGGAGTTCTTTATTTTCAAAGATCAGAAATATATCCTTAATCCTTCTTAAGTACTTAAAAATATATTTTATAGAAGTCCAGTACTCTTCACCTGGATTCGACTGATACCTGCTCGTGACACTCATAATATGGGCAATATCAGGTCATGTACATAGCGTGGCATACATGAGACTCCCTATTGTTGAAGCATAAGGGATCTTGCTCATACATTCAATTTTCTCAAGTATGTTAGGACACATCTTCTTGAAAAGATGAATGCCATGTCTAAAGGGTACAAGTTCCCTCTTGGAGTTTTTCATGCTGAACCTTTTCAGCATCTCCTCTATGTACATCTTCTGTGAGAGACCTAGCATCCTATTTGGTCTATCTCTATATGCCTTAAATCTCAATATAAAGGATGCTTCTCCTAGATCTTTCATTGAGAACTCTTTTGATAACCACATTTTGACCATGGTCAACATAAGAACATCATTCTCAATTAGGAGGATGTCATCCACATACATTATGAGAAAGATAATAGCGCTTCCACTGATCTTTTTGAATACACACAGCTCTTTTTCATTTTTTGATGAAATCAAATGATTTGATCACATTATTAAAATGAGCATTCCAGCTCCGAGATGCTTGCTTTAGTCCATATATGGACTTCTGTAGCTTGCAGATCTTGTGATCTCCATCACTAGATGCGAAACCAAGGGGTTGTTTAATATAAATATCTTCCTCAAGATATCCATTTAGGAATATCATTTTCATATCCATCTGTAATATTTCATAATCAAAATAGGCTACAACAGCAAGCAATGTGCAAATGGATTTTAGCATGACTACTGAAAAAAGGTATCCTGATAGTCAATGCCTTTATGCTAACTATATCCTTTTGCTACTAGCCTAGCCTTGAATGCCTCTATATTTTCATTTGCATATATTTTTTTCTTGCAGATCCATTTACACTCAATAGATATTATATCTTTAAATGGATCTACCAAGGTCTAGACTTGGTTTGAGTGCATTGAATCAATTTTTGACTTTATTGCCTCTAACCACTTTTTGGAGTCGATATTTGATATCAACTCGTTATAGATCTTGGGATCATCACCATAAACCCCATTTTTCGTGAGGAATATTTTCTCAACATCCTCTAAAATAGTATCTAAGTATCTTTCAGGAGGATGAAAAATTATAGTTGATTTTTGAGGTCTCGAGCCTAATCTATCTTTCGATACCACCATCTTGAATAAAATTTTTTTAAGAAAAATGATGTGTTGACTCACAATCACATTATGATCTTTTGGAAGGTAGAAATAATATCATAATGACTCTTTAAGATATCCTATAAATTGAGCTTTAAAGGACCTAGATTGTAATTTGTCTGCCTACTATTCGTAGACATGAGCCGAACAATCCCAAATTCTGAGGTGACTTAGATTAGGTTTCTTACCATGCCATATCTTATATGGTATGGTAGAAATAATTTTAGAGAAAACTCTATTCAGTAAGTAAATCCCTGTCATTAGATTATGTCTTCAAAAGAATTTAGAAAGGTCTGTGAAGCTCATCATGGATTCAACCATATCTAATAGAGTCCAATTTCTCCATTCTGAAATTCTATTGAGTTGAGGCATTCCAAGTAGAATCCATTATGAAACTATGCCATTTTTCTTAAGATAATCTAGAAATTTTTTACTAAGATATTCACCTTCTCGATCTGATTGAAGAACTTTAATAAGTTTTCTTATTTATTTTTCTACTTAAGTCTGAATTTCTTTAACTTTTCAAAAACTATAGACTTGTGTCTCATTAAGTACATATACCCATACTATGATAGATCATCGATAATTAACAAATTAAATAGGCCGCATACATCTATATGTACCAGAGCAAGTAGGTTCATATCTCTTTTCCTATGTCCTACAAAAGAAAGCTTGATCATTTTGCCTTGAAGGCATGATTCATAAATCGGATACGATCCGAAAGTCAATGGACTCATAAGTCCGAATTTCTCAATTTGTTAATCTTGTCTTTGGCTATATGACCCAGCCTAAGGTGCCATAGATATCTATCATTTAGACTATCCCTAGGTCACTTAGATCCTACGACATTCCTATTTTGCTCAAAATTTAACATAGATATATCAATATGCAATAATAGAGACCATTAATTAAGAAACCACTTGTAATTTTATTTCTTTCAAAAAGAAGAGTATAGTGGTCCTTAAGAAAGCTAATTGCATAACCTTTCTATACTAAATAAGAAATAGAAATCAAATTTCTGCTTGCTGTAGGCACAAAATAACAGTCCCTAAGTACTAAATCTAATTCTGATGATAGTCAAAGAGGGTAGATTCTTATGGCCATAGCAATAATTTTTGCTCCATTTTTTATGCGCAGGATCATCTCACCATCCTTCAGCCTCCTGCTCTCCTTAAGACCCTGCATAGAAATGCACAAGTGAGTATTAGAACCAGAGTCAAGCATCTAACTAGATACAAAAAAAATCATAAGATTAGATTCTATTGTGAGCATACCTCCAGAAGGACCTGCCTTCTTGTTCTTCAAGCTAGCCAGGTATAAAGAATAGTTTTGCTTTCAATGGCTGTTTGTGTTGCAATGAAAATACTTTTCCTTGTCAGCAGCCTTCTTCTTCGGCTCTTTCTTTTTCCTCTTCTCACCATCCACCTTCTACTTCTTCGTGGACTTCTTCTTCTTTTCAAAAGACTTTCTCTTGGAAGAAGTCTACTCCATAGTAAGAATTGAGCCTTAGAACCTTTCATGGAAAGCTCAGCAGTAACCAGCATGTTTATCAATTTAGCCAAGGTACATTATATTTTATGCATATGAAAGTTCATGATGAGTTGATCATATGCATCGATCAAGGATTGCAGGATCACATCAATCTGTAAGTCCCTATCCATGATAACACCGAGCTGCTCAAGCTCCTCAAGATCCTTGATCATTATCAAATAATGATCTTGGATGAACTGTCCATCATGCATCTTAGTTTTAATAAGTCTATAGGAGACTTGATACCTAGCTGTATGACTCTGCTCACCAAATAACTCTTGCAGGTGAGCCAAAATTTATTGGATAGTCATGATGTTCTCATGTTGGCATTATAACTCATCAGACATAGTGCCAAGCATGTAGTACCTTGCCTTATTATTGTCATCCATTTATTTCTCTAGAGACGCTCTCTGATCAGCAATCGGACAACTGGTAAAGTGGATGGATCCTGGTCCAACACATAATATAGCTTTTCAAAATTCAAAATGATTTTGTAGTTTCTAATCCAATTCTTAAAATTGGGTCCAATCAGTTTGTGGGTATCTAGAATTTTGGCTAGGAGGTTGGATGTAGACATTTTTTCTTCAGAGAGTCAAAGTTTCTAGTTAGATTTTGTAATTAGACTTGATCAATTTATTTGAGAGTTTTATTTTTAAATAATTTAGGCTTCCACTATTTACTTGAATTCCTACAGTTTCTTGATAGAGATGCAAAAATCTCTCTGATCATAGATTTCTAATGGATGGTGCGGTCCCACCGACTAGCTTACCACCTCACCTAATAGTTATAGGTGATGGGTCAGCCAATGAGTGGACAATTCTTATCCAATGATTCTATAATCATGGTGCATCCAAAATAGGTCTTTAATTCATGAATATCACCATGTCTAGAATATTGATCCAATTCTTAATTAAGTCAAATCTATCATTTGCATGAATTGGATTCCTGATTAGATCTCTCACCGTATCTAAAATATTGAGCCTAACCCATCCTCCAACCTATGGCATCCAATGCCTAATAGACATCTATTTTGATACAACTGAACCACTATAACCAGCTAAGAACAATCAACCCTAGGAAGGGCCGGCACATCTACAATGGTGGAAGACCTATGACTTAATATTTTCTTAGAAAGATTTAATTTAGGTCTCTTAGATTTGATTTGACTTAGTCATAATAAGTATGACTAACCTAGTGGCATGGGTTAGCTTGAATTATTAGCCATTTCAAATCAGAACTGAATTGACCCAATTGGTCAGGTAAGTGAGATCAGTGCGAGGAATATGCTATTAACTCGCCATGAATATATTTAGATCGAATAGCTTTCAATTAAAGACCACTGGTCATATATGCCAAACTTACCTTAGACACTTATTTGTCTGACCAAAACTAATTAAGTTAGCCTATAATCTAGGCTCGAACCATAGAGCCAATTAGGTCTTAACTTAGTTGACCAAATGTGGCTGTGAGTTGACCTTGACTAAGACTTAATCCTATTGGGTTGATCAATTCTAAGCACTCTCGATCCCATCTAACCAACTGTTGATTTGGTTTGATCAACTGCTAGATCTAATTGAGCTACCCAAGTCCGAATCCAATTTTATGAAGGTATCTTAGATTTAAAAATTCATAATTTTTAGATCTAATTGGTTTTATAATCTTAATTCTTGATTAAATTTGGATTCAAAAATAAAAGAAGCATAAAAATTTTAGAATTTCAGAATCTAGAATTTTGTAAAAAAGTAAATTTTTTATTTTTGATTAAGGATAAATGCGCAGCACCCCTACATACCATAAGAGCACCCCATCGAATGAAAAGAGAGGGCCTTTAAATTCTTCTTACTCTTATGACCGGATGCCAAGGAGAATGCCTTAATAAAAAATAAATAATTACACTACAAAACAACAAGATCTATAACATGTATCACATATAAAATTATAGATCTATCTATGCATGCTTTATATACATCTTATGTATCAAAAATTAAATTAAATATGCATATTTTTAGATCTGATATATCTCATATAAAATCTAAAAAATAAAATTTTAATGATCTCATCAAACAAAATTATATTCTGAAATAATACATTAAATAATTCTATGACTAGTCTAGACATGCATCAATCATATCTTATATGAAAATTTTAAAATTTTAATTTTTTATTTTTAAATCTGATTATAATTTTTATAACATAAAAAAATAGAAATAAAAAAAATCTAAAAAAAATTAATTTTATCATACCAAAAGAAAAGTTATATTAGATTACACATAGAATAATTCTACGACTAGTCTAGTCATGCACATACATCTTTGATCTATAATAATAAAAGTTTAAATTTTAAATTTTAAATTTGATTGCATATGATGTGATATCTAAAATCACTAATATCAAATCATAAAATAAATAAGAAAAAAGATCTAAGATAGATATGAAGAACTACTAATGCAGCTCTGATACCAGTTAAAGGAAAAACTTATTTCCACCACAAGATCGATCTGATACTGATTAGATCTGTAGTATAATTTTTCATAATTTTTTTTTATAAAAACTAATTAGATCTGATAGTTCTCAAATTCAATCCTAATGATCTAATATTAAAAATAAAAATTAATATTCAAATAGTAACAATAGTTGTTACCTATCAAGGGTAAACTAGTATCCTGAAGATGATCCTGATGCTCCTGAGGTCCTGGATCAAGTCATGCATGTGCCTGACCTCTACCAGAGTCTACTCAGCCTAGATTTAAATGTGCTCTCCTTCTAGATCTAATCTCAAAAGATTAGATCTAAATCTGATTTGTAAAGCCTTCAAACGAACTTCGAAGGTAGCACCTTGTCTCGTAATCTAGATCACCCTATCTTGATCTTTTCTTTAGCTTTCTTCAACTCTTGATGGCTGAAACTTCACCAAATCAGGTGTGGATGTGGAGAAGAGAGGGAGGAACTCTAGAGGAGGCATGGAGGAGGATTATGGCAGTAGCATATGGGCGTGGGGATCAAAGAATGAAAGCCCTAGGGTGCAGGATCTTTAAATAGACTCCTGTGCCAACTATAAAGTCCCAATGCATCAAGCAACTAGCTTGCTTGATTATTATGGACTCTTGGCCTGATTTCCATGCCAAACACTGATCACCATCAGTGTTTTTGTCACCCAAAACACTCCCAAAAATAGCAACATGAAGGGATAAGGAAGAGTCCAAGGCGCCAAGGACTCTTCCTTCTAGAATTTGATCCAAATCAAATTTTGATTTAACCCAATGTAGGCACCACCAAAGTTCACCAAATTGGGAATGTCCAAAGTAGGACTTGAGCCCAATCTCATGCCAAAAAATCAAAGGAAAAGAGTCTCTAGAAAATTCTCTAGGAGGCTCAGATCCTATGACCCTCAATTCTCTCAATTGGGTCAATTATTGACCCTAGTCCAATTATGCTTCAGAATGGATTTATTTCTAGAATTAATCTGACCTGTACAAGTTCCAACTAAATAAAAATAAATCCATTCATAATTTAGGGATGAGTTAAATCAAATTTGACTTAATCAAGTTAGATCAGAAAACTACAGAATGAGAATGCCAGGCTCAATCATGTGCTAGCATGATTTCTTTGAACCTAATCGGATCAAATCCAAATCAATCAAACTGGATTAGCCTAATTGATCACATCTAAACCCAAATTTTTATTTGTGTAACTTAGTTAGGTTTAGTTCCAAATGGTAATGGGATATGCCACGATTTCTATCATGGACATCATCAAAATACCTTTCAATGGACCAAAACTTTTTTGGTTCACCTAATTAGAATGATCAATCATCAAGATCATTCTAATTGCTCTCAAAATTCATCAGTAATACCTAGTAATATATGGTGGCAATCCATCAGAATCAAAAATGAATCTCTCGATGCAGCTACCTGTGTGATTGGGTTCTTCTATCCTTAGTCCTGATAGGATTAGGCTTAAGGTGAACTCGTCAAACCCAACATCCTATCATATGAATAGATCATTCGATTCAAGTCCAATGTGAAACTCTAAGAGAAAATTCTTTTCTATTATTTCATTCTGTCATGATCATGGGCTTAAGAACTCGATCTCATGATCATCATAGGACTACTCCTCATCTATCGAGGTAGATAGATCCCTTATTGGTGCGATCTAATTCCTATAATGAACATGCTATAGCCAACATACACCTCAGAATTTTGAATGGCTAGAAGATCAAGTTATGATGTAGTCAAACTACAACATCCTTAAGGTGATCTATTGATATACCTCAGATCAAAGAATCAATTATACTACTACAGCATCGAGCTAGTCATTGACGAGAAGGTAGACTCTCTTATAACTACTTGAGGTGGTCACGCTCAGTGCCCTTATTCTCTAATGAGTATCTATACTCTTGCTTTGGTATCTCCATACCATAGACTCAAGGCTCATCTATCCTAAGAAAGCGATCGTACACCAATCTTTCGAATCGATTATCATCCTCTTGATGATCCTACAGTCAGGAGTAGTTTATGAGTTAACTATGAAAATTCATATATTAAATTTTTAACTCTTAAAAATATGAATTATCATTATCATTAATTCAAAGAATGTATCACAGACACTATATACACAATGTGATAGAATAAAATAATCCTTTATTAATTTTTAAGTTAAAATTATAAAATTACCCCTAGAAGTGTATTACAAGTGTCAGTCAATCTGGCTTCTAGGGCACACATCTAACAGTTACCTCATCAATATACCTCTCAATGATGGCAAACTTGAAGATACACTGCTTGGTGTTTTTCAATTCGACATCTTTTTGAATCCAGTTAAGAGGCGAAAGATATGGATAAGGCTTGGTCTGCAACCTTAGCTTTTGAACTAGAATTTTGGTGATTAGATTCTTTTAGCTTCTAGGATCTAGAATAGCCTCGATGATGCTCTGCTTCACCAAGATCTTCAAGTAGAAGAGTTTCTCATGCATCTCTAGATTTGCCTCAGTTGTTGTCTCGAGTTTTCTCACCATCAAGCTCAATTTGGAGTTTAGTTGCTCGAGTTCGAGTAGCTTCTCAACCTTCATCAAAATTGAGGATTGCCTTCTCTTCCATCCTTTCCTTCTCAGAATCATCATCCTTTGGCTTCCTTCTCCTCTTGGGATGCAACTCGACATGAAGCTTCCAACATTGTTATTTTGTATGTCCGTGAAGGTTATAGTGATTGCAATAATTTGTTTGAGTCACATTGACATCCTTCTTGCCCTTCTTTTCTTCTTTAAAGTGATTCTACTCCTCAATTGCCATGGCCTTCACACTAGCTTCATTGATGTCTTCACTTTTAAAGAGCTTTAGCTCTTTTCAGATTAACATACTTCATGAAAATTGCATGATCATCAATGGAAATCCCAAGGAAGATTGCTTGCTTGTGGAACTCGATGGTATAGTCCTAGATAGATTGTTCATACTTCTACTATAAGTACTACTACTTGATCCATCGATCCTCCTAATGGCCAATTGAATAAAATTGCCTCTTGATTAGACTCTTGAATTTGCTCTATATCAAATTAGAAACATCATTATTTCTCATGTATGAATTCCACCATATGAGAGCATGGCTAGAAAGCTTAAGATGAGCAAAAGCTACCTTCTAGATACTAGAGTATTCATAGATAGTAAAGTAGGACTCTAACTAGTCAAGTCAGTTATCTAGCTTTTCTACATCAACAGTCCCATCATACATGTGGATATCGATTCGAGCTTCAACTTTAAATAATCACAGGGATAGATAGATAGATAGATAGAGAGAGAGAGAGAGAGATTTCATACCCCTAGATTGCTCATCCTCTTTGCTGGATCAAGGATCTTCTTCCCCAAGCATTGTAGATAGTTTTGTAATTGAAGTTGTTGGCACTTGTGCTTTTACTGAAGGTATCAGCAATCTTCAAATGATCTTAGTGAGTTGGGCAATCTTCTTCTCTAATTGTGTAAGACATCTCTTCATCTCATCATCCATTGAGGAAGAATTAGCAGCCATACTCATCTTAATTCTTCGATGAACTTGAAGCATGGATAGCTCTTCTCCTGATTGCTTGTATTGCTTGCTTATCTAGACCATGCACTAGAAGCCCCCCATAGTTGCAGAGGATCAACACTTTAATACTAACTTAATCTAATTGGGGAGAAGAAAAATTTTTCTCAATCCGCTCAACTCAAAACTCTCAAAGAAAAAGATAGAAGAAGAGGTGAATATTTGAAAATAGGGATCAAGTCCCTTTTCTTTCTCTTCTTTTTTTTTGTCCTATTGATTAAAAGTGAGGAACATATTCTCTATTTATAATAATGAGGTCCATCCTAAAATAAATTGGATTGGATTCTTCTTCTAGTTCTAACGAGACTCTATTACTTAAAATAAAGGTATATAGAATAAATAATATGAAAAAAAACTAAAATTTTTTAAGGGATAGATCTCAACTTTTACATCAACTCTATCTTCTATTGATCTACTGGATTCTTCTCAGATTAGAAGCTATACTTGGTCAAAGTCTTGCTGGCCCAAAAGAAAAATTTTTGGGTTAACCACCCATTGCGGGGCCAGACAAAGGAGTTTCATCCTGATCGCTTGGGTTGTTTAAAAGACAGCCTCATCATTGTAGATTTTTAAAAAAATGTCTAATTTTAAAAAAAAATCATCAAAATTGGATATTGTATGATCAAGTTATGGCCTCTAAAAGTTTGGCTTGTGAATTGGCTTCCTAATGTGGTTGATTTTGTTCTCAAACCCTATCCAGCCCTATCCGTAGTGGCCAACATAGTTCATATCGAGTTCAGTGATCATCATAGATCAAACCATACCTCTATATAGGATCAAGTCCAATAATTAGAAAAGATGCAGATAATTTAGAAAGGCATCATTGGATAGTCGCATCTAGGGGGTTCCTTAACAAAAAATCGAACCAAACTGTTAATTAGTTTGGTGTTTAGTTCAATTTTTCTTTTGAAAATTTTAACTTTGGTTTAAAATCGAATCAAAGTTTTTTAATCGATTTGGTCTTCGTTATTTAATTTCATAACTTTGATTAATTGAAAACCAAAATTTAATTAGTAGATTACAAAGAGCTTGAGATAATTGTATTGAATTGAACTTTTTTTTAAAAATGGTTTATTGTTGATTTGAATATGAATAACAATATTAAGTCCAAGTACAATCCTACAGCCTAAATAATAAAATTATTAAAGAACTTAATAAGCCCAAATAAAAATCAAAAGTCCAACGTAGAGAAGTCCAAACCCAAATTACGAAACCAAACCAAACCAAAATTATTTTGGTTTGGTTTGTTTGGTTTTAGGCTACTTCGGCTTGGATTTTGGTCCTATAAAATGCAAATTCAGAAGTTTAATTTTTTAGAACTTTGGTTTGGTTTGAACTGAGAAAAATGCACACCTCTAGTCGCATCCAATGGTCCAAGTCGGTCGGGTCATCTAACTTTATTTAATCAAGATTAGACTAGGATATAATTGGCTTCATAAAGATCAAAAGTGATCAAATCTAGTGATATCGATTAAGAGCCAAGCGGCAATGATTGATGCTCTAATCAATCTAATCAAAATAATTTCATTAAATCATAACTAAACTAGTATATAGATGGTTTAATAGAAATCATGGATGATCAAATCTAATAGTACTCATCTAGCCAAAATGGAAGCCAGCACACTGTCCAACGACCATGAATCAGGACTCTATCCACTAGGATCACATTAGAATCATTGAAAAGAAAGTCCTTTACTAGATCAATCTTAGAGAGAGAAAATCCATGTAAAGAGAGAAACTAGAGAGAGAAAGTAGATCAGGTGAAGAGAGAGGGAAGGGAGAGAGAGAGATGGAAGAGAGAGAAACTCTCTCTCCTTTTTTTTCTTTTCTTTCTTTTATTTTTTTTCTTTCCCCTTTTTCTCTTTTTCCTATTTCTTTCTTTCTTCTTCCTCTTTTCTTCTTAGCGGAATAGGGGAGCTCTCGGTCCCCATTCTTTCCCCTAGAATAGAGGACCTCCCACCAACCATGGTTATGGCTGGTGATGGCTGGGGTGATGGTGGTGCTGCCAAGAGGTCTGCCACCAGTAATCGACGAATGGCATTAGAAAAGAGAGGGAAAGATCAAGGAAAAAAGAACACCCCTTTTCTCAATGAAATCTAGTGATTACTGGTCAGAATCAAGATTGTGATGGATTAGAAAGATGGCAAACCAAATAAACCTAAGGGTGGAAGGGTCTTACTTGGATGTCAGTGATGATTGGGTTGCGAATCTAACGAGCAAGATGATGAAATTCTGGAAAGAAAAAGAGAAAAGAGAGGGGAAAATCTCTGGCGGTGGCTGATGGTCGATGTTGATGGGTTCAAAGGGAACTTTACCCCTTTAATAAGAAGTAGAGGGGAGGAGTCTAACAACTCCTCGGCATTGATATATTTGTTAGAAAATTGGGAGGAAGATGAATCCCAATCGGAGTCTTCTTCATCACTTTATTTTTTTCTCTCTTTTTTTTGGTGCTTTAAAAATCAAGCGACTCTATTTGGGCCCCTTTTTTATGCTTTAAAATTCATATATGCCTTTCGAGCTATGTTTCTGGTGTTTGGGTTGGTCAAGTGGACTAGGCTTAAATGAGTTGGGTTATCATATTCCCCCTTGCAAAAAAAAACAAAGAAATTTCATCCATGAAATTTTTCACATCGAAGTCTTTAAAATTTTAGGGTTACTTCTACATCAAATCTATTCCAAAAATAAATCTTTCATCGTAATACTTTCAAATCAGATTGTTATTATAATTACTTTATAAATAATTCAAACCATTATGCTTCTACTATGTACTTTAATTCAAATCTATTAGTATACTTGTATCAACTTTGGTTTTTAAGTTATATCACAATCAACATAAATTATTGTCCCAATATCTTTAATGTCTACCCACCTACACTCATATATGATCTATGTGTCATAATTTAGCTGCTTTTGCTCAAATACTATTTTAATTATTATACACCCAACTCGAGATCGCAAGCCAGGGGTTGTAGAACCACCACATACTCATAAAGAACTCTTCCTACGAGCATGCAATGCATCTCCTCATAATATCATAATGCAAATAGCAAAATAAATTCTAAATTAAGTCCAAAATATAACTAACAGAAATTAACTTCAGACTCTCATAAAATCCAACATTATTCAAAGGATCTTACATCAAACTTTACTAAAATTTTAGATCTAAATAAAGATATTGAATTCTTCTTCTAATTACTGTCCCAAACATTTTACCATGCTATTTTAGTTCTCAAGATCTATAAAAATAGTAAAATATAGGATAATAAGTGAGATAGCCTAGTAAACAATGAATACTTTAGCTAGATAAATCAAGTAATAATAATAAACTAAAAATAAGCATGTAGAGTACATTAATTCAAAATATAATTAAAAAATATGACACTATCAAAATAAGATGGATGCAAATCTAGAATTTTCAAAATTTATTTTTGAATTTATTTTTATTTTTGAATTATTTTTTTTCAAAACATCCGATTCACCTTGACAGCCATGAACTATGACCGTACTTATGCCCTAAAACTAGGCCAGAATGAGCTCAAAATAGTCAAAGTCAAAGTGCCAAAGCATAATCTTTACTGGTAGGTATCGATATGTCAATATATAATCTTAATTGATAAGATATTGATGTACCAACATATGATCCCTACTAATAGGATATTGGCATACTAGCGTGCAATCCTTGCTGGTAGGGTGTTGATATACCAACGTACAATCTTCACTAATATAGTATCGATATACCAGCTCATAATTGCCATTAGTAAGGCATCAATATACCAATGCATAACCCTCACTAATAAGGTTTCGATATATCAGCATACAATCTTCACTGACAAAATATTGATATACCGATGGACAACTTCCATTGATAGGGTATCGTTGTACCAATATATAACCCTCACAATAGGATTTCGATACATAGTCAAGCTATGAGTCAAAATCTATCTTAAATCAATTTTTTTTTGATAAAATTAGTTTTATATTTCAATCGAATGATATATAAAATCATCTAGAATCAAAATCAATTGATCATAATCCATAATATAATCAACACTTTCAATAATGCATCAAATTATGTTTTATGATAAGATAAATTTAACAAATAAATGTCATGCTTTATACTCATAAATCACTAATAATTTTAAAAATTTAATGATATAAATAATGTATAATTTACTAATAATCTAGAAATAGTGAATCATTCTTACCATATATGTACTCCAATAAATCCAAATTATTTCAAAAAAATTTAAAATCTTTAATTAATAAATCATATCCTAATATATGTCTCATTACTAAATATTTTCTTACTGAGATAACTATTCCCCTATACAAGATCACGTTCAATAATTAGAAAAAATATAAATAATTAAAAAAGATAGCATGATGGATGGTTGCATTCAATGGTTTGGATCAATCTGGTTATGTAGCTTTATTTGATTAAGATTAGATAAATCTAGTGGTATTGAACTAGGGCCAAGCAATAATGATAGATGTTCCAGTCAATCTGATCAAGATAATTTCATCAAATAATAATTAAACTAGTATATAAATAGTTCAAAGGAAATCATGGATGATCAAATCTAGCTAGTAGTATCCGATCTAGCCAAGGTTGGTGCCAGCACGCTATTCGGCAACTATGAATCAAAACTTTCTTTACTATGATTAGATCAAAATAATTAAAAAGAAAGTCCTTTACTAAATTAATCCTAAAGAGAGAAAATACATATAGAGAGAGAAACTAAAGACAAAAACTAAAGCAAATAAAGATCATGAGAGAGGGAAGGGAGAGAGAGGAAAGAGAGTGAAACTCTCTCTTCTTTTTTCTTTTTTTTTTCTTCCTTCTTTTTCCTTTTGTCTTCTTCCTCTTTTTTTCATAGCGGAATAGGGTGTTGAAATCTTACATTGGACCATACGTGGGAACCTGGTGATTAGGCAGTAATCAAAGACAAGAACACCTAGATACAAAAGCATAAACAATCAAAATAAAAAGGATGATCAATAATGCCCTAGCTTCGAGAAGTAGAGAGAGAAAAGAACAAGAGTTCTTGGAAGAAAGAGCTTTATTGATCTGTATTCAGCATACAATTATTAGGGTCATCAAATCCTTGCCTTAGATACATGTATATATACCTATACAAAAGGATCAAGCCCAAAGCTCAATAAAACTCTTAATTGGTTAATCCACTGTGCACTCCCTAAGTCTATCTACACCCATATCTTGCCATGCACTCATCCCTCGAACTAAATCCTAGCCTGAACTACCATTGATTAACCCCTTTAAGACCTCTCTAACCAAGGTCCTAGGTCACCTAGGATTAAATCCAATCCTAGATCCCAATAGTAATTTTGTATAGCTTCTGTCCGACCCAAAAAATTGACTAGTTGAGATAAAAATGAGGTAACGGAGACTCATGTGCTAGATGGGCCGCACATCAGAAATAATTCAACTCCGTATATTCTAGCTCAGTGTTTGGGTCGGCAACTTTAAAAATAGCTCACTGACCTGAGGTATCAATGATAGCACATTGGTCTGAGGTATCCTGGCCAGAGAAATCCATAATATCACCCTGATCTAAGGTATCTATGGTACCTTGGATCTTCTGCTAATTCTTCTACTGATACTTTAGCTGGCTCGCTCCCTTGACCCCTTGGCTTCTTCTCTTGTGCTTTCAAGACTCAGGAGCACCACACCTAAGCTTACAATCTCTACCTTAGTACTTTCAAGTCTTTGTAAACATAACTTTATTTTTCAAATCCATTCGAACTACACACATCTGAAAACTATCTCGAGAGAGTACCTTCGTGAGTACATCTTATTAGTTCTCCTTTGTATGGACCTTTACCAGCTCCACTTTACCTTGCTCCATCAGTTATCTAATCTTGTGGTACCTCACATCTATATGCTTAGTCCTAGCATGATAGACTAGGTTCTGAGCTAGTTGTAGAGCACTCTGACTATCACTGTGTAGTGCAATCATGCTCTACTCTACCCGTATCTCAACAATCAGCCTCCTCAGCTATAGTGCTTCCTTAGCAGCCTATATAATATCTATATACTCAGCCTCTATGATAGACAAGGCTGTAATAGGTTGAAGGATTGATCTCCAAGATACTGGCCCACTGAATATGTAGAAGAGATAATCTATGGTAGACTTCCTTGTATCAAGATCATCTGCAAAGTTAGCATCTACAAACCCTTCCAATGGACCTAAAATATTTAAGTTCATCCTAGATCCATCAAAGGTCAGACCAAACCTCTGAGTTTTCTGAAGATATCGTAGGATCCACTTCAATACCTGCCAGTGCTCCTTTTCTAGGTTTACCATGTATTTGCTCACCTAGCTCACTATGTTTGCTATGTCTGGCCTGCAACATACCATAGCCTACATCATGCTACCCACGACACTGGCATATGAAACTCTCTCTATGTACTCTTTCTCTTCCTCAGACTGGGGGCAATTCTACTTTAAAAGAGACATATGGCTT
The DNA here is from genome assembly GCA_006176705.1 of Cocos nucifera. Classification (NCBI taxonomy): domain Eukaryota; kingdom Viridiplantae; phylum Streptophyta; class Magnoliopsida; order Arecales; family Arecaceae; genus Cocos; species Cocos nucifera. The sequence goes on along the minus strand of QRFJ01001667.1, from coordinate 225,050 downwards.
GGCAATAGTATTCCAACCGATTTGGCCTTCTCCATCCAAAACCTCTCCAACACGTTGCCGATGTATCCTCCCTATGACAAGTGAAGAATAGCTCAGCTCCTATCCTGATAAATCTCTATGTCGAGTATCCTTCTAGCTGGGTCCAAATTCTTTATCTCAAATTCTGTAGACAATGCACCTTTTAGCTCATCCACTGCTTTAACACTCCTGCTGGCAATAAGCATATCATCCATATATAAAAGTAGATATAGGGCATCATCCTCATCCACATCTTTGACATATATACAACTACCATGTTCACATCTTATAAATCTAAGGCTCAGGACAAAAGCATCAAACCTTTCGTACAACTATCGAGGTGACCGCTTCAAATCATAGAGAGATTTCTTGAGAAGATATACCTTATCCTCCAATCCAGACTGAATGAAACAATCTAATTGCTTCATGTAGATTCTCTCCTCTAGGCTCCCATATAAGAACATCATCTTAACATCCATCTATTCCAACTCTAAATCATTTGAGATATAAGTGACAACAGCACCCAAATGAAGCATGACGCACCACCGAAGAGAATACCTTAGTGTAGTCCACTCCCTGTCTCTATGAGTACTCCTTAGCAACAAGTCTTGCCTTAAATCTGACTCTACCTTGCTTTGAAGGCAACTCCTTCTATGTGAGCACCCACCTCGAATTGATAGCTTGAGCATCTCTTGGTAGATCCACTAGTTGCCATGTCTGGATCTTCTCTAATGACTACATCTCTTCCATCATAGCCTGCATCCATAACTCCAGATCTGGACTCTCTATGGCCTCCTCGAACACTATCTAGATATCCATTAGCAGTGATGAGAGCATATGAAACTATCTCATCAATGCTTGTTATGATCTTGGCATCTCTTTGATACCATATTGCGGCAATTCCTGATCTTTAGCATGGACCTAAAGAGACATTTGACGTTCTCTAAGGACAATAGACCATTGATCCACCAGCTAGATCTATGATGGGGCACCTCTCTCCTAGGGCTTGAGGGAGGTGCCCCCCCTCTCTAGGGCTTCTTCAATAACCCTAGGACGGCAACACTAAAGAGAAAAGAGAAGAAAGATTGAGGAAAAATAGATCTGTACTCCACTGCATCTTGAAACTCTAGTACAATCTATGTATTTATGCATAGCCATTAAGCCTGACCAAAAACTTTTCTAGCTAACCCAATACATGAAAATACTCACTGAGCCTATATACATCCATGTCTCCAATGCTTTTATCCCTTGTATCTAAATCTGACCCACACATGAGTTAGTCTCCTAAAGACCACTCAAACCAAGCCTTAAGATTCCTAAAATAAGTTTCTATTCTAGATCCAAATAGAACTCCCATGCATCTTTGCCCATGAAAATTGAGATCTCTTTAACTGAGATCAGGATGTCTCGCCTATATTCGAGATGACTCATCTCAAAATTGAGTCATCTCTATCTAGGATTGTGCTGAACACCACTCTCTATCTAGAAGAATGATTGCTTGTTATTAAAGCAACAAATAAAGATTAAATCCAATTTCAATATTTAGGATAGTGGTGAGTTGGGTGTCAATTTTCTCATAGATTGAAGGCTGAGTTGTATTCAATTTAATTAAATAAATAAAATTATAAATTAATCTATAAAGTAAAATTTTTAAAAAATAAGTTAATTATAATTTAATAAATTAAAAAAAATAACTACTTAATTAATTAGGATTTTGAATTAATTAAAAATATTCTAAAATTTTGAATCCATCTCTAGCATGATTATGGTAATATTTTTTAATATAAGAATTTAATATTTTTAATAATTTAGTTATGACTATAATCTATTTTCTTTGAGCATGAATCATATCTCTCGATCATGATCCATCTTAATAGAATCATAAGCTATTCAATATTTAAATTTTAAAAATTACTAACATAATTTTTTATTAATTTTCTCTAATATAAACTATTAAATCGAGTACAGATTGTATCTTTTGATCACAATCTATCTCTATAAATATAGTTTATTTAAATATTAATCAATAATAAGCATGTTAATACAGGATTTCATGCATGAAGAATAAAATTTAAGATTGGATAGGAGAACATTTTATTCTTTGTATAAAAAATCATAAAAAATAAAAAAAAATACAATCCATGCTCGAAGACTTCATCTATATTCTAGAATTTTGACCTTTAGCTACTCATAATTTAAACTTTTCTGGCTCCCGACATCTTCAGATCACCCAGATAAATAAAAAAGAAAAAAAAGAAAGAAGAAAGATGAAGAGAGAGAGAAAGGAGAGGCTTGGAGGGCTAATTCCCCTCACAGAGAGCTCTCTATTAAGGTTTGGCATATAAGGCCCTTAAATAGAATGAATTTGAGATTTTTGGCTCCTTATTGGACTTAAATTGGATTTTGGCTCGAATTATTCATGCATGTAAAAATTCTAGCCATTGGATCTTCTTCATTTGGGGTTACAGTCCGTCGGATCATGCATAGAGGCAGTTGGGAATCCTGATCAAAATAGAAAATCATCTATGGTCGTTGGATCCAAACCAGGAGGTCCAATTGCATAGCAGAAAAGGCTGAAGAAATTTTGGGAATGCTCTCGACTATTGGATGTTGACCAGGATTGATGACGTCCATCAAATTGCACACCGGGGTTCCACCACTTTCGTAGACCATGCCAAAGCCCAGCTCATTGGAACAATAAAGCACCCAATGAGCCGCATGGTTTTCTTGCATAAGCATGACATCAATTGGGCTGGGTTCATGCACTACCGGTTGGACTGCGGTCAGTCTGAGCTGGTTCAGACCAAACTGGTTGGCCTTTTTTATTTTATTTTATTTTATTTTATTTATTTAAACTATGGGCTTTCATTTAAATTCTATTTTAGCTCTGATTTTTGTCAAATTTATTTTGTTTGAATCCATAAATCGAGCTCTTCACATTGGTGAGGATCTTTCCTATAAAATAATGATAAAAGCATTAATTTTTTAAAATAAATATTAATTATTATATATTTTGATACTTTTATTTATAATTTTGTGATATTTATCACATCCTCCAACTTGAGTTTTTCTCATCCTTAAGTAAAAAGAAAAAAAAAATAGAAGTATGTACCAACTCGATAGGATATGAAAGTTTCTTCAAGTTACCTTAAAGTCAGTTGATACCTGATTAGATATTTAAGAAATACATCATTGGATTATTAATTTCATCCCAAATCATAGTTAAGTAAAGAATATAAAATGTTAAAGCTTTTCTTTGACCAATTTTTCACCTTTATTCTTTAAATTCTCTATCTTTAATATAGACTAGAGTTTTTTTTTTAATACAGTTAGTGCAATGTTTTAACCTCTTAAGCTTTCTATCTGATCCTTGTAGCGAACTTTGGACAATGACTTTCAAACTAGTTGGCTTTAGGGTATTAGATGTAGAACATCTTTCAGACTTACTGACTCAAGTCAAATAAGCTATAGATTAAAATTAACTGTATAACAAGTTTCTTCATATTGCCTACTTTTTGATACGAATAACATTGCTTACTTAGGCAACGATATCTATTTATTCGATGGAAGATCAATGTTCAGAACTTGCTCTTTATTTTTTTTATTTCTTCTTTTTTCTTTAATTTTTTTTATTTTTTCACTCATCCCCATACAAAGTAGATTCTTTATTAAATATAAGCTGGAAGAAGATTTTAGAATCACTCAAAACTTTATCTATTCTAGACCTAACCATTTATTAAATTTTCTTAATAATTGGATCCTTAGTATTTCAAAAATTCTCTAGATCATTAATCAATCATCAATTAAAATGCCTAAAAAATATTAAATCAATATAAAATCAGGTATATAAGACTAATTATTACTATACTTAAGAACTTTAAAAATTTTATTTATCCTTACAAAAATTTGATTGCTTATTGTTATAGCATCAAATAAAAATTTAATTTAATTTTAATATTTAGAATAGTAGTGAATCGAGTATCAATATCCTCGAAGATTGAAGGCTAAGTTACATTCAATTTAATTAAAAATAAAATTTTAAATTTAATTTTAAAATAAAATTTAAATAAATAGATTAAAAAGAGATTTTAGCAAATTAAAATAAAAATAAAAATAAAGTAATTACTTAATTAATTAAGATTTTTGAATTAATTAAAAATATTCTAGAATTTTGAATCCATCTTCAGCATAGTTGTGGTAATTCTTTTTAATGTAAAATTTTATTATTTTTAAAATTTAGTTATGATTATAATTTTTTTTAGAGCATGAATTGTATCTCTTGATAATGATCCATCTTTACGAAATCATAAATTATTCAATACTGTAACTCTTAAAAATTAAAAATATAATTTTTAATAATTATTTTTTAAAATAAATTATTAAATTAAGTATGGATTGTATCTACTGATCACAATCGATTCTAATGAATATAATTTATTTAGATCTTTAATCAAAAAATAGCATGTCAAATAATCAGGATCTTATGCATAAAAAGATAAATTTATTAAAAACTAGGTAAGAGAATATGTTTGCATAAAAAGTAATTACAAAAGATTAAGAAAAAAAATTACAACTCATGTCAGAAGATTTCATCTACTTTCTCAGAATCCAGCTCCTTAGCTGTGCATGGTTGATGATCTGCTCACTCTCGACATCTTCAAAGCTCATTTGATTGAAGGTTGGAAAAAGAAAGAAGGAAGAAAGAAGGAGGAGAAGAGAGAAAAAGAGAGAAGGAAGGCTCCATTTTTCATTATTTTTTGGCTTAAAGGACTTGTTCTCAAGCTGTAGGTATAAGGGGGTTTAAATAGAGGAAGAAACGAGGTTTGTAGAGTTATTTTTGGAGCTATAGTTGGAGTTTGGATTGCATTCAATGGGCCTAGAGCTTCCTAGCCATTGATTTATGATCAAATGACCTAAAATTCATCAAAATCCATTGTTGATCATCAATTAAAACACCCAGATCGGTTCTCCACCATTGGATCTTAGTCTGGAGGGATGACGGTCATTGGATCACACATTTAGGAGCCTTGGGAAGTCCTCAACAAAGTCAGAATGCATCTCTACTATCAAATCTCCATCGGCATCAATGACCACCATCCGATCATGCTCAATTATGCCACTAGACCGTTATGGACTAGGAGTAAGAAAGACCACCGCCAACCAACAGTTGCTGCACCACCCAAAATGATAAAATTGTCCCTATGAGCCACGATAAAAATTCTATAGACCCTTTAAGGGTCTACGTGCACTGAGTCAGCACGTGGTCCATGGTGGACCACGTGGTTCGCTGGCGTTAGGGTGACGTCGGGTTGGAGGGGAAGTGGGCTGAATGGGCCATTTTCTATGCAAGCTAGGCCAGTCTGCTGGGCTTCTCTAGCGGGCCGGCTAAGCCGAGTGAGCCAGCTTAATTTGATTTTTTTTTATTTAAACTTTTAGTCTTCATATCTTTTTCGTTTTAGCTCCGATTTGAGTCAAATTTATTTTGTTTAAACCCATAAATTAAGCTTTTCACATTGGTGAGAATCTTTCCTATAAAATAATGATAAAATCATCAATTCTTTAAAATAAATATTAATTATTATATATTTTGATACTTTTATTTATAATTTTATGATATTTATCACACCCCCAAACTTGAGTTTTACTCATCCTTGAGTAAAAAAAAAAAAAGAAGTATGTACCAACTCGATAGGATATGAAAGTTTCTTCAGGTTACCTTAAAGTCAGTTGATATCTGGTTAGAGATTTAAGAAATATATCATTAGATTATTAATTTCATTCCGAATAATGGTTAAGTAAAGAACATAAAATTTTAGAGCTTTTCTTTGACCAATTTGCTACCTTTATTCTTTAAATCCTCTATCTCTACTATGGACTAGAATTTTTTTTTCTTTTTATTTCTTATAGCTAGTGTAATGTTTTAACTTCTTAAACTTTCTATCTGATCCTTATAGCGAGCTTTGATCCAATGACTCCCAAATCAATTTGCTTTAGGGTATTAGGTGTAGAACATCCCTCGAGCTTACTAACTCGAGTCAAATAGGCTATAGGTTAAAACTAACTGTATAACAAGTTTTTTCATATTGCCCACTTTTTGACATGAATAACATTGCTTACTTAGGCAATGGAATCCGCTTACTCGATGGGAGATCAATGTTCAGAACTTGCTCTTATTTCTTTATTTTTTTTTTTCTTTAAATTTTTTTATATTTTTTTTACTAATATCCATACAAAGTAGATTCTTTATTGAATATAGACTGGAAGAAGATTTTAGAATCACTCAAAAATTTATCTATTCTAGATTTGACCATTTATTGGGTTTTTTTAATAATTGGATCCTTAGTATTTCAAAAATTCTCTAGACCATTAATCAATCATTGATTAAAATGGCTGAAAATTTTTAAATCAGCAAGAAATGAGGTACATAAGACTAATTATTATCTTACTTGAGGACTTTAAAAATTTTATTTATCCTTCCCTCCAACTTAATTTCCATTGTCCTCAATGGAATAAAGAATACTAGAGTGTGATAAATAACAAGAAAATATCAAGAAAAGAGTTCACCCGACTTAATATATTCTAGGTCTTGACCTGGGTTTTTCTTTGTTCTTTATCTAGCATGGATCTATAGTTCTCCCTCCAACTTAATCCTAAAAGAAAAGTAAACTAAAAATAGAAGAAAGTATTAAATGCAAAAACCTAGGTTGTCTTTCAGTAAGCGCTAAGTTTAACGTCTTCAGCCAAACTAGATCCAAAAATTAATTTGGGTAAATAAGTTCGTAAAAAACCATAACTTCTTCATTAGATTCAGTGGATAGTTCCAAGAATGGTTTTAGTTATTGTCCATTAACTTTAAAAGTAACACCATTACTTAGGTTTTCAATCTCTATGGCCCCATGTGAGAAGACTTCTTTAACTATATATGGTCCAGTCCATCAAAATCTTAATTTATCCAAAAATAGGTGTAGCCTAGAATTGAATAGAAGAACTTTTTGTCTAGGTGTAAAAGATTTTTTATTAATTACTTGATCTTGAAAAACTTTAGTTCTTTCTTTATAAATTTTGGCATTTTCATAGGCTTCATTTCTTATTTCCGTAAGTTCATTAATTTATAATTTTCTCAAGTCTTCGGCTGCATCCAAGTTCATGTTTAGTTGTTTAATGGGCCATATTGCCCTATGTTCCAATTCTACCAGCAATTGACATTCTTTACCAAATAGAAGCCTATATGGAGACATTCTTAAATGGGTCTTGAAAGTTGTGCGATATGGCTAGAGTGCATCTATTAGTTTTAAAGACCAATATTTCCTCTTGGAGCTTACTGTCTTCTCTAATATTAGCTTGATTTAACAATTAGAAACTTCAACTTGTCCATTTGTTTATGGATGATAAGGTGTGGCTAGTTTATGGATAATATTATACTTCTTCATCAGTGATGCAAAAGATTGGTTGCAGAAATATGTTCCATGATCACTAATAATATCTCTAGGAGTACCAAATTGGGATAGAATATTTTTTTTAAGAAATTTGATAACAATTCTACTATAATTGATCTTACATGGTACTACCTCTACCCACTTGGATACATAATCAAAGGTTACTAATATATATTCATTCGCAAAAGATTTCGAAAATGGTCCCATGAAGTCTATTCCCCATACATCAAAAATTTTTACAATTAAAATTGAATTCGTAGGCATCATATCTTTCTTTATGATCAGACCTATCTGTTGACACCTAACACAATTTTTATAATATTCATGGGCATGTCTAAATAGGTTATGGTAAAAAGATAAAATGCTCCTAACTTCATTCTCAGGGACACATCTTCTTATGATTTGGTTAGGATATTGTTTGAATAAATATGCTGTTAGAAAATATATCCCAAAATCAATTATCAACCTATTGATGATTGAGCTACATGATAACTATAATTAATTTATTAATTAATAAAATATATTTTTAGCATTTTTCATCATAAGTTTTTATCTTCTAACAAACTCCATTATTGTGATAAAGTCTTTAGGACTATTTAGGTTCGATAAAGAGAGGATTTATCGATTAGTCCTTAAAACTGTTCAGGACTAAATGATAGGCTATTAATTAGGATGATAGTGCCTATCGAGCATAGGTCCCTGTATGCCATATAGGTTGATTGTCCTCTTAACCAAGAAGTATGGAGATACCGTTATGGCATATAGATGAGATTTAGGGATACATCATCACTAAACGTGACCAACTTCAGACCATTCTACTATTGAGAATGTCTCTGATAGGATATAGGTGTGTAGTCTATGTGGATTCTAGTCCATTAGAAATTAGTGTAATTTCTAAATTTGATGGTAGAGGCTACTAGTTCAAATAAAATATGGAAGAATCTTTTGATTAAAGTCCAAATCTTTAGATTTAATGAATATTTACTAATTAGATTTTTGGTTCTTCTTTATGTAGTAAATTCCAAACCACAGTTACTTTATTCACTATTAGATAGTGATAAACTTATGGGACCCAACTTGATAATAAGTATCGAAAGTTGAATATTGTTCAGTAACACGAAGTGATTCGTGCTGGGGCTTATACCAATTAAACATAAGATCCAAGAATAACCTAGATTAGCAGATGCTTCTACTATAAAAACAAGGACATTCAAAGAGGAACTATCCTCAGTATCTTGATTCTCGCAATCCTAATGGGCTGAAAAGAGAGATGAGCAAGTAGTTGCTGATCAAGATGTTATATATACACCTTATAATTTTCTATTTGTGATACTTCTGGATATTAGATACTAGAAGTCCAGTCCATATTATAATTTATTCAAGAACTTTAAATGTAGAAGATTTAAAAATAATGCGATCCTGAATGTTGGGTGGTCTGTTCCAGTTCTAGCTATAAAAATAGTTCAATTTATTCTCAATATAATATCATTTCTTTAATGAATGTCATTATTATCCTTCCTTTCTGATGAATTATAATTTCTATTAGCCTTTTGGCCAAAGATGGTTATTATTTATGTATAAAGATATAGATATATATAATGATAGTTACAATATAAAAGGATAATAAAAAATGGTATTTACATTTTATCAAAGCTCGTGAGTATAATGTACACTTCTAGAAAACATCATATATTAGGTAATGTCTGATATCTACGTGTGGCACTATAGGCTAGGTCACATTAACAAGAATAGGATAAACAGGTTGACCCAAGAGGGAATCCTCGAGTAAGTGATTGTGAATCACTTCCAACCTGTGAGTCATGTCTTGAAAAAATGACCAAGTCACCTTTTACTAGAAAAGGTAAAGAGCCAAAGTTGTTAGGTCTAGTACATATTGATGTATGTGGACCTATGAGTCAAAGTACTAGAGGTGGATTTTCTCATTCATCCTCTTACAAATGATCTATTCAGGTACAGATATATCTATCTGATGACATATAAGTCGGATTCATTTGAAATGTTCAAAGATTTCAAAGTGAAGTAGAAAAATAAACTAAAAAGAGTATTTAAAACTCTGATCGGTCGAGGAGGTGATATTCCAATAAGTTCTTAACATATCTAGGAGAGAATGAGATTCTTTTATAGTGGACTCCTTCAGAAACACCACAGCATAATTGATGTATCAAAAAAAAGAAATTGAACCTTGTAGACATAATTCGATCCATGATGGAATTTGCTAGTTGCCTATTTTATTTTGGGGTTATGCTCTGAGACAGCATGTTATTGAAGGAAAAAATCAGATTTTTTCATATCAGATTCGTTCAATCTGATTGGATCGAGAGACATATTTCAAAAATTTTTTCTTAGATCTAAATCAGATCTGACATTTTTAAGATCTAATTTATACTGTAAATAAAAAAATTAAATTAAATTAAATCTAAATTAATGTTATCTTGATTCTGGGTAATTCGATTATCGTTGATGATTCTACTGATTGTTTGAGATTCTGGATCTAGCCACGCAAATGCCTGTCCTCTATGGGTATTCACTCAAATAGATTAATAAAGATCTTCTTCTTCTTTATCACATCGCCAAAAATTAGATCTGAATCTGATTTGGAGGATCTTCGAAACTTCTTTCGAATATCTGCTATCGTCTCTGCAGCAGTGCTGCCTTTTCCTTTCTCGTCAGCCTTTTCTTGCTTGAATCGTACTAATTAAAGCCCAACTTTCCTTGGGCGTGGAGAGAAGAGCGAGGATCAAAAAGGTAGCTTGGAGGAGGGAGGGGAGCCTTGGGCGTGGCTAGGAGAAAGTTCTTTCAAAGTTAGGCGTAGATAGGTCTTTATACAGACCTTGCTGTGCCACGCAGTGCCACTAACCCGGCCAATCACATTGCTTCGTGCAATCAGATCTAAATCTGATTGGTGGAATGACATCACTGGATCAATCAGATGAGAGACCATATTCTACTTAGATGGTGCCTAAGACTGGTCAAAGTCTATAGTGAGGGTCACCTAGTTTAAATCTAAGAAGCAACTGGAGTCCATCCGTATGGGGACTCCAGGCATCCTATCCATGGGCACACATCCATCCTAGGCGTGCATCCCTTTCTTTCCAAATTTCAGTGAGGGGACAAGCTCTATCTGCTCTCCAATAAGTGCATGACATATGGGCAGATGTCCAAGGGTCAAAGGTCAATGTTTGACCAAAGTTAAATGACAAGAAATAGTAGATGACGAAAAATGGTAGTGTTATCTTAAATTTATCTCATAAATTAGAATAACCTTTTTCTGATCTGGACAAGTTCCAGTTAGACTAGGTAAAGGTACCTGAGTGAGCACAAACTCATTTGGCTCAGTTGAGATAACTTTCTAATGATAGAAAGGAGAATAGAGTTCAATCGTGTGCTAGCACGATTTCCTTGAACCTAATTGAATCTAATTCAAATCAATTAAATTGGGTTAGCCTAATTGATGATATCCAGATTCAAACCCTTGTTTGTGTGATCTAGTTAGGTTCAGTTCTTTATGGTAATGCGATATGTCGTGATCTCTATTATCAACATCATCGAAACTTTTTTTGATGGATCAAAACTCTTCTAATTCAGACAACTAGATTGATCGATCATCTAAATCATTCTAATTGATCCCAAAATCTACCAGTGATACCTAGCAGTATATGGTGGCAACCCATCAAAAATTGAAAGAACCTCTCGAAGCAGCTACTTGTGTGATAAGTTCTTCTATTTAACCCCGATTAGATTAGGGTTAAGGTGAACTCATCAAATCTAATTTCTATCATATGTTTAATCATTGATTCAAGTCCAATGTTAAACCTTAATAGAAACTCTTTCTATTATTTCACTCTCCACCATGGCCATGGGCTTATGGACTTGATTCTCATAATTATCATAGGGCTGCTCCTCATCCACCGATCTTGGTGCAATCCAATTTCTACAATGAACATGCTATAGCCACACATACACTTCAGGATTCGAATGGCTAGGAGATGAGTCATGGTGTAGTCAAACATAAATCTCAGTGAACTGTCGATGCACCTCAGGTCAAAAAATTAGACACACCACTACAGCTTCAAGTCAGCATCGATTAGAAGGTAGACTTCTTATGACTACTCGAGGTGGCTCATGCTAGTGCCCTCGTTCTCTAACGAGTATATACTCTCACTCCGATGCCTACAAGTAGACTCAAGATTCATCTACTATAAAGAAGCGATTGTATACTAACTTTCGGATCAATCATCAATTCTCATGATGATCCTATGTTCAGGAACAGTTTATGAGTATAATGAAAATTCTTGTCTTAAATTTTCAACTCTTGGAAATAAAGATTATCATTACTATTAACTCAAGGGATGTATCACAGACACTAAATACACATATGTGATAGAAATAACCATTTTATTATTTATAGTCAAAATTATAATTTTGCCCTTAGAAGTGTATTACAAGTGTCAGCCAATTCTGGCTTCTAAGGGCACACATATTAACAAACTCCACTTGATAAAGCCATTGGCTACAAATCTAAGTCCCATCTTCTCAAGGTGGCTCGACCTTGCTAGGCCAAATGGCTTTGTAAGCGGGTCATCGTAATTATCTGCGGAGTCGACTCTCTGACCTTGACGTACCCTTTTCGAGGTAATAGGATAAGATGGTATAGCGCTCGAATATGCTTGGATTTTTGGTGAGACTCGACTCTTAGCAAGGGCTATGGCATCATTTTGTGCGATAGTACAGAGGATGATCTGATGTCACTCAGATCTCTACGGAAACTCTATATACTAGAATGCCTTTTTGCAGTTCTGATGCAGTGCATCTACCTCCATGGTGAATCTGTATCATTATCTGTTTGAAACTTTTCATAATACAGCTCCACATTGCAAAAATAGATCCAAGATGTGACTTTCGATCATCTACATTGGACATAATCCGAGTCTGTATACCCTAGAACTTGGAGTTCTCCATTACCAAAGATCAGTAGCATATCCTTAGTTCTTCTTAATACTTAAGGATACATTTCACAGAAGTCAGTGTTCTTCACCTAGTTTCGACTGATATTTGCTTGTGAACTCCAGCATGGGTATATCAGTGTATGTACATAGCATGGTATACTTATGGACTCTCATTGCTGAAGCATAAGGATTTGCTCATTGCATTCTATTCTTCAGGTGTGCTGGGCACATCTTCTTGGAAATGAATCATGATTGAAGATACTAAATCCCTTTAGAGTTTTCCATACTAAACCTCTTTAGCACTTTCTTATGTACATCTTGTGAAAGTCCTAGCACTCTATTGGTCTATCTATAAGACTTATTCCTCAAGAATAAAGGATGCTCTCCTAGGTCTTTCATGGAGATTTTTAGATACCATATTTTAATTATGGTCAACATGGAAATATCATTCCATAAGGAGGATGTCATCTACATACAATACGAGAAGACAATATAGCACTCCCACGATCTTTTTGAGACACATGGCTCTCCTCATTTTTGAAGAAAACTAAATAATTTGATCAATCATTAACAGAGTATTCTAGCTTCGAGTGATTTTGCTTAAGTATATATGGACTTTGCAGCTTGCATACATTTGATCATCATCACTGGATGTGAAACCTAGTGACTATTTCATATAGATATCTTCCTCAAGATATCCATTTAAGAATGTCATTTTTACTTCCATTTGCCATATTTTATAATCGAAATAGGTTGCAACAGCAAGCAATGTGCGGATGGATTTTAGCATAGCTACTAGCGAAAAGATATCATGATAGTCAATGCCTTCACGTTGACTATAATCTTTTGCCACTAATCTAGCTTTGAATGTCTCCACATTCCCATCTACACCAATCTTTCTCTTGTAGATCTATTTACACCCAAAAGGTACTATACCTTCTGGTGGATCTACCAATGTCCAGACTTGATTTGAGTGCATCGAGTCAATTTCTGACTTCATCACCTCTAACCATTTCTCGGAGTCAATATTCGATATCATCTCGTTATAGGTTTTGGGATCATCACCATGAACCCTATTACCTACAAGGAAAATTTTTTCTACATCCTCTGAAATAGTACCTAAGTACCTCTCAAGGGGACAAAAATTTTTTTTCGATCTACGAGGTGGAGCAGGTAGTGAATGGATTGGGTCAATCTGATTTGGTTCCATTTGGTCCTTAGCTCGTTGCTCTTGTGAGACTTTCTCTTCGAGCTAAACTCTTTTTAATGCTGCTATCTTGATAAAACTATTTTTCGAAAAGATTGGATGTCGACTCACATATCATATTCGATCTTCTGGGATGTAGAATAATATCCTAATGATTCTTTAGGATAACATAAAATCGAGCTCTGAAGGATCTAAGTCTAACTTGTTCGCATTGTTGTCTTTTGACAGGAGCGAGACACCCAAATTCTGAGATGAACTCAAGACTTGGTTTCTTACCATGCCTATATTCATACGGTGGGTAGGAATGGTTTTAGAAGGAACCTATTCAGTAAGTATATTGTAATTAACAAATAGTATCCCAAAAGAAAATCAGAAAGGTATGTGAAGCTCATCATGGATCGAACTATATCTAATAGAGTCAATTTCTCCGTTCTGAATTCGTTGAGTTGAGATATTTACATTGGATGGAGTCCACTGAGAGAGATTATACCATTTTCTTTGAGATAGTCTAGGAATTTTCGAACTAAGGTATTCCACCTCCTCGATCTGATCGAGGACTTAAATAGATTTTCTAATTTATTTTTTCTACTTCATGTTTGAACTCTTGAACTTTTCAAAGACTTCAGACTTGTGTCTCATAAGATACACATACCCATACCTAGATAATCATTCGTAAAGGTTATGAAGTAGAAACAAGTTGCCTCTAGCCGGCCACATCAAATGGACCGCACACATTAGTATGTACTAGGATGAAGGAGGCCGTGGCCTTTCCCCATTTTCTACAAAAGGAAGCTTAGTCATTTTTCATGAAAGACAAGATTCTAAATTGGATATGACTAAGTAAAAGACTCAAAAACCTAATTTTTCTTTAATTTGTTACACTATTTCTGCTATATGACCTAATCTTAGGTGAAGATACCTATAATTGATTATATCTAGTTATTTGGATTTTATGGCATTCATATTTTGCTCAAAAATTAAAATAGATACATAACATGTAACTGATAAAAACAATTAATAAGAAAACCACTTGCAATTTTATTTCTTTCATAAAGAATATTACAATGGTCCTTAGAAACTAATTACATAGCTTCTAAAGAAGGCAAGAACAGAAATCAAATTTGCTTGCTGTAGGTACATAATAACAGTCTTTTAATACTAAGTCTAAACAAATGGTAATCAAGAGGGTATGTTCCACGACCATGGTAGCACTCTTGCTCATTTTCGATGCACAAGATCATTCACCATCCTCAACTTCTGCTATCCTCAAGACTCTGCATGAAAGTGCACAAGTGAGCACTAGAACCAAAGTCAAGCACCCAACTGGATGAGAAGAAATGTAAGGTTAGACTCAATGATGAACAATACCTCCAGAAGGTCTGCCTCCTTTTATTCTTCAGGGTGGCCAGGTATATAGGTAGTTCTGCTTCCAGTGGTCGTTGTTATTGCAATGAAAATAATTTTTTTGTTAGCAGCCTTTTTTAGCTCTGCTTTTTCTTCTTTTCTTCTTGCACCTTTTTGCCTTTTGCAGCTTTTCTTCTTTTCAAAAGACTTTTCTCTGGAAGAAGTCCATTCCATAGCAAGCACTGAGCCTTTAAAACCTTTCATGGAAAGCTCAGGGTAACCAGCTTTAGCTGTTCATAAGTCGGCTAGAAATTTTGAAGTTTATGCATATGGTAGTTCAAGATGAACTGTCCATATGCATAAGTCAAGGATTGCAGATATAATATTCTAACAGATCTATGTCCAACCTTACTATAAGCTTCTCAAGCTCTTAAGTCCTTGATCATCATCAGACAGTGATCTTGGACTGACTGCCCATCACGCATCTTAGCCTTGAACAGTCATTTAGTGACTTGATTTGATTGCATGACTCTGTTCACACAAACATTTTCTGTAGGTGGGGCCAAATTTGACGAGCAGATTTATATCTTCATATTGGCAGCTGAGTTCATCAGACATCGAGTCCAACATGTAGTATCATGGTCTTATTATTTTTGTCTATCCACTTATCCAAAGATTCTCTTGTCAGCGGATGGATGAGCTGATAAGGTGGAAGGGTCCTGATCCAATATATGAGTTAACTTCCTCGAAATCCAAAATAATTTGAAGTTTTGGAGCTAATCCTTATAATTTGGTTTGGTCAGTCTATGGGTGTCAGGATTCATGCTAATGGATTGGATGCAGACAATTTTCTATAGAGAGTCAAATTTTTAGTTAGATACTGTAATTAAGACTAACCAATTTATTATGAAATTTTATTTTAAATAAATTAGACTCCATTATATTCTTGATCTCTATAACTTCTCTGTAGAGATGCGCGAAAATCTCATGATTTTGATTTCTAGTGGATGGTGCAGTCCCAACTGACTCATCACCATCTACTTAACAGTTATTGATGATGGGTTAGCCAATGAGATGAACAACTCTTGCTTAATGATTTTCTAATCATGATGCATCCAACTTGTCTCTAATTCATGAATCTCACTGTGTCCAAAATATCGATCCACTCCTTAGTTAAGTCAGCCCAACATTGCATAGATGAATTCCTACATTGGTCTCTCACATATCTGAAATATTTGAGCCAATCTCTCCTCAGCCCTGAGCATTCACAATACTAAATAGACATGATTGTATCTTTTTGAGTGTAATGAACCACTATACCAGCTAAGAGCATCAATCCGGAGAAGGGCCGCCATCATCTATAATGGTGAAACATTAGACTTAATCTTTTCCTTAGGAGAGATTAGATTTAGGTCATATTAAACTAGACTTGACATAGTCGATAACCATTATGACTACCTAGTGGCATGGATTAGCTCATAATTATTGACCAAGATCAAAACTGAGTCAAAAACTATGGAGGTAAGCGAGATCGTGGAAGGGATATGCCATTAACTCGACAGAATACATTCGAGTCGAATAGCACTAATTAAAAAATGATCGATCGTATCTGCCAAACTTATTTAGACACCAAATTATTGACTAAAAATAATCGGATTTAGCCTACAATCCATACTCTAACCACTTAGCTAATTAGGTCTGCATTGATCGATCACTATGACTCAATTTTGAGTCTAGACTTAATCCTATTAGGCTGGTCAATTTAAAGCTACTGTTGATCCATCTAACCAACTCTTGATTCGATTTGATCAACCGCTTAGACCTAATATGAGCACACAAGTCCGAACCCAATTTTATAGACATGTCCTAGTCTGAAAATTCTTAATTTTAGCATAAATATGTTTCTAATCTTAATTCTTAATTAAGTTTAGGTTCATAAAAATTTGTAAATAAGATCTTAGGATTTCAGGATCTAGGGTTTGTAGAAAGTAAAATTTTACAATTTCTGATTAAAGGACGAATAGCAAACAGCTCCTATAGTCATAATAGAACACCCCATCAGATTGAGAGGAGAGGTCCTTAATCCTACTTATTCTTATGATATCGGACGGCCAGAAAAATAGTCTATAATCAAAATTAATAATCTAAAAACTAATTAAGATCTAAGCATTATTCTCATAAAAATTGATCTAATTAAAATATATTTTGCATACATTCATGTATCATATAAATGCATGTTTTTAGATATAAATTAAATCTCATAATCATCTAAAAAATTAAATTTAAATTGTGATCACATCAATAAATTTAATCTAGATCCTTTTTAGAACCTATTACTACAAACTAGTCTAAACATGCAACTATCATATCTCATTGAATAATTAAATTTAATCTTATTTCTATTTAAATATGATCTATAATATATTATAGATCAAAAAAATATAAATAAATAGGATCTCAAATATTATATTTTAATCCAAAATAAAATTATTGATTATACTAGACTACATATGAAAATTCTATTCTAGTCTAGTTATGTATCTTCCAATACTATTAGATTCAGATTTATTAATTATTAATTTTTATAAATTATTTTAATTTTAGATATATATAACATATCTCATAGACAATCTAAAATTATTATATTAATTAGATTAAATTAGATCATAAATAATTTAAGTTGGATCCTGGCTCAGATACAAAGTGAAAGGAAAAAATAGATCTTTCATCGTGTACAATATCGTATTAAATTCGATGGTGAGAATGCTATTACAAAATATTTTCTTAAGATCTAAAATTAGATATTGACATTTTCAACATCTAATTTTAGATTTGATAAATAAAAAAAATAAATTAAATTGAATATAGAAATGTACCTTGATCTGGTAATCCGATTACCCGTTGATGATACCTCTGAATTGCCTGAGTTTTCTGGATCTAGCCATGCAAACGCGCATAACCTCTACCAGTATCCACTCTAAACTAGATTAAGATCTTCTTCTTCTTTATGTTCCCAAAAATTAATCTGGATTATTTGAAGGAATCTTCAAAAACCTCCTTATCAGAAAGATCTAATGTGTCGATCTCTATCCGCAGGTTGCCTTACTTCCTTTTCGTAGTCTTT
The DNA here is from genome assembly GCA_006176705.1 of Cocos nucifera. Classification (NCBI taxonomy): domain Eukaryota; kingdom Viridiplantae; phylum Streptophyta; class Magnoliopsida; order Arecales; family Arecaceae; genus Cocos; species Cocos nucifera. The sequence continues at coordinate 206,954 of QRFJ01001667.1, read as the reverse complement.
TTGCTTGATCGCATAATTTGAAAGCTAACTTTCTGGTGGTGGGAGAGGAGAGGAGGATAAAAAAGGTGCATGAGAGGAAGGAAGAGGGGCAGCCTTGGGCAATCGCTAGGAGAAAGTTTCTTTCAAGAAGTTGGGCAAGATAGGTCTTTAATATAGACACTGCTGTGCAAAGCAGTGCCACATCACCCAGCCAATCACGTTGCTTCATGCAATCAGATTCAAATCTGATTGGTGGGATAATATCTCTGATACATCAGATGAGAGAACCATTAGATTCATTCTTAGATGGTGGCCGTAGAACTGGCGAAAGTCTATAGGTGAGGTATCTAGTTTGAATCAAGAGCAACCATGGAGATCCATCCAATAATGGTCAGCACCCAATCCATCTATGAACGATGCATCCTAAGGCATGCGCCTTCCCTTTACAAATTCTAGTGAGGGGACAAGCCTCTTCGTACCTCTCAATAAGTGTATGACACAGGGCAGATGTCCAAGGGTCACAAGTCAGTTGACCAAAGTCAGAAAGACAAAGAATAGTAATGACGGAAAATGCGGTGTTGCTCAAATTTATATCATAAATTAAGCACAATCTTTTCTGACCTGAACAAGTTTCAGGCAGACTAGATAAAGGTATCTAAGTGAAGCAAAACCTCATTTGGTCATCGAGATACTGTTTAATAATAGAAAAGGAGAGTGATAGGATTATAGTTCAATGCTGCTAGCACACAGATTAATTCTACCTAATTGAAATCTAATTCAAATTAATTGAACTGAAGTTAGCCATTGATGATATATCGAGATACAAACAAATTTGTTTGTGTACTCAGTTAGGTTAGTTCTTATGATAATGGTGATATTATGATCTCCATATCAACATATCGAAACTCTTTTACGATGGAATAAAAACTCTTCTGAATTCAGCAACTAGAATAGATCATCAACATAACTAAAATCATCTAATAAATGCTCAAATTCACAGTTGACACTACAGTAGTATGGGGACACCCATAAAGTCTAAAAAAGGAACTCTCGTGCAGCACTTATGTGATTAGTTTATCTATTTGAGCCACGATCAGTATTAGGTTTAAGATGAATCGCACCCTAATTCCTATCATATGATTAATCATTTATTTCAAGTCCGATTGAAAATCTTAATAGAAATCTTCTATTTACTCTCCTGCAGGCCATGGGACTTATGGATTTGGATTCTCCATGATCATCATAGGTGCTCTCATCGCACTGAGTAGATGATTCCATCTAGTAAAATCTAATTCCTACAATGAAATATGCTATTGCAAAATATAACCTCAAGAATTCTGATGGCTAGGAGCGAGTCATGGTGTAAAGTAAACTATACACCTCAAGGTGACTTGATGCATCTCGGTTAAAGCAACCACAATCTACAACTTTGAGTCAGTCATTGGATGAGAAGGCTTCCTTATATATCGGGTGGTCAGCCTCGTGCCTCATTCTCTAACGGTACCTATGTATCTCGCTGCTGATGTCTCGACACATAGAATTACGACTCACTATATAAAGAAGCCGATTGTATACTACCTTCTCGGATCAATCACATCCTTATATGATGATCCTATGGTAGGAGCATGTTTATGAGGTTAATAATGAAATTCTTGTCCTTAAATTTTCAACATCTTGAAATAAGATATATCAGTACAATTAATCAAGGATGTATCAATAAACACTAATACACATATGTGGATAGGAATAATCTATTATATTTATTTATAGTAAGTAGATTTTGCACTTGGAATGTATTATAAGTGTCAGCCAATTCTGGTCTAGGGCATACATATCTAATAGTATATATTGAACATTGTACCAAGTAATCTATATAAAGGACTTTCAATAAAGATATAGAATGGGCGTAATAAAGACTACCTCCTCCATCCTACGGTTTGGATTGTTCTAGTCTATGTTCAACTTTGCTACAGATTAGCTTGGACTGATTTGATATGTTATTTATGAATATCAAAGAAAAGTAGGATATATTTCTACCATGCTGTACAAAAATATTCGCATCTTAAGGCATACTTTTTAAAAAAAGTTTTTTGGTGAGGCCTGTTGTTAGTTGAAACTTGATGAAGTTCAATAGGTAGAAAGATCAACACCTGTAGTTGTACTGAGTATAGATTTAATTATTTAAGATTAGAGCCAAATGTCTACCTATTAAATGGTCTCAATAGAGTACACAATCAGTCGCGATGGATACTCAATGATTTTTTGATCCGGTGATCATCAAACTCATGAGAAAATGAGGAATAAGAATCATAATATCAGATGCAATACGAGACTTGATTTTGAGAAATGGATCAGGTTGAAGTTCAAATGAGTCCATAGAAGGTCAATGAGTGTGCAAATTAGTTGACCCATCGAAGGGATTAAATCACATTGGGTGTAAGTGAATCTTAAAAAAGAGGGGCGCAGAAGAAAAGATGAGATTATAAAAGTCCTATTGGTTGGCAAGGAGTAAGTTATCATATTATGTTGACTATGATGAGATGTTCTCATCTTAATGCATGGCCTTCAAATCATTTGTGATAATGCTGTGCATTGCTATCCATTGAACTATGAGATCTGGTAGATGGATGTAAAGATAGCTTTTCTAAAGTGAAAGCGATCGAAGAGGTGTATATGATACAACGAGGGGGTTAATATATAGATGAGGTCAAAGGTGTGTAAGTTTTAGCATCCATTTGATATAAAGTAGGCATCTTGAAGTTTGAACATGCAATTTTTGTAAAGATAATCAACGAATGGCTCATAAAATGAAGAAGAGTCCTGCATTTATAAAATGGCGCAATTGATCCAGCAGTGGTATTCTTGTCTTATGATAGGTGATGATTTCTATTATTGAATGAATATCCTGCCTACTGAAATAAAGTATATTATTATGTTTCCATAAAGAACTTAGTGTGGAAGCATCTACATCGTGGAATGAGATTATAGGGATAAATCAACGGATGCTTGGGTTATTACTAGTCACTACAGTACTATGCTAAAAAAGTTAGTAATGGAGAAATTCAAAAAGGACTATTCCAGATAGGCATAAATTTAATCCCTCTAAGATAGATTTGTCCGCAACATTGAAAGAGAGAAGCATATGGTAGAAGTCTATGCTTGACAATGGGATTACTGTTGCATGCATGTATGAGATCAGACGTGGCATATCATGGAGTAGTGAGTAGATACTTAGTCCGATTCGTGGAAAAATTAATAAAAAATGGTTAAAGCCATCTTAAGTATTTGAGAAATCAATAGGAACGATGTTGGGTTTTATGATGAATAAAGATTGAAACTTATTAGATTTTCATACTCTAGCTATTTAATCTGATATGAAATATAGTAGAAGTAATGTCAGAATATAATCTTTACTCTTAAAATGGTAGAGCAATCTGCTAAAAAGTTCAAGCAATACTATTGAGCAAGACTCTATTTATGCGAAGTAGAGTTCGAGCATTAGATCCGTGAAGAAAGCTGTGGGCTAAGAAGTTCATCTCGCGCTTGGGTAGCACTCTTTCTGAATGGTCGTCACTCTACTATGATAGCATTGGTTCATTGTCATGGTGAAGGACAACGAACACTAAAGATGAACGTATACTGGTTGCATCCACTAAGATTGAAAGATTGTGGATCGAGGTGATGTCGACTTTCAAAGATGTGAAAAAGAGAACTGATCGATTCCTTCATAAAGCTAGCGATAAAAGATTTCAACTACCACAAGTCGAAGCTGGGTTTAGATACTATAATCGAGTGGCTTAGGTATAAATGGGGAGTTTGTTTGAAAATATATCAAGCCAATCTACAGCTATGGTGGTCTTGGGTGTTGGGTTTTCATAGACACCAATCTAGATGTCTAGGTGAGAGAACAGAGAAGAAGAAGAGGATCTTCTTCTAGGGTTGCTTTTGTTCTTCTCTTATCCTCCTCTTTTAAGATATTTTTTTTGAGAGTGTCTCAGATATGAAAATCTCTCCTTCTTTCTTCTTATTTTTTGGAAGGAGTCTAAATCTTAGAAGAAGAAAGCATATCCGGATTAATTATCGAAAGAAGGATCAGCACAGTACTAGCATATTGTGCTGATTTCTATGCGTAGGACTTCTGATCAAAGTTTGTAGGCTCATGTGGACATCTCTTAGAGGCTGAACATATGTGCGGCTGATTTTATATGTAGGACTTTGATCGGAGTTCGTGGGCTCATGTGGATCTCTTAGAGGCTGAACATATGTGCAGGCTTAGAACATCATCCTTCAAACCTTGAATCAGTAAGTTAGAATATCTAACTTGCATATGGTAATACAGATCTAGATCTATTTTTACATACCTGCATTAAATGTAGAGTAGATGCATGTTGATATGATCAACCTATTCTTCTTTCTTTATATTTTTAATTTTTGATTTAATCTCATACTATAATCATATAATAGAATCTTAGATCTAGGGATTTTTCTATTTTTTATAAATAAATTTTGATTTAATTTAACTTTTCATTGCTGCTTGATCTTGAAAAAAATCTCAAGATCTAATTCCTAAAACTCTAGATCTGGTTCCTTCAATTGGTATCAGAGCATAGATTGATTATTACATGATTATATATATATATATATATTTTAAATTATTTTTTAGATTAAATTTAATTTATAATCTAATTATTAAATCTAAAATTAAAAATTTAGATCATACGAACTGATTATAAGGTTGTTCTGCTATAAGGTTTATCCCTTATAAGTAGAGAGGTTATCCTAGTTCATGTAGATCTATTTTTTATCATAAATTTGTTAGATATAATCTAATTTTATTTATAATTTATTAGATTTAAAAGAGTTTTAGATCTAAAAATAAAAATTTTAGATTGCATGGACTTATTATAAGATTGTCCTACTATGAGGTTTATCCCTTACAGTAGAGAGATTATCTTAGTACGTGCTAATCTAAAATATTGATCATAAAATTTTAGATTAGATTTAAAAAATTTTATGATCTAATTAAAAATATTTTAATCTAATTTTAATCATCATAAATATGTTAGATTTGATCTAAGATAATTTATGATTAATTAAAATTAAAAATATTTTAATTATATGAATCTATTTAAATTAGATCTAAAATAGTTTCATACTTATCTTACTTGCATATTGATTATGAATCAAACATACAACTTGATTGGTAGAACCATGTTATAAAAATATTTTATAAATATAAAAATTATTTTTAAAAAGTTGAATCCCAACCCTCAGTCCAAAATTTAATTAAGAATTAAAAAGTTATTTGATTAGGATTTAGGATTGTGAATTGAAGATCCTAAGACACAAATCATAACACATTGGGTTAAATAAGTTAGTAGAAATTAGGTCCATTAATTGGGTTAGACCTAGGATTAGATTAAAGAAGGATTTAATTAGAGAATTGACTAAATTTAATCAATTGTTGTCTTAGATTAGGTCAAGGATTCTGTAGATCAATTATAATAGTTGTAGTTGGTCAAGTCCATGTCTTTAACGAGATCCAAGATGAACTTGATTCTTGGCTATGCGGTTTAACATGAACTATCAGGTTGATCTAATCTAGACTAATTAAACTAGTTGATATCTCAGATAAATCAAATTGGTGGTCTTTAATTGGCATCCCACTTATCTGATCATTTCTAATGGTGTCTAAGGCAAGCTTTGGCAGACCCTCTTACTGATCGAACTTACCTAACCTCTTGGTCAAATTATGTTTTGATCGGATCACTTGACTATTCGAGCTAACCCATATCAGTTAGGTAAATCAGTGTGACTGATTTAGGTGCTTCTTGACCAGCCTATTAATGATCTTCCTTAAGCTGACTTGGTGAAGCCAGTGGGAGGATCATGACAAGCTGGTTCATCTGATCTTCTCTTTTTCTTAAATTAATTTTTTTTTAATTTTTAAGTTTTTAAAATAAAATAGTTATGGTGATAACTAGATCATAGCCTCTTATTAAGTGGATGATAATGGATCTATTAGTTGGATAATCATTGGAGGCCCATAGGCCTGGTGCTTATTTGCTAATGAAATTATCATTCATAATATGATTTCTTTGTCATGTCTCTCTAAATAGTGATTAGATTGACCAACCATAGTTGGGCTTAATCATTCATTAGTTAGATGGATTAAGTATGATCATGTTAATGGTTGGACCTAACTGGGACTTTCAATGAAGATCCTAGCCTATTGAAAAGATACCTAAGGCAAAATTAAATTACTAAAAATTATTTAAAAAAATAATTGATTATGAACCTACCCTTAGATGTACATGGGTTGATCAACCATAGTTGGGCTTGTGTGTAGTCTATGTGGATTCTAGTATCCATTAAGAAATTAGGATAATTTCTCAAATTTGAGGTAGAGGCTACTAGTTCAAATAAAATAGTGGAAGAATCTTTTGATTAAAGTCCAAATCTTTAGATTTAATGAATCATTTACTAATTAGACTTTTGGTTCTTCTTTATGTAGTTAAATCCAAACCACAGTTACTTTATTCACTATTAGATAGTGATAAACTTATGGGACCCAACTTCGATAATAAGTATCGAAAGTTGAATATTGTTCAGTAACACGAAGTGATTCGTGCTGGGGCCTTTATACCCAATTTAAACATAAGATCCAAGAATAACCTAGATCTAGCAGAATGCTTCTACTATAAAAAACAAGGACATTCAAAGAGGAACTATCCTCAGTATCTTGATTCTCGCAATCCTAATGGGCTGAAAAAGAGAGATGAGCAAGTAGTTGCTGATCAAGGATGTTATATGATAACACCTTATAATTTTTCTATTTGTGATACTTCTACTTGGATATTAGATACTAGAAGTCCAGTCCATATTTATAATTTATTGCAAGAACTTTAAATTAGTAGAAGATTTAAAAATAATGAGCGATTCCTGAATGTTTGAGGTGGAAGGTCTGTTCCAGTTCTAGCTATAAAAATAGTTCAATTTATTCTCAATACTAATATCATTTCTTTAAATGAATGTCATTATTATCCTTCCTTTCTGATGAATATAATTTCTATTAGCCTTTTGGCCAAAGATGGTTATTATTTATGTATAAAGAAAGATTATTGTGATATCATTATGAATGATGTTACAATAATACAAGGATAATAAAAAATGGTATTTACATTTTATCAAAGCTCGTGAGTATAATGTACACTTCTAGAAAACATCCTATATTAGGTAATGTCTCTGATATCTACGTGTGGCACTATAGGCTAGGTCACATTAACAAGAATAGGATAAACAGGTTGACCCAAGAGGGAATCCTCGAAGTAAGTGATTGTGAATCACTTCCAACCTGTGAGTCATGTCTTCTTGAAAAAATGACCAAGTCACCTTTTACTAGAAAAGGTGAAAGAGCCACTAAGTTGTTAGGTCTAGTACATATTGATGTATGTGGACCTATGAGTACAAGTACTAGAGGTGGATATTTCTACTTCATCACTCTTACAAATGATCTATTCAGGTACAGATATATCTATCTGATGACATATAAGTCGGATTCATTTGAAATGTTCAAAAGATTTCAAAGTGAAGTAGAAAAATAAACTAAAAAGAGTATTAAAACTCTTCGATCGGATCGAGGAGGTGAATATCTATCCAATAAGTTCTTAACATATCTAGGAGAGAATGAGATTCTCTTATAGTGGACTCCTTCAGAAACACCACAGCATAATGATGTATCAAAAAAAAGAAATTGAACCTTGTTAGACATAATTCGATCCATGATGGAATTTGCTAGTCTGCCTATTTTATTTTGGGGTTATGCTCTTGAGACAGCATGTTATTGAAGGAAAAAATCAGATTTTTTCATATCAGATTCGTTCAAATCTGATTGGATCGAGAGACATATTTCAAAAATTTTTTCTTAGATCTAAATCAGATCTGACATTTTTTAGATCTAATTTTATGATCTGATAAATAAAAAAATTAAATTAAATTAAATCTAAATTAATGTTATCTTGATTCTGGGTAATTCGATTATCCGTTGATGATTCTACTGATTGTTTGAGATTCTGGATCTAGCCACGCAAATGCCTGTCCTCTATTGGTATTCACTCAAACTAGATTTAAAGATCTTCTTCTTCTTTATCACATCGCCAAAAATTAGATCTGAATCTGATTTGGAGGATCTTCGAAACTTCTTTCGAATATCTGCTATCGTCTCTGCAGCAGTGCTGCCTTCTTCCTTTCTCGTCAGCCTTTTCTTGCTTGAATCGTACTAATCTAAAGCCCAACTTTCCTTGGGCGTGGAGAGAAGAGCGAGGATCAAAAAGGTAGCTTGGAGGAGGGAGAGGGGCAGCCTTGGGGCGTGGCTAGGAGAAAGTTCTTTCAAAGTTAGGCGTAGATAGGTCTTTATACAGACCTTGCTGTGCCACGCAGTGCCACATCACCCCGGCCAATCACATTGCTTCGTGCAATCAGATCTAAATCTGATTGGTGGAATGACATCACTGGATCCAATCAGATGAGAGACCCATAAATTCATCCTTAGATGGTGCCTAAGACTGGTCAAAGTCTATAGGTGAGGGTCACCTAGTTTAAATCTAAGAAGCAACCTGGAGTCCCATCCGTATGGGACTCCAGGCATCCCTATCCATGGGCACATGCCATCCTAGGCGTGCATCCCTTTCTTTCCAAATTTCAGTGAGGGGACAAGCCTCTATCTGCTCTCCAATAAGTGCATGACATATGGGCAGATGTCCAAGGGTCAAAGGTCAATGTTTGACCAAAGTTAAATGACAAGAATTAGTAGATGACGAAAAATGGTAGGTGTTATCTTAAATTTATCTCATAAATTAAGATAACCTTTTTCTGATCTGGACAAGTTCCAGTTAGACTAGGTAAAGGTACCTGAGTGAGCACAAACTCATTTGGCTCAGTTGAGATAACTTCTAATGATAGAAAAAGGAGAATATTAGGTTCAATCGTGTGCTAGCACGATTTCCTTGAACCTAATTGAATCTAATTCAAATCAATTAAATTGGGTTAGCCTAATTGATGATATCCAGATTCAAACCCTTGTTTGTGTGATCTAGTTAGGTTCAGTTCTTTATGGTAATGCGATATGTCGTGATCTCTATTATCAACATCATCGAAACTTTTTTTGATGGATCAAAACTCTTCTAATTCAGACAACTAGATTGATCGATCATCTAAATCATTCTAATTGATCCCAAAATCTACCAGTGATACCTAGCAGTATATGGTGGCAACCCATCAAAATTGAAAAAGAACCTCTCGAAGCAGCTACTTGTGTGATTAAGTTCTTCTATCTTAACCCCCGATTAGATTAGGGTTAAGGTGAACTCATCAAATCTAATTTCTATCATATGATTTAATCATTTGATTCAAGTCCAATGTTAAAACCTTAATAGAAACTCTTTCTATTATTTCACTCTCCACCATGGCCATGGGCTTATGGACTTGATTCTCATAATTATCATAGGGCTGCTCCTCATCCACCGATCTTGGTGCAATCCAATTTCTACAATGAACATGCTATAGCCAACATACACTTCAGGATTCCGAATGGCTAGGAGATGAGTCATGGTGTAGTCAAACTATAACACTCTCAAGGTGAACTGTCGATGCACCTCAGGTCAAAAAATTAGACACACCACTACAGCTTCAAGTCAGCCATCGATTAGAAGGTAGACTTCCTTATGACTACTCGAGGTGGTCATGCTCAGTGCCCTCGTTCTCTAACGAGTACCTATACTCTCACTCCGATGCCTCTACACCGTAGACTCAAGATTCATCTACTATAAAGAAGCGATTGTATACTAACCTTTCGGATCAATCATCATTCTCATGATGATCCTATGGTCAGGAACAGTTTATGAGTTAATAATGAAAATTCTTGTCTTAAATTTTCAACTCTTGGAAATAAGAATTATCATTACTATTAACTCAAGGGGATGTATCACAGACACTAAATACACATATGTGATAGAAAATAACCCATTTTATTATTTATAGTCAAAATTATAATTTTGCCCTTAGAAGTGTATTACAAGTGTCAGCCAATTCTGGCTTCTAGGGCACACATATCTAACAAACTCCCACTTGACCTAAAGCCAATTGGCTACAAATCTAAGTCCCATCTTCTCAAGGTGGCCTTCGACCTTCTACTGGCCCAATGGCTTTGTAAGCGGGTCCATCGTATTATCTGCGGAGTCGACTCTCTTGACCTTGACGTAACCCTTTTCGAGGTAATCATGGATAAGATGGTATAGCCGCTCGATATGCTTGGATTTTTGGTGAGACCTCGGCTCCTTAGCAAGGGCTATGGCATCATTATTGTCGCAGTACAGAGGAATGGCATCTGATGGCATCACTCCGATCTCTACGGTAAACTTCTTATACTAGAATGCCTTCTTTGCAGCTTCTGATGCAGCGATGCATTCTACCTCCATGGTGGAATCTGCTATCACTATCTGTTTGAAACTTTTCCAACTAACAGCTCCACCATTGCACAAAAATAGACTCCCAGATGTTGACTTTCGATCATCTACATTGGACATAAAATCCGAGTCTGTATACCCCTAGACTTGGAGTTCTCCATTACCAAAGATCCAACAGCATATCCTTAGTTCTTCTTAAGTACTTAAGGATACATTTCACAGAAGTCCAGTGTTCTTCACCTAGGATTTCGACTGATATCTGCTTGTGACACTCACAGCATGGGCTATATCAGGTCGTGTACATAACATGGCATACATGAGGCTCCCTATTGCTGAAGCATAAGGGATCTTGCTCATGCATTCTATTTCCTCAGGTGTGCTAGGGCACATCTTCTTGGAAAGATGAATGCCATGTCTGAAGGGTACTAAACCCCTCTTAGAGTTTTCCATACTAAACCTCTTTAGTACTTTCCTCTATGTACATCTTCTGTGAAAGTCCTAGCATCCTATTCGGTCTATCTCCTATAGACCTTAATTCCTCTAGAATAAAGGATGCTTCTCCTAGGTCTTTCATGGAGAATTCTTTAGATAACCATATTTTAACTATGGTCAACATGGGAATATCATTCCCAATAAGGAGGATGTCATCCACGTACAATACGAGGAAGACAACAGCACTCCCACTGATCTTTTTGAAGACACATGGCTTCCTCCTCATTTTTGATGAAACCAAAATAATTTGATCACATCATTAAAATGAGTATTCTAGCTTCCGAGATGCTTGCTTAAGTCCATATATGGACCTTTGCAGCTTGCATACCTTATGATCATCATCACTGGATGTGAAACCTAGTGGCTATTCCATATAGATATCTTCCTCAAGATATCCATTTAAGAATGTCCATTTTCACGTCCATTTGCCATATTTCATAATCGAAATAGGTTGCAACAGCAAGCAATGTGCGGATGGATTTTAGCATAGCTACTGGCGAAAAGGTATCCTGATAGTCAATGCCTTCACGTTGACTATAATCTTTTGCCACTAATCTAGCTTTGAATGTCTCCACATTTCCCATCTGCACCAATCTTTCTCTTGTAGATCCATTTACACCCAATAGGTACTATACCTTCTGGTGGATCTACCAAGGTCCAGACTTGGTTTGAGTGCATCGAGTCAATTTCTGACTTCATTGCCTCTAACCATTTCTCGGAGTCAATATTCGATATCGCCTCGTTATAGGTTTTGGGATCATCACCATGAACCCTATTACCTACAAGGAATATTTTTTCTACATCCTCTGAAATAGTACCTAAGTACCTCTCAAGGGGATGGAAAATTTTTTTTCGATCTACGAGGTGGAGGAGGTAGTGAATGGATTGGCTCAATCTGATTTGGTTCCATTTGGTCCTTAGCTCGTTGCTCTTGTGAGACTTTCTCTTCGAGCTTAATCTGCTTTTTAATGCTGCTATCTTGAATAAACTATTTTTCGAAAAAGATGGCATGTCGACTCACAATCATATTGCGATCTTCTGGGATGTAGAAATAATATCCTAATGATTCTTTAGGATATCCTATAAATCGAGCTCTGAAGGATCTAAAGTCTAACTTGTTCGCTTGTTGTCTTTTGACATGAGCCAGACAACCCCAAATTCTGAGATGACTCAGACTTGGTTTCTTACCATGCCATATCTCATACGGTGTGGTAGGAATGGTTTTAGAAGGAACCCTATTCAGTAAGTATATTGTAATTAACAAATAGTATCCCCAAAGAAAATCAGAAAGGTATGTGAAGCTCATCATGGATCGAACTATATCTAATAGAGTCCAATTTCTCCGTTCTGAAATTCCGTTGAGTTGAGATATTTCAGATGGAGTCCACTGAGAGATTATACCATTTTCTTTGAGATAGTCTAGGAATTTTCGACTAAGGTATTCACCTCCTCGATCTGATCGAGGAACCTTAATAGATTTTCTAATTTATTTTTCTACTTCATGTTTGAACTCCTTGAACTTTTCAAAGACTTCAGACTTGTGTCTCATAAGATACACATACCCATACCTAGATAAATCATCGGTAAAGGTTATGAAGTAGACAAAGTTGCCTCTAGCCGGCACATCAAATGGACCGCACACATTAGTATGTACTAGGATAAGGAGGTCCGTGGCCCTTTCCCCATTTTCTACAAAAGGAAGCTTAGTCATTTTTTCATGAAGACAAGATTCATAAATTGGATATGACTCAGAAGTCAACGGACTCAACAACCTAATTTTCTTTAATTTGTTAACCCTATCTTCTGCTATATGACCTAATCTTAGGTGCCATAGATACCTATCATTTGGACTATCCCTAGTTCATTTTGATTTTATGGCATTCATATTTTGCTCAAAATTAAAAATAGATACATCAACATGTAACTGATAAAAATCATTAATAAGAAAACCACTTGCAATTTTATTTCTTTCATAAAGAATATTACAATGGTCCTTAAGAAAACTAATTACATAGCTTTCTAATGCAAGGCAAGAAACAGAAATCAAATTTCTGCTTGCTGTAGGTACATAATAACAGTCTTTTAATACTAAGTCTAAACCAAATGGTAATCAAAGAGGGTATGTTTCCACGACCATGGTAGCAACTCTTGCTCCATTTTCGATGCACAAGATCATCTCACCATCCCTCAACCTTCTGCTATCCTCAAGATCCTGCATGAAAGTGCACAAGTGAGCACTAGAACCAAAGTCAAGCACCCAACTGGATGCAGAAGAAATCGTAAGGTTAGACTCAATGATGAACATACCTCCAGAAGGATCTGCCTCCTTCTTATTCTTCAGGGTGGCCAGGTATATAGGGTAGTTCTGCTTCCAGTGGTCGTTGTTATTGCAATGAAAATACTTTTTTTTGTTAGCAGCCTTCTTTAGCTCTGCCTTTTTCTTCTTTTCTTCTTGCACCTTTTGCTTTTTTGCAGACTTCTTCTTCTTTTCAAAAGACTTTCTCTTGGAAGAAGTCCATTCCATAGCAAGCACTGAGCCTTTAAAACCTTTCATGGAAAGCTCAGGGGTAACCAGCATGTTCATAAGTTCGGCTAGAAAAATTTTGAAGTTTATGCATATGGTAGTTCATGATGAACTGTCCATATGCATCAGTCAAGGATTGCAGAATTATATCATTCTACAGATCTATGTCCAACCTTACTCTAAGCTTCTCAAGCTCTTCTAAGTCCTTGATCATCATCAGACAATGATCTTGGACTGACTGCCCATCACGCATCTTAGCCTTGAACAGTCATTTAGTGACTTGATACTTGATTGCATGACTCTGTTCACCAAACATCTTCTGTAGGTGAGCCAACATTTGACGAGCAGTCTTGATATCTTCATATTGGCACTGAAGTTCATCAGACATTGAGTCCAACATGTAGTATCTGGTCTTATTATTTTTGTCTATCCACTTATCCAAAGATTCTCTCTGTTCAGCGGATGGATGAGCTGATAAGGTGGAAGGGTCCTGATCCAATATATGAGTTAACTTCTCGAAATCCAAAATAATTTTGAAGTTTTGGAGCTAATCCTTATAATTTGGTTTGGTCAGTCTATGGGTGTCCAGGATTCATGCTAATGGATTGGATGCAGACATTTTCCTATAGAGAGTCAAAATTTTTAGTTAGATACTGTAATTAAGACTTAACCAATTTATTTAGAAATTTTATTTTTAAATAAATTAGCTTCCATTATATTCTTGGATCTCTATACTTCCTCTGTAGAGATGCGAAAATCTCCATGATTATTGATTTCTAGTGGATGGTGCAGTCCCACCAACTGACTCATCACCTCATCTAACAGTTATTGATGATGGGTTAGCCAATGAGTGAACAACTCTTGCTTAATGATTTTCTAATCATGATGCATCCAAACTTGGTCTCTAATTCATGAATCTCACTGTGTCCAAAATATCGATCCACTCCTTAGTTAAGTCAGACCCACCATTTGCATAGATTGAATTTCTAATTGGGTCTCTCACCATATCTGAAATATTGAGCCCAATCTATCCTCCAGCCTGTAGCATTCAATACCTAATAGACATGATTGTATCTTTTTGGTGTAACTGAACCACTATAACCAGCTAAGAGCAATCAATCCCGGGAAGGGCCCGCACATCTATAATGGTGGAAGACCTTAGACTTAATCTTTTCTTAGGAAGATTAGATTTAGGTCTCATTAAACTAGACTTGACATAGTCGTAACCATTATGACTAACCTAGTGGCATGGATTAGCTCAAATTATTGACCACCTCAGATCAAAACTGAGTCAACAAACATGGCCAGGTAAGCGAGATCGATGGAAGGGATATGCCATTAACTCGACAAGAATACATTCGAGTCGAATAGCTCCTAATTAAAAATTGATCGATCGTATCTGCCAAACTTATCTTAGACACCAAATTATTGAGCTAAAATCAATCGGATTAGCCTACAATCCATACTCTAACCACTTAGCCTAATTAGGTCCTAGCTTGATCGATCACTCACATGACTCAATTTTGATCTAGACTTAATCCTATTAGGCTGGTCAATTTAAGCACTGTTGATCCCATCTAACCAACTCTTGATTCGATTTGATCAACCGCTTAGACCTAATTGAGCTACCCAAGTCCGAACCCAATTTTATGAACATGTCCTAGATCTGAAAATTCTTAATTTTAGACATAATATGTTTCATAATCTTAATTCTTAATTAAGTTTATGGTTCATAAATAAAATTTGTAAATAAGATCTTAGGATTTCAGGATCTAGGGTTTTGTAGAAAGTAAATTTTTCAATTTCTGATTAAGGACGAATGCACAGCATCCCTATACATCATAAGAACACCCCATCAGATGAGAGGAGAGGGTCTTTAAATCCTACTTTATTCTTATGATCGGACGGCCAAGAAAAATGTCTTAATCAAAAATATAACTAATCTACAAAAACTAATTAGATCTAAGCATATATCTCATATAAAAATTGATCTAATTAAAATATATTTTGCATACATCTCATGTATCATATCATGCATGTTTTTTAGATATAAATTATCTCATAATCATCTAAAAAATTAAATTTAAATTTGATCACATCAAATAAAATTTAATCTAGATCCTTTTGTAGAACTATTCTACAACTAGTCTAAACATGCAACTATCATATCTCATATGAATAAATTAAATTTAATCTATTTTCTATTTTTAAATCTGATTATAATATTTATAAGATCAAAAAATAGTAAATAAATAGATCTCAAAATTATATTTAATCAAATAAAAATTATGATTATACTAGACTACATATAGAATAATTCTATTCCTAGTCTAGTTATGTATCTCATACATATTAGATCTAGATTAATTAATTTTAATTTTTTAATTTTTTAATTTTAGATATAATCATATCTCATATGACATCTAAAATTATTAATTTATTAGATTAAATTAGATCTAAATAAATTTTATGGAATCTGGCTCTGATACCAGTTGAAGGGAAAAATTAGATTTTCTCGTGTCAAGTTCGTTTAAATCTGATTGGATCGAGATGCATATTTTAAAAAAATTTTCTTAGATCTAAATTAGATTTGACATTTTTCACATCTAATTTTATGATTTGATAAATAAAAAAAATAAATTAAATTGAATATAAATTAATGTTACCTTGATTCTGGGTAATCCGATTACCCGTTGATGATCCTACTGATTGCCTGAGATTCTGGATCTAGCCATGCAAACGCCTAACCTCTACCAGTATCCACTCTAACTAGATCTAAAGATCTTCTTCTTCTTTATTATGTCTCCAAAAATTAGATCTGGATTTGATTTGAAGGATCTTCGAAACTCCTTTCGAAGATCTATTGTCGTCTCTACCGCAGCGTTGCCTTCTTCCTTTCTCGTCAGTCTTTTCTTGCTTGAATCGCACTAATTTGAAGCCTAACTTTCCTTGGGTGTGGAGAGGAGAGAGAGGATCAAAAAGGTGGCATGGAGGAAGGAGAGGGGCAGCCTTGGGGCATCGCTAGGAGAAAGTTCTTTCAAAGTTGGGCACAGATAGGTCTTTATATAGACCCTGCTGTGCCACGCAGTGCCACATCACCCCAGCCAATCACGTTGCTTCATGCAATCAGATCTAAATCTGATTGGTGGGATAATATCATCTGATCCAATCAGATGAGAGACCCATAGATTCATTCTTAGATGGTGCCTAAGACTGGTCAAAGTCTATAGGTGAGGGTCATCTAGTTTGAATCCAAGAAGCAACCTGGAGTCCCATCCATATGGGACTCCAGGCATCCCTATCCATGGGCGCATGCCATCCTAGGCATGCGCCCCTTTCTTTCCAAATTCTAGTGAGGGGACAAGCCTCTATCTACTCTCCAATAAGTGTATGACACATGGGCAGATGTCCAAGGGTCAAAGGTCAATGTTTGACCAAAGTCAAAAGACAAGAATTAGTAGATGACGGAAAATGGCAGGTGTTGTCTCAAATTTATCTCATAAATTAAGACAATCCTTTTCTGACCTGAACAAGTTTCAGGCAGACTAGATAAAGGTATCTAAGTGAGCACAAACTCATTTGGCTCAGTCGAGATAACTTTTAATAATAGAAAAAGGAGAGTGTTAGGTTCAATCGTCTGCTAGCACGATTTTCTTAAACCTAATTGAATCTAATTCAAATTAATTGAACTGAGTTAGCCCAATTGATGATATCGAGATCCAAACCTTTGTTTGTGTGACTCAGTTAGGTTTAGTTCTGTATGATAATGGGATATGTCATGATCTCCATTATCAACATCATCGAAACTCCTTTCGATGGATCAGAACTCTTCTGATTCAGACAACTAGAATGATCGATCATCTAAATCATTCTAATTGCTCCCAAAATCCACTAGTGACACCTAGCAGTATATGGTGGCAACCCATCAAAGCTAAAAAAGAACCTCTCGGTGCAGCTACTTATGTGATTAAGTTCTTCTATCTTGAGCCCCGATCAGATTAGGGTTAAGATGAACTCGTCAAACCCTAATTTCTATCATATGATTTAATCATTTGATTCAAGTCCGATGTGAAAATCTTAATAGAAACTCTTTCTATTATTTCACTCTCTGCCATGGCCATGGGCTTATGGATTTGATTCTCATGATCATCATAGGGTTGCTCCTCATCCACTGAGGTAGATAGATTCCATCTTAGTACAATCTAATTCCTACAATGAATATGCTATTGCCAAAATATACCTCAAGATTCTGAATGGCTAGGAGACCGAGTCATGGTGTAGTCAAACTATAACACCCTCAAGGTGAACTATTGATGCATCTCAGGTTAAAGTACCAAACACACCACTACAACTTTGAGTCAGTCATTGATGAGAAGGTAGACTTCCTTATGACTACTCGAGGTGGTCACGCTCAGTGCCCTCATTCTCTAACGAGTACCTGTACTCTCGCTCTGATGTCTCTACACCATAGAATTAAGACTCATCTACTATAAAGAACCGATTGTATACTAACCTTTCGGATCAATCACCATCCTTATGATGATCCTATGGTCAGGAGCAGTTATGAGTTAATAATGAAAATTCTTGTCTTAAATTTTCAACTCTTGAAAATAAGAATTATCAGTATCATTAACTCAAGGGATGTATCATAGACACTAAATACACATATGTGATAGAAAATAATCTATTTTATTATTTATAGTCAAAATTATAATTTTGCCCTTGGAAGTGTATTATAAGTGTCAGCCAATTCTGGCTTCTAGGGCATACATATCTAATAGTTATATATTGAACAATGTACCAAGTAAATCTATCATAAGGACTTCATATAAGATATAGAATGGGCGTAAACCTACACTCTCTCACCTACGGGTTTGGGATTGTCTAGTCTATGTCAAACTTTTGCATACAGATTAGCTTGGACCCTGATTTGATATGTATTTATAGGATATCCCAAAGAAAGTAAGGATTACTATTTCTACCATGCTGATGAACAAAAATATTCGTCAGTCTTAAGGCAATCTTTTTAGAAAAAAAGTTTTTTGGTGAAGGAACTGTTGCCTCTAAGATTGAACTTGATGAAGTTCAATAGGTAGAAAGATCAACACCTGTAGTTGTACTTGAGTTAGATTTAATTATATTAGATCTAGAGCCCAATGTACCTACACTATTAAGATGGTCTCATAGAGTACCACATCAGTCGGATGGATACTATGATTTTTTGATCCGGTGATCCCATCAAACTCAATGAGAACAATGAGGATCCAATCATCAATATAGATGCAATACAGAGACTTGATTTTGAGAAATGGCTCAAGGCTATGAAGTTCAAAATGGAGTCCATGAAGGTCAATGATGTGTGAAAATTAGTTGACCCATCCGAAGGGATTAAATCCATTGGGTGTAAGTGAATCTTCAAAAAAAAGAGGGGCGCAGACGAAAAGATGAAGATCTATAAAGTCCATCTGGTTGGCAAGGAGTATCATCAATATTATGGTGTTGACTATGATGAGATGTTCTCTCTTATGGCAATGCTCAAATCCATTTGGATAATGCTTGCAATTGCTATCCATCTGAACTATGAGATCTGGTAGATGGATGTAAAGATAGCTTTTCTAAATGAAAAGCTGATCGAAGAGGTGTATATGATACAACCTGAGGGGTTCACATCTATAGATGAGGTCAAGGTGTGTAAGTTTTAGAGATCCATTTATAGATTAAAGTAGGCATCTTGAAGTTGGAACATGCATTTTGATAAGATAATCAAAACGTATGGCTCCATTAAAAATGAAGAAGAGTCCTGCATTTATAAATGGGCAAATGATCCAGCAGTGGTATTTCTTGTCTTATATATGGATGATATTCTCTTAATTGGGAATGATATCCCTGCACTACAGAAAATAAAAGTCTGATTATCATTATAGTTCTCCATAAAGAACTTAGGTGAAGCATCCTACATCGTAGGAATGAAGATCTATAGGGATAAATCTAAAAGGATGCTTGGGTTATCCTAGTCCACATACATAGATACTATGCTAAAAAAGTTCAGTATGGAGAATTTCAAAAAGGACTATCTCCAGATAGGCCATAAAATTTATCTCTCTAAGAAAGATTGTCCGACAACTCCTGAAGAGAGAAAGCATATGAGTAGAGTCCCATATGCTTCGACAATGGGATCTATCATGTATGCCATGACATGTATGAGATCAGACGTGGCATACTCACTAGGAGTAGTGAGTAGATACTAGTCTGATCGTGGAAAAAAATTACTAAAAAATGGTTAAAGCCATCCTTAAGTATTTGAGAAATACTAAGGACCGATGGTTGGTTTATGATGAATCAGATCTGAAACTTATGAGATTTACATACTCTAGCTTTTAATCTGATCATGATGATAGTAGAAGTATGTCAGAATATATCTTTACTCTAAATGGTAGAGCAATCTGCTAAAAAAGTTTCAAGCAACATACTATGGCAGACTCTATTTGCGAAGTAGAGTACATCGCAGCATTAGATACCGTGAAGAAAGCTGTGTGGCTAAGAAAGTTCATCATCGAGCTTGGAGTAGCACTCTTTCTTGATGGCTCGGTCCTACTCTACTATGATAGCATTGGTTCCATTGCTCATGTGAAGGAACCAACGACACACTAACAGATGAAGTACATACTGCGTTGCATCCACCTAGTTCGAAAGATCATGGATCGAGGTGATGTCGACTTTCAAAAGATCGATGAAAAAGAGAACTTGATCGATTCCTTCACTAAAGCCTAGCGATAAAAGATTTCAACAACCACAAGTCGAAGATGGGTATTAGATACTATATCGAGTGGCTTTAGGATAAATGGGAGTTGTTGAAAAATATATCCCAAAGCCAATCATCAGCCTATTGATGGTTGAGCTACATTATAATTATAATTAATTTATTAATTAATAAAATATATTTTTAATATTTTTCATCATAAGTTTTCATCTTCTAACAAACTCCATTATTGTGATGAAGTCCTTAGGACTATTTAGGTTTGATAAAGATAGGATATATCGATTAGTCCTTAAAACTGTTCACAATCAAATGATAGGTTGTTAATTAGGATGACTGTGTCTATCAAGCATAGATCACTGTATGCCATATAGGTTGGTTATCCTCTTAACCAAGGAGTGTGGAGACACTACTATGGCATTCAAGTGAGATGTAGGGGTACATCATCACTGAATGTGACCAACTTTAAAGCATTCTTCTATCAAGAATATCTTTGATGGGATATAGGTATAAATATCCCTTAGACCTGAGATCACCTCAGTGGCTTGTAAGCAACTCACTGTGCTTTGGTACCGAGCTAACTAAATTTCTAATTCAATAATGGAAGGCTTCTAGGCATAGTCAAGTACTTGCAAAGTCGGTGTATGATCAAGATGAAATTGATCACTCTAAGAGTTGGAGAAGAATGTATCACTATATTTCAATATAGCAAAGCCTTAGTCAGGATAATCCATGAGATGAATTTGATATTTTAAAATATAATATGGACAGCCGGATCAGAGTTGATAGTTTAACTTTGAGGTGTCCTACGAGCATTTTGATCAAGATGATGAATTATATGGAAACTATATCTACATGGGTTCTAAGGATGTTGTTCTACACATTCGATCTATTCGACCGTCGGGTACCATTACTAGATAATCACTTTGACTAGTATAAAAATTTATTCCTATACTATCGACTAAAATTTGAATCTATAAGGTCACACACATTAAGTTCATGATCAAATCGGATGGTTGATTAATGATTGAGAATCGTTCTAAAGTTAAACGATTAATATGATTGATATTTAACCCAGTGCAAATATTGTAGAAGGATCGATTAGTAATTTGATTATTAATTGACTTAATTTGATTAAGCCAAAGGATTGAAATTAAGTCTAATTAAATATAATTTAATTAAATTTGGTTTGGACTTGATTGGATCAAGTCCAATTGGTTTATTGGATAAGTCAAGTGCAAGGAACAACTAGTCCTAGTTCAACTAGGACTTGGATCAACCCAATTTTCTAATTTAATTAAAAAATTAAATTAAAATTCAATCTAATTTAATCTAATTTTTAATTAGATTAGGGTCTAACTTAATTAGGTTGAATTAATTTTGGTTTGATTTGGTTTGAGAAACCATATTTGACCAAGTCAAATATGGAATCCTAGTAAGACTAGAATCTATCTTGCGCCACCTATATCCCATGCCTCCCCATGCCCACTCTTCCTTTATTTTTAGTGATAAATCTCCTCTCCCTGATCTTCATGCATGCCCACTCATCTTCTCTTTTTCTCATATGGCAATTAGTTGCGGACCCAGTCAAAGAAAGAAGTTTGAATTTGATTTGAATTTTTCTTTGGATAGAGTTTTAGGAAACTAAAACTCCTCCCATGCATGCCGCCCATTCTCCTTATTTTCTCTCTGATTTATTTGGTGGAAAAGAAATAATTTTGTGCACTTTTCTCTGGTGATCCATGCCAAAAAGAAAGGAGGGGGCGTCCAAGTGTTGGGCACCCTAACTAGTTGCCATATTTGTTCTTTCCTAGTCTAAGAATTTGACCAAAGAAGGACTCCTCTATAACTCATTATATAGGATAAATTTTAGACTGATTTTTGGACATATTCTAGACCTTGGAGAGTGATTTTGGTCATGTGAATACCAAGGTGAGAGACCTCTTGGGCATTGGATTTTCATAGATACCAATCTGGGTGTCCAGATGAGAGAATAGAGAAGAAGAAGAGAGTCTTCTTCTAGGATTGCTTTGTTCTTCTCTTATCCTCCTCTTTTGGGATTTTTTTTGAGAGTGTATTAGATATAAAATCTCTTCTCTTCCTTTTATTCTTTGGAGTAGTTCAAATCCAGAAGAAGGAAGCACTGGATCAATTATCGAAGAAGAATCGGCACAGTACTGGCATATTGTGCTGATTTCCTACTTAGGACTTCTGTTCGAAGTTCGTGGGCTCGTGTGGACATCTCTCAGAGGCTGAACATGTGAGTGGCTTAGAGCATCATCCTCAAGCCCAGATCATCAAGTTAGAATATCTAACTTACATAGGTAATACAGATCTGATCTATTTTTACATACCTATATTAGATGTAGTGTAGATGCATCCTGATATAATTAGCACGTTCTTCTTTCTTTATATTTTTAATTTTTAATTTAATCTCATGCGATAATCATATAATAGAATCTTAGATCTAAGAATTCTCTACTTTTTTATAAATAAATTTTGATTTATTTTAGTTTTTCACTGCTTGATCTTGAAAAAGTTTCAACATCTAGCCCTGAAATCCTAGATCTGGTTCCTTCATATGGATCATCTCAAATAAAATACTTTACTTGAGAGAAAAATTTATTCTTGTCCTGAGTGGTCCAGTGCATAAGAATTTGGCCAGTAACTAAGAAATTTACTATATCAGCATATCATGGTTCTGATGTTACTGCAATTATTCATCAGGGAAGGACTCATTAATAGGTATTTTCTCAGTTGGTGCGATTGCTAAATAAGATAAATGATCTACCACTATATTTTCTGTACCTTTTTTATCCCTAATCTCTAGATCAAATTCTTGCAAAAATAGGATCCATCTAATTAGGTGTACCTTAGCATCTTTCTTTGAGAGAAGGTGCCTAATAGCTGAGTGATAAGTATAGATAATTACATGAGAACCCACTAAGTAGGATCTAAATTTCTCTAAAGCAAATACCATAACTAAATTTTTTTTTTACTAGTTGAGTAATTAAGCTGTGCTTCATTTAAGATCCTGCTAGCATAATAGATCACTCAAGGTAGCTTATCTATCTTTTGACCTAAGATAGCTCCTATGGCATGGTCAAATGCATTGCACATGAGCTCAAAAGGTTGAGTCCATACAGGTGAATGAATAATTAGGGTCGAGGTTTATTTTTTCTTTAAAATTCAAAGGACTCGAGATATTCATGTGTAAAGTCAAATTTGACATCTTTGGCTAATAGGTTAGTTAATGGTCGAGCCACTTTGCTAAACTTCTTGATAAATTATCTATAGAAACCAGCGTGTCCAAGAAAAGAATGAATTTCTTTTACAAATCTGGGTGGTAGAATGTTTTTAATTAAATCTACCTTAGCTTTATCTATTTCTATATCTCATTTTGAAATTACATGACCAAGGACTATGCCCTCCTTAACCATAAACTGGCATTTTTTCCAATTTAATACTAGATGCTTCTCCTTACATCTGCCTAAAACTAGTCTAAGGTGATGTTGACATTCGAAGAAGGTAGATCCAAAGATGAAAAAATCATTCATGAAAATTTCAAGAAATCTTTCTACCATGTTTGAGAAAATGCTGGTCTTACACCTTTGAAAAGTAGCTCATAGGATAGATAAAAGTAGGAGCTATAGTAGTGCCGTTCTTGTTAGATATATGTGCCCTAGAAGCCAGAATTGGCTGACACTTGTAATACACTTCTAGGGGCAAAATTATAATTTTGACTATAATCAATAAAATGGGTTATTTTCTATCACATATGTGTATTTAGTGTCTGTGATACATCCTTTGAGTTAATGGTAATGATAATTCATATTTTCAAGAGTTGAAAATTTAAGACATGAATAATCATTATTAACTCATAAAATGCTCCCGACCATAGGATCATCACGAGGATGGTGATTGATCCGGAAGGTTGGTGTACAATCGCTTCTCTTTAGTAGATGAGTCTTGAGTCTACGGTGTGGAGACACCGGAGCGAGAGTACAGGTACTCGTTAGAGAACGAGGGCACTGAGCGTGACCACCTCGAGTAGTCATTAGGAAGTCTACCTTCTCGTCAATGACTGACTCGATGCTGCAGTAGTGTGTCTGGTTCTTTGACCTGAGGTGCATCGGCAGTTCACCTTGAGGGTGTTATAGTTTGACTACACCATTACTCGGTCTCCTAGCCATATGGAACCCTGAGGTGTATGTTGGCTATAGCATGTTCATTGTAGGAACTGGATTGCATCAAGATGGAATCTATCTACCTCGGTGGTAGAGGAGCAGCCCTATGATGATCATGAGAATCAAGTCCAGAAGTCCATGGCCATGGCAGAGTGAAATAATAGAAAGAGTTTCTATTTAGATTTTCACATTGGACTCGAATCGAATGATTACATCATATGACAGAGACTAGGGTTTGACGAGTTCACCTTAACCCTAATCTGATCGGGGCTCAAGATAGAAGAACTTAATCACACAGGTAGCTGCACCAAGAGGTTCGCATTCAGCTCTGATGGGTTGCCACCATATACTGCTAGGTGTCACTGGTGGATTTTGGGAGCAATTAGAATGATTTAGATGATCGATCATTCTAGCTGTTCGAATCAGAAGAGTTCTGATCCATCGAAAGGAGTTTCGATGATGTCGATGATAGAGATCATGACATATCCCATTACCATACAGAACTGAACCTAACTGGGTCACACAAACAAGGGTTTGAATCTGGTGATCATCAATTGAACTGATCTAGTTCAATTGATCTGAATGAGATTCAATTAGGTTCAAGGAAATCGTGCTAGCACTCGATTGAACCTAACGTTCTTCTTTTACTATCATAAATAAGTTGTCCTGACTGAGCCAAAGGAGTTTGTGCTCAATCAGAGGCCTTCATATGGTCTGACTGGAGGTTGTCCAAGTCAGAAAAGGTTGTCTTATTTTGTAAGACATTACCTGCCATTTTTGGTCACCTGCCATTTCTTGTTCTTTGACTTTGGTCAAAAGTCTACCTTTGACTGGTCAAACGTTGACCATTGACACTTTGACTTTTGACCACATGTCATGCACCTATTGGAGAGCTGGTGGGGGCCTGTCCCCCTGCCAGAACCTGGCAAGGAGAAGGGCGCACGCCACCCTAGGCGTGTGCCCAAGTTGGAGGCGCCTAGGAGTCCTTGTTGGACAAGGACTCCATCTCCTTTTTGGATTCCAATTAGAGTTCTCCTAAGAACCAACTTTGACTGGTCTTAGGCACCCTCTAAGGAGGAATCCAGGGGACTCTATTCCCACCAATCAGATTTAGATCTATTTCACAAAGGGTTGTGATTGGTTGGGAAGAAGAGGAGTTGGATCACAGCTAGTCTATAAATAAGACCCTGCGCCCAACTCAATTCAATGAATGCAATTGAGACCATGCCCCAAGGCTGCCTCTCCCCTCCTTCCTCCATGCCAAAGTCTCTTCTCCCCTTGCCTCTCCACGTCCAAAAGGAGTTTTGGACTTGGTTGGTGCGATTCCAGATCAAGAGAAAGGCGATCAAAAGCTAGAAGGCTGCGCTGCTGCAAAGGACGACTGCTGATCTTCAAAAGGAGTTTTGAAGATCCTCCAGATCAGATCCAGATCTAATTTTTGGAGATGTGATAGAGAAGAAGAGGATCTCCAGATCCAACCTGAGTGGATACCGGTAGAGGCCAGGCACTTGCGTGGCTAGATCCAGAACCTTCCGCTGCAATCAGGATCATCAACAGGGTAATAGGATTACCCAAATCAAGGTAAATTAAATTTGATTTAATTTATCTTATTTTATTTTATTTATTAAAATAATAAGAATCAGATCTGAAACATATCAAGATCTGATTAGATCAAGAGAAAAATTTTTGAAATATATCTCTTGATCTGATCAGATCTGAACGAACCTGGACCGGGAAATCAGGATTTCCCTTCAACTGGTATCAGAGCCATGGTTCTAAATTATTTAGATCTGATTTTAAATTTATTTTAATTAGAAAATAAAGTGATTTTAGATGTCACATGAGATGTGATCAGATCTGAAAATCAGAAAAAATTAAAATTAAATGATTTGGATCTAAGATTAGAAGAATATGCATGACTAGTTCTAGAAATAGAATAGTTCTATAGAATAGTCTTGCATGTTTTGATTTAATCTGATTAAATCATATTTTAGATCTATTTATTTACTATTTTTTGATATTATAAGTGTTATAATAACATCTAAAAAATAGCAAATAAAAATTATTTAATTTTAAATATCATATGAGATATGATTGATGCATGTCTAGACTAGTTGTAGAATAGTTCTACATAATTGTCTAGATTAGAATTTATTTTGATTAGATCAATTTAAATCTAATTTTTTAGATTATTATGAGATAATTTAGATCTGAAAACATGCATGATTATGATACATGAGATGTATGCAAAATATGCCATGATTAGATCTAATTTGTATATGAGATATATGATATAGATCTATAAACTGTTTTGTAGTATTGACATGTTCCTGATTAAGGCGTTCCTCTTGGCCGTCCGGTCATAAGAACGAAGAAGGGTTTAAAGGCCCTCTCTTTCCCATTCGATGGGGTGTTCTTATGATGTGTAGGGGTGCTGCGTGTTCGTCCTTAATCAGAAATCCCAAAACTTACTTTCTGCAAAACCCTAGATCCTGAAACCCTAGGATTTATTGTGCATATTTTGTTTATGAACCCTACTTAATTAAGAATTAAGTTTATGGAATATTAATTAGGTCTAAAATTGAGAATTTCAGATCTAAGACATATTCATAATACTGGGTTCGGGCTTGGGTAGCTCAATTAGGTCTAAGCGGTTGATCAAACCGAATCAAGAGTTGGTTAGATGGGATCAACAATGCTTAAATTGACCAGCCTAATAGGATTAAGTCTGGGTCAAGATCGAGTCACGATCAAGCAAGACCTAATTAGGCTCAGAGGTTAGAGTCTGGATTGTAGGCTAACCCAATTGGTTCTGACTCAACAATTTGGTGTCTAAGGTAAGTTTGGCACAGACGACCGACTGGTTTTTAATTGGAAGCTACTCGACCTGAATGCGTTCTTGTACGAGTTAATGGCATATTCCTTCCACCGGTCTCACTTACCTGGCCATATCTGTTGACACAGTTCTGATCTGAGGTGGTCAATAATCCGAGCTAACCCATGCCACTAGGTTAGTCATAATTGTTATGACTAAGCCAAGTCTAGTTTAATGAGACCTGAATCAATTCTCCCTAAGAAAAGATTAAGTCTGAGGTCTTCCACCATTGTAGATGTGCGGGCCCTTCCCGGGGTTGATTGTTCTCGGCTGGATACAGTGGCTCAGTTGCACCGGGAAGATGCAACCATGTCTATTAGGCATTGGATGCTATGGGCTGGAGGATGAGTTGGGCTCAATATTTTGGATACGGTGAGAGACTCAATTAGGAACCCAGTCTATGCAAATGGTGGGTCTGACTTAACTAAGGAGTGGATCAATATTCCGGATACGGTGAGATTCATGAATTAGAGACCAAGTTTGGGTGCACCATGATTAGAGAATCATTGAACAAGAGTTGTTCACTCATTGGCTAACCCATCACCAATAACTGTTAGGTGAGGTGATGAGTCAGTTGGTGAGACCGCACCACCCACTAGAAATCATTAATCATGGAGATTTTCGCATCTCTACAGAGGGAGTGTAGGGATCCGAGAAAATAGTGGGAGCTAATTTGTTTAAAAATAAAATCCTTAAACAAATTGGTCAAGTCAAAATTACAGTATCTAACTAGAATCTTTGACTCTCTACAGGAAAATGTCTGCGTCCAACCCATTGGCACGTATCCTGGACACACATAGACTGACTGGACCCAATTATAAAGATTGGCTCAGGAACTACAAAATTGTTTTGGGTTTCAGAGAAGTTAACCCATGTTTTGGATCAGGACCCTCCCACCTTACCAGCCCGTCCATCTGTTGAACAGAGAGCGTCTCTGAAAAATGGATTGACGAAGATAATAAGGCCAGATATTACATGTTGGGCTCGATGTCTGATGAGCTCCAGCGCCAACATGAAGATATCGGGACTGCTCGCCAAATGTTGGCTCACCTGCAGGAGATGTTTGGTGAACAGAGTCGCGCAGCCAAATATCAAGTCACAAAATGACTTTTTAAGGCTAAGATGCGTGATGGGCAGTCAGTCCAAGATCACTGTCTGACAATGATCAAGGACATGGAAGAGCTTGAGAAGCTCGGTGTGAAGTTGGACTTGGATCTGCAGAATGATATTATTCTGCAATCCTTGACTGATGCATATGGGCAATTCATCATGAATTACCACATGCATAAACTTCAAAATTCCTTGGCCGAATTAATGAATATGCTGGTTACCGCTGAGCTTTCTATGAAAGGTTCTAAAGGCTCAGTTCTTGCTATGGAACGGACTTCTTCCAAAAGAAAGTCTTATGGAAAGAAAAAGAAGTCTGTGAAAAAGCAAAAGGTGGAAGGATCAAAGAAGAAGAAGGCAGAGCCGAAGAAGAAAGGCCGATGGCAAAGGAAAGTGTTTCCATTGCAACAGCGACGGCCATTGGAAGCGGAACTGCCCTACTTACCTGGCCACCCTGAAGAACAAGAAGGAAGGTCCTTCTGGAGGTATGCTCGTTATTGAGTCTAACCTTACGGTTTCTTCTGCATCCAGTTGGGTGCTTGACTCTGGTTCTAGTGCTCATCTGTGCACTTCTATGCAGGGTCTTGAGGATAGCAGGAGGCTGAGGGATGGAGACATGATCCTACGCATCGGTAATGGAGCAAGAGTTGCTGCAGTAGCCGTGGGAACATACCCTCTTCGATTACCATCTGGTTTAGACTTAGTTTTGAAAGACTGTTATTATGTGCCTGCAGCTAGCAGGAATTTGATTTCTGTTTCATGCTTAGCACAAGAAGGTTATGTGATCACCTTCTTTAAGGACCATTGTAACATTCTTTATGAAAGAAATAAAATTGCAAATGGTTTCCTTATTAATGGTCTTTATCAGCTACATATTGATGTACCTGTTCTAACTATCGAGCAAAACGTGAATGCCAAACGACCTAGGGATAGTCCAAACGACAGATATCTATGGCACCTGAGATTAGGTCATATAGCAGAAGATAGGATCAACAAATTGGAGAAAAATGGGCTATTGAGTCCATTGACTTTTGAGTCATATCCAACTTGTGAATCTTGTCTTCAAGGCAAAATGACTAAACTCCCTTTTGTTGGACATGGGGAGAGGGCCACAGATCTCCTTGCCCTAGTACATACTGATGTGTGCGGCCCATTTGATGTGCCGGCTAGAGGCAATTTTGTCTACTTCATTACCTTTACCGATGATCTATCTAGGTATGGGTATGTGTATCTTATGAGACACAAGTCTGAAGCTTTTGAAAAGTTCAAAGAATTCAGACATGAAGTAGAAAAACAAACTGGAAAAACCCATTAAGGTTCTTCGATCAGATCGAGGAGGTGAATACCTTAGCCGGGAATTCCTAGACTATCTCAAGGAAAATGGCATAGTCTCTCAATGGACTCCACCAGGAACACCTCAACTCAACGGGGTTTCAGAATGGAGAAATCGGACTCTATTGGATATGGTTCGATCCATGATGAGCTTCACAGACCTCCCTGATTTTCTTTGGGGACACTTCATTGTTAACTTCAATCTTATCTACTGAATAGGGTTCCCTCTAAAATCCGTTCCTACCACACCGTATGAGATATGGCACGGTAAGAAACCAAGTCTGAGTCATCTCAGAATTTGGGGTTGTCCGGCTCATGTCAAAAGACAACAAGCGGACAAGTTAGAGTTTAGGTCCTTCAGAGCTCGATTCATAGGATATCCTAAAGAGTCATTAGGATACTATTTCTACATTCCAGAAGACCACAATGTGATTGTGAGTCGACATGCCATCTTTCTTGAAAAATAGTTTATTCAAGATAGCGGCATTGGAAAGCAGATTAAGCTTGATGAGAAAGTCTCACAAGCAGAACGAGCTAAGGACCAAGTGGAACCAAATCAGGTTGAGCCAATAAGAACACTACCTCCTCCACCTCGTAGATCGGAAAAGAGTTTCCCGTCCCCCTGAAAGATACTTAGGTATTATTTCAGAGGATGTAGAGGAAAATGTTCCTCGTAGGTAATGGTGCTCATGGTGATGATCCCAAAACCTACAACGAGGCGATATCAGATATCGACTCCGAGAAATGGCTAGAGGCAATGCAGTCAGAAATTGACTCGATGCACTCAAACCAAGTCTGGACCTTGGTAGATCCACCAGAAGGTATAGTACCTATTGGGTGTAAATGGATCTTCAAGAGAAAGATTGGTGCAGATGGGAATGTGGAGACATTCAAGGCTAGACTAGGTGGCAAAAGGTTATAGTCAACGCGAAGGCATTGACTATCAGGATACCTTTTCCCCAGTAGCTATGCTAAAATCCATCCGCACATTGCTTGCCGTTGCAGCCTATTTCGATTATGAAATATGGCAAATGGACGTGAAAACGGCATTCCTTAAATGGATATCTTGAGGAAGATATCTATATGGAACAGCCGCTAGGTTTCACATCCAGTGATACTGATCACAAGGTTTGCAAGCTGCAAAGGTCCATATATGGACTTAAGCAAGCATCTCGGAGCTGGAACACTCGTTTCAATGATGTGATCAAAAAGTTTGGTTTCATCAAAAATGAAGAGGAACCATGTGTTTTCAAAAGGGTCAGTGGGAGCGCTGTTGTCTTCCTCGTATTGTACGTGGATGACATCCTCCTTATTGGGAATGATATTCCCATGTTGACATCAGTCAAGATGTGGTTGTCCAAGGAATTCTCCATGAAAGACCTAGGTGAAGCATCCTTTATTCTAGGAATTAAGGTCTATAGGGATAGACCGAATAGGATGCTAGGACTTTCACAGAAGATGTACATAGAGGAAAGTACTAAAGAGGTTTAGTATGGAAAACTCTAAGAGGGGATTAATACCCTTCAGACATGGTATTCATCTTTCCAAGAAGATGTGCCCCAGCACACCTGAGGAAATAGAACGCATGAGCAAGATCCCTTATGCTTCTGCAATAGGGAGCCTCATGTATGCCATGCTATGTACACGACCTGATATAGCCCATGCTGTGAGTGTCACAAGCAGATATCAGTCAAATCCAGGTGAAGAACACTGGACTTCTGTGAAATGTATCCTTAAGTACTTGAGAAGAACTAAGGATATGATGTTGGTCTTTGGTAATGGAGAACTCCAAGTCCAGGGATACACAGACTCGGATTTCATGTCCGATATAGATGATCGAAAGTCGACATCTGGGAGTCTGTTTGTGTGCAATGGTGGTGCTGTCAGCTGGAAGAGTTCCAAGCAAACGTGATAGCAGATTCCACCATGGAAGCAGAATATATCGCTGCATCAGAGGCTGCGAAGGAAGCATTCTGGTACAAGAAGTTTGCTGCAGAAATTGGAGTAATGCCATCAGATGCCATTCCTCTATACTGCGACAACAATGGCGCCATAGCCCTTGCTAAGGAGCCGAGGTCTCACCAGAAATCCAAGCACATTGAGCGGCGATACCACCTCATCCGCGATTACCTCGAGAAGGGTTACGTTGAGGTCAAGAGAGTCAACTCCACAGATAATGTGGCAGACCCACTTACAAAGCCGTTGGGCCAGCAGAAGATCGAAGCCCACCTTGAGAAGATGGGACTTAGACTTGTAGCCAATTGGCTTTAGGACAAGTGGGAGATTGTTAGATATATGTGCCCTAGAAGCCAGAATTGGCTGACACTTGTAATACACTTCTAGGGGCAAAATTATAATTTTGACTATAATCAATAAAATGGGTTATTTTCTATCACATATGTGTATTTAGTGTCTGTGATACATCCTTTGAGTTAATGGTAATGATAATTCATATTTTCAAGAGTTGAAAATTTAAGACATGAATAATCATTATTAACTCATAAAATGCTCCCGACCATAGGATCATCACGAGGATGGTGATTGATCCGGAAGGTTGGTGTACAATCGCTTCTCTTTAGTAGATGAGTCTTGAGTCTACGGTGTGGAGACACCGGAGCGAGAGTACAGGTACTCGTTAGAGAACGAGGGCACTGAGCGTGAACCACCTAAGTAGTCATTAGAAAGTCTGACCTTCTCATCAATGAACTGCTCGACTGCTGCAGAGTGTGTTTGGTTCTTACCTGAGATGCATGGCAGTTCCCTTGAGGTGTTATAAGTTTGACTACACCATACTCGTCTCCTAGCCATATGGAACCTGAGGTGTATGTTGGCTATATGATGTTCATTGTAGGAACTGGATTGCATCAAGATGGAATCTATCACCTCGGTGTAGAGGAGTAGCCCTATGATGACATTGAGAAATCAAGTCTCAGAAATCCATGGCCATGATAGAGTGAAATAATAGAAAGAGTTTTCTATTTAGATTTTCAATTGGACTCGAATCGAATGTTACATCTATATGACAGAGACTAGGGTTGACGCGTTTTCACTTAACCTAATGCTATCGGGGGGCTCAAGATAGAAGAAAACTGAATCACACAGGTACTGCACCAAGAGGTTCGAATTCAGCTCTGATGGGTTGCACATATCTGCTAGGTGTCACTGGTGGAATTTTTGGAGCATTAGAATGATTTTAAGATGATCGATCCATTCTAGCTGTTCGAATAGAAGAGTTCTGCATCCATCGAAAGGAGTTTTCGATGATGTCAATGATAGAAGACATGACATATAATTCACATATAGAACTGAAACCTAACTGGGTCACACCAAAACAAGGGGTTCTTGAATCCTGAGTGATCAATCATTGAAACTGACTCTATTTCAATTGATCTGAAGATGATTCATATTAGGTTTCAAGGAAATGTGTAGCACTCGATTGAACCTAATACGTCTTCTTTGCTATCATAAATAAGTTGTCCTGTCTGAAAGCAAAGAGTTTGTGCTCAATCAAGGCCCATTCATCATGGATCTGACTGGAGGTTGGTCCAAACGTACAGAATAGGTTGTTCTTAATTTGTAAGAATTACGTTGCATTTTTTGGATCCCTGCCATTTCTTGTTCTTCTGAACTTTGTCAACAAGTCTACCTTGACTGGTCAAACGTTGACCATTGATCCTTTGACCTTTTGACCACATGTCCTGCACCTATTGACAGAGCTGGTGGGCCTTCCCTGCAGAACCCATGGACCACGAGAAGGGCGCACGCCAAGGGTAGGACTGAGCCCAAAGTAGGAGGCGCCTAGGAGTCCCTTGTTGGACAAGGACTCCCACCTCCCTTTTTGGATTCCAATCAGAGTTCTACTAAAGAAACAGTTTGACTGGTCTTCATGGTGCCTCTAAGGAGGAATCCAGGGTCTCTATCCAACCAATCAGATTTAGATCTGATTTCAAGCAAAGGGTTGTGATTGGTTGCAGAGGAAGAGGAGTTGATCCACCAGAGTCTTATAAATAAGACCTGCGCCAACCCTAATCAAACAGTGAATGCTAATCTCCACATGCACCAAGGGCTGCTCTCCCCTCCTTCTCTCATGCATAATCTCTTCTCCCTTGCCTCCACGTCCAAAAGAGTTTTGGACTTTTAGTTGGTGCGATTCAGATCAAGAAAAAGGCGATAACGACGCCGCCTGCGCTGCTGCAAAGGAACGACTGCAGATCTCAAAACGAGTTTTGAAGATCCTCCAGATACAGCATCCAGATGGATTTTCGAGGTGTGATATAAAGAAGAGGACTCCAAATCCACCCGAGTGGAATACCGGTAGACGGGCCAGGCGCTTGCCTGTGCTTAGATCCGAACCTATCCGCTGCAATCAGGATTCATCTACAAGGGTTAGGAATTCACCAAATCAGGTAAATTAATTTGATTTAATTTATCTTATTTTATTTTATTTATTAAAATAAGAATAGATTTGAAACATATCAAGATCTGATTGAGTCAAGAGAAAATTTTTGAAATATATCTCTTGATCTATCAGATCTGGACCACGAACTGGACCGGAAAATCAGGATTTCTCACCACTTCAGTTTTTATACAGTTTGATCCTATGAAGGATAGTAGAAAAATGGTCCTTTTGGACATACACAGCTGTATTTAATTTTCTATAGTCGATGCAGACTCTCCATCTCACTATTTGAAGTCTTGTTGGAACGCAATTCATTGTTCTTCCATCCTTTGAATTACATATACTTCCTACTTCTTGGGTCACCACTTGCACTCGGGCCTTACCCCATGAACGATCCTGAGATAGATATATATTCCATTTGTCAAGGAGTTTTATTATTCTTTCTTCAAACCTCTTTTCATCGGCTTTGGGTTTAGTCTCCTTTGAGAATTCTTTTTGGCTTACTCTCCTATCAATAATTATCCATATGTTGAACAATTGAGGGACTATCCCCTTTAAATCAGCCATAGGTCCATCCATCCTAATGCTTCTTTGTTTTCTTCAGGATAGTCAATTAATTCTTCCCTCTTGGTATGGGGTCTAGGTCGCTAAAATAATTCCACGCAAGATTTCTGATGGACCTGTATACGCACTATTTTAGGTGTTTAGAAAGTATTTTTTAAATTCTATCTTGGTATTTACTCCATAATAGTCTAGACAGCTCGGACTCCTCCACTTCGAACGGCTTACATCTAAGTTCGTATTGACTGTGCTAAATTATTGACCCCTCATTTATCTTCATACACCACGTTTTTGATTCGTCCATAAGTTTCATATTAGATTCTTCATCACTTAGTCATGTGTTCATAAACAGTTACGGATATTAAAGTTGAAGGTCATCTAACTGATATTATTTCAGATACGGTTAAAAATATTAGAAATCTATTGGTCATATTACCAAAAGACAGTTTCATTAAACAATTTCGATACGTTAGTGAGCATGTGGCTATGGCTAGAAATGATCTACCTAGGTATAATGGGATATGGCCTTTGACATTTATTATAGGTTTAGTCCTCTAAATCAACACCAAACTTCACTGGTGGGAGTGAAATCAACCAATCTTAATTATTAAACAATCCTCTACTATTCTTCTTGGTACTTCAAAAGATTCGACGTTTGCTAATTGTAAGTCATTCTGTAGCTTTAGTTCTCTTCCAGTTCTAGACTTTTCGTAGATTGAAAATAAGGAAGCTATACCACATTGACACTCACTTCTAAGTCAATACGTGCCTTGTTAAATGAGGTTTTTGACTATGAAATGCAAAGAAATAGTAGGAGATCCTGGATCTTTGTACTTCACTGGCTTAATGGTTTTGATTAAACGGTATGAACTCACTACTAGCTACACGGAAGGTGCTCTCTAGAATACATTTATGGTCTTTTCTCTAGTACATAAGTTCCTTAAGAAAATTGTAGCATATGATCAGGAACCTTGTTGCAGATTTATTAATAAGAAAATATTTATCTTTCACTTATTTGAAGACCTACACCAATATTTATCTAAGTTGAACTGAGTTTTCGATTAGGACTTTAATCTATCTCAGGGGTGCCCACAACTTAGGTATATGGCTCAACTAATTCTGGTGCGGGCTATGCTGGTGGGAATCAAATTCTTTTTTTTAGGTTTCTTTAGACTTTGGCCCTCGTTCATGGTATTGATTAATGGTGGATCTTTTATTTTCTTCTTCTAGTTCCTTAGATGTACCCACTTGGTTTCTATAATGTTTCCCCAGATCTTAGTGTATGGATAGCATTTAGGTTGATTAATTGCGCTCCTTGCTAGGTTTTTGATTATTTTTGGATTTCTAGGTTAGCCTCAGATTCATCTTGCGCATCTTACCTTTTCTCTCTCACTAAAAACTGTGGCTCAACATCCTAACTGTTATTTTCTAGAAATGGCAATGGCTGGGAGTTTGAATTGAAGCTTAGGAATCAAATTTATACGTTGGTTTAACAAGATCGTTTCTGATGATTTCATTAAGCGCTTCTTAGTTTTTTTCTAAAGAATTAAGCTTTTGATCAGTTGAATTTTCAACTTGTTGATTGGGGTCTTGAACGTATGATTGATTGATTATTGTAGGTCTATTTGAATATGATCCTTGGGGCCAAAGAAAAAATTAAGATTGTTTGATTTTATAGAGTTGCCAACATGTAGTGTTTTGCTGATCAAGAAAAGCTTGGATGGTTTCTCTTCTCCACTTGGATTGTAGGTGATGCATGTGGATCATTGTAGGTCTTTTGATAGGCTGCATTTCACCTATGCATAATCATTATCAGCTCTGGTTCATCCGAAGGAACATTCCTCTAGACATGGTCTGGTGTACAAAACATTACAACTATTGCACATAGTGCAGATACCTGTTTACCATTTGGCATGGTCTCTGCAATTCTAAGGCTCTAATTCTTTATTGTGAAAGTCAGCTATTTTGGCATTCTGCAGCTAGGGTTTTTGGGACTTGGTGTATTCCATCTCTTGCTGGTCATAGGTTTCCATATTTGTTTTCTATTGTAGACTCTTTTCTGCTAGATCTTCTAAAAATTGTCAGGCCTCAATTAGCTTCTTTATACATGAATTGGGCCCTACACATTCGACTCCCTACGCAATGGTTTTTTGAATTTGAACTCTAGATCTTCATAAATTATTTGACACACCTCCAGTTTTCTATTCCATGGTGTAGCATTCGACTCCAACGAGATTCTTAGAATCGGTCTAAATCTTTCAGAAAGACCTCTCCTCTAATTAGTAAAATTGATTAATTTCATTTTCTTTAACTTGGCTGTTTTGTGATGTGGAAAGAACTTCTCAATGATATTTTTACAAAGCCATCCCATGTTGTTTGATTGATGGCTTTGCAAGACTATTAATACATTTTTTTTATATTTTTTGCGGGCAAATTAATTTAGTCTAAGTTTAATCAGCACTTCTAAGAGTTGGTGCATCCTCATAGTAATCACATACTTCTCAATTCTCTAATGAAAAAATATGCATCCTTAATTTGATGATTTAGGGGAGCTAATGTTGATGAATTGAGGTTCTAATTTCAACATTAGTCTGCATTGGTCTAGGATAATCGAATACAAGATTGGTTGAGCCTGAGCCCACAGCGATAGTAAAAGGTCCATTTAAGAGTCTAGGTTCTTGATCTATCTCATCATTATAGACTCACACAACTTCTTGGATTAGTTAGGATTTGGATCTATTTTTGCTACCGAACCAGATTCCCTTTTCCAAGTTATTATTCTTAAATTTATATATATATATATTTTTTTAATTTATTTTAAATTTTTTTTAAGTTTTTAGAAGAGATGAGAGATAAGAAAGATAGAGGTGTTCTTAAAGCGATGATCCTAAGGAGTCCTAAAACAGAGAATGAAGAGATAGAAAGAGTCTTTAATTTATGTTGAATTTGGTGTTAATTTAGCAATCAAGTTAAGCAAGCATGCGATTTTTATCCTAGGGTTAAACCTAAATCTAGATAGCCTCCTATCCATATCCAAGATCATTCTTTGAGTATTCCAAATTCAAATTGGCTTTAACTAATTCAGCTAGGTAAAGTTTATAGATATGGAAGGTTTTCCTGCTCGTTGCTTTTTTTAGACACCATTACAAGTTAAAGCTAGGTCAGACAATGAACTAATTAAAAACCATAATGTTTGAAACACTTGCCTTAGATACTGAGTAATTAACCAACTTTGATATCCGAATCAACTCATAGAGTTTTCTTTATCTAATAAGCTCGAGATATTCTTAAGAAAGCCAACAATCTAATTGATTTTAAATGTAAGGTTTGGATAAGCAAATATGAAGGAGGTGTCGTAGCTAGAAAGGATAATCAAATTTCTTATCTTATCTTGTTTAATGGGGTTGCGCCCCTTAGAATATATTATGGATATGCATATACAAATCTAACCACATATCATATAGTTAAAAAATTAATTTTATTTAATATTTATGGTTACTTTAAATTAATTAAGCATTATGAGATGTCGGTGATTTTTTAAGGGTTTATGGTTTTGTCTTTTTATAGATTTTTTGTTTTAGTTTTTGATTTTGGGTTTGGGTTTTTTTTTTTTTGGTTTTGAAAAAATGTAAACTTCAAGTGATTAAGGTCTTAAGAAAGTAATAAACTTAATCTAAACTAAGAAAGCAGAAATCAGTTATGAAAGATAGTAATAATAAGGTAAAATTAAAGAGCAATAACTTTTTTATTTTTTAATTTTTTTATTATTTTTTAAATTAATTAATTAATTTTTAATTAATTGAAGCAACTATGCTATAATCTCTGACAATAGTGCCAAAAATTTAATTGCTTATTGTTAAAGCAATAAATAAAGATTAAACTCGATTTTAATATTTAGGATAGTGGTGAGTCGGATGTCAATTTTCTCAAAAATGAAGATTAAGTTACATTCAATTTAAGTAAAAAAATAAAATTTTAAATTAATCTCTAAAGTAAAAATTTAAATAAATAAGTTAATTATAATTTAGCAAATTAAAAGAAAGCAACTACTTAATTAATTAGGATTTTGAATTTATTAAAAATATTTTAAAAATTTGAATCTACCTCTAACATGATTGTGGTAATTCTTTTTAATATAATAATTTAATATTTTTAAGATTTACAGTTATGACTATAACCTTATTTTTCTTGGTAGCATGAATCAATGTCCTCCTCGATCGTGATTCATTCTCAATAGAATCATAAAGCTATTCAATACTTAAATCTTAAAAAATTGATAAATATGCTTTTTAATTGATTTTCTTTAACATAAACTATTAAACATGAGCATGGACTGTATTCTCCTAATCATAACTCCATCCCAATGAAATATAAGTTATTTAAATATTAATCAATAATAAGCATGTTAATGTCGATCTCATACATGAACGTATAAAAATTTGAGATTGGGTAGGAAGAATATTTTATTCTGTAATAAAAAATATAAAAAAGTAAAATTATATATAATCATCGCTCGAAGACTTATTACATCCCGAGAATTTTTGTTTCTTTAGCCAAACCTCGCCTTCCATGAAAAAATTTGAAATTTTCTGACTCTGGCATCTTCAGACCACCCGCATTAAAATAAAAAAAAAGAAAGTAAAGAAAGAAGAAGAAGAGAGGGAGAAGAGAGAGTCTTGGAGGACAAATTCCCCTCACGGGAGCTTCTCCTGTTAGGTTTCGGCGTATAAGGCCCTTAAATAGAGTGAATTTGAGGTTTTTGGCTCATTATTGGACATAAATTGAGTTTTGGCTCGATAATCTATTCATGTCCTGTTAAAATTTTGGTTCATTGGATCTTCTTCTTCAAGGGTTACAATGCCATCAGATCATGTGTAGAGCAGCTGGGATCTGCATCAAAATAGGAAAATCAATCTAATAGCTTTGATTCCAAACCTAGGAAGGGCCTGAAGAAACCGTCCGAGTCGTGCAACAAAAAAGCTCAAGGAATTCTGGGACTGCTCTTGACCGTTGGGATGCTAACAGGATTGATACGTCCATTGGATAGCGCATAGCGCTCCCGCCATCTCCCGTAGAACCACAATCAAATTCCCGGCTTCAGCAGCAGTAGTAAACGTGCCCCCGTGACCATGTGGTTTCTTCACGTAAGCAAATGACATCGCTTTTTAGGGCCGAGTTCACGCACTACTGGTGACCCGGATCGTTCGAGTCAGACATCAAGACCAATGGTCAGCTTTTTTTATTTATTTTTTTTATTTTTATTTAAACTTTGGGCTTTCATTTAAATTTCATTTTAGCTCTAATTTTTATCAAATTTATTTCATTTGAACCCATAAATCGAGCTCTTCGTATTGGTGAGGATCTTTTTTGCAAAACAATGATAAAAGCATCAATTCTTTAAAATAAATATTAATTATTATATATTTTGATACCTTTATTTATAATTTTGTGATATTTATCAATGAACTTTGAAATCGAGATGTCTTGCCCATCCTTGAGATGTCTCGGTAGGAACCGAATATCTCACCTGGAGACCAAGACATCTTTTACTGTATGCAGCCCTTTCTTGGCAAAACCTTCTCCTGGGCTCTATGTTCTTTGCTTCCACTTGTGCCCCCATATCTCTTAAAAGCAACCAAACCAAGTCCCTCAAGGTCCTCACATCTGAAAATCTTTAGGCCCGTGGAGGACTACAGACCAACCTCCATTCTAGATACTTTCTGTTCCAGTCCTTAGGACTCAACCATATAGTCTTCTAGAATGTCATCATCGCTGACTCCTCTGTGGCCTCTCAAGGCTTAGGAGCACCATCCCAACCATTACATATCTCTATCTTGGTGCATGCTCAAGCCTTGCACACCTTAGCAATGTCCTCTGCTGAACCCTACTACGTTGCACATCCTAACAAGCCCCTTGGTGCAAACCTTGTCACCTCCATCCTTTCTTCAACTACTGAGTCCTTTTGGGCCTTGGGATACACCGCCCTCCCACTATTGATGACCTTGGCCTTTACTCTTTTGTACCATTTTGGAATTTTATAAATGTTCTTCACTGGATCAGCTGTCACTTTTTTCTAAATAACCTACAATATTTCTATACTAGCACATGCTGCAACACCTGAACATGATCTCGTCAGAGCTATATCTAATTCCATCTACACATCCGCTTCAACCTAAAACTATGCATCAACTGGTGCTAGTGCTAAGGCATATCATCCTCCTAACACTCCCTTCGCCTCAAACTCATGCCTAAATTTTTTTCTCTACCTATGAGCCAGCCTCTCTAGTGCTCTACCTAAACTTTGAATTCATCTGATGCCGCCAAACAGATTTGACTTAACTCATCGAGTCACCCACGCCAACCATCCAACACTAAACTCCTAGGCCTGTTGCTACATCCTTGCATACGTCCGCTACCCCTTCAAGACCTCCACACTCTAGGACCTCTTCGAAGCCCATCTCAAGTACTTTCTGTAACCCCATGGGCAACCTCCAAAACCGCAAAAGAGCTCATGTCATTTTTTTAAAAAACCAATGACTGAATCCTAGAAAATCCATCCTAGCATTTCTCCTTTTCTGCCTCTAAACACCAACCATCACTTCAGTTTTACTCCAGGAACACACAGCTCAAAATCCCTGCCTCCAGGTTTAGATCCACTTATTCTTATTCGAGGCTCAACACCTTCCATAGGTATCCCAATCCCCTCTTTGTACACAACCCATCCTATACCTGAATCATGAACCTCCTTGTGCTCCTATAGAAGAAACTTGATCGAAGATATAGTCGCCCAGCCCTAACCTACTAGACTCCAACCATCGCTGCTCCTATCTCAAGATACTCTACACCATGGGCACCTCCAAAACCACCAAGGACTTTCACCTCTCTAAACCAATGCAATGCTTTGTGGATCAAACCATCTCCGTCATCCCTAAAGACTCATAAATCCATGCTAATAGTCAAGACCATTAACGTCATCCTCAACTTACTTCCTTGCCTTCTTGCAACCGCAGGACCGTATAGTCGCTTCTTTCAGCTTATTCTTCAACATTTCCTTGGGTGAACTTTTTTTTATCCATTAAATAGCCCATACTGTCACATCCTAAGAAATTTAATCACCTAACTGTCATATACACCCCAAGCCCTTCTAACCAAGACCAACACAAATCATACAATCCAAATCTCTACTCCTAAAAAAATCCTCTTTTCCGTTAATTCCTCTCAGCCTTCCTCTCTGATCCATGCTCGGTTGATAAACCAATAGCAATAATAAAGGTAGATTCTGAAATATACCATGGAATACTGTGCGGATCGATTCTTAATTTACTTCTGTATGACTTCCTCCGCCTCTTAACACACTATTAGGGCTCTGATACCATTGTTATGATCTGGTATCTCTTTAATACCAATATTATGAAATTTCTAATCTTTAACATAAATATGAAGAGATTCGTTTGATGTTCTTTAAGGACAACGGACATCGATTCATCACCTGGATCTATGATGGGGTTGCCTCCTTCTAGGGCTTGAGAGAGGCACTCCCCCTGCTCTAAAGCTTCTTTTAGAATCCTAGATGGCAACAATAAAGAGAGAGAAAAGAAGATTGAGGAGAAGAAAGATCTATAGTCCCACTGCATCTGAAATTTTAATACAAATCTATGTATTTATATCATAGCCATTAGGTCCGACCAAAAATTTTTCTGGCTAACCCAATACAATCAAAGCCCAAATCCATGTACATCCTGTCCTTCATCTCTCGATTCCCTGATCTAAACTGGCCCAATACATGAGTTAGGCCTCCTAAAGTCTGTCTCAAAGACCATTGCGTCTTAAAATTCCTAGGATAAGTTCTTATGACTAGATCCAAATAAAACTTCAATACGTCTTTTGCCTCCAAAAATCAGAGGATTCTCAAAGCAGATCAAGATTCTCGACTATACCCAATGATGTCTCGGTAGGAACCGAGTCATCTCCACCTAAGATTGAGATGTCTCTAACTATGTGCCAGCTCTTTTCTTATTTAAAATTTCTTTCTAGCTACTACAAAAATCCAAACTATTAGCGATGACGAAATGCCATCGCTAATAGTTCATTCGTCATTGCTAATACTGATGCCATTATTAATACCATTGTAAAAGTCAATCTGAAAACCCTGTCGCTAATTGAGGCCATTAGTGATAGTGAAAAATGTTGTCACTAATAAAAGAATTAGCAATGACTTTAAAGATGAAATAAATCCATCTCTAATTAATTTTTTAAAAAAATTAAAAAAAATTAAAAATTATTAGCGATGACCAGTTCGTTGCTAATACTGTCACTAATT
Organism: Cocos nucifera; assembly: GCA_006176705.1. Lineage (NCBI taxonomy): Eukaryota > Viridiplantae > Streptophyta > Magnoliopsida > Arecales > Arecaceae > Cocos > Cocos nucifera. Next base: position 163,958 of record QRFJ01001667.1, on the reverse strand, counting down.
ATTATTAGCAATAAGTTATTCCATCACTAATGCCATCTTTAATTTTATTTAATTTTTAAATAAAAAAAAAATAATTTAAGAAATATTAGTGATGATAGATGCCATCACTAAAATCGATGATAATACTTAATTTATTTTTTTAAAAAATAAATAATAATATTTTTTAAAATCTATTTTAATTAATTATAATGAATTATGGTTTCTAATATCTATTATAATTAAAATCCAAAGATAATATGAGAATCAAAAATTTAAAATTAATTATATTATATTAAAAATAAAAATTATATATTTTTTATAAGCAATATCAAAAAAAATATAATACATCAAAAAAAAATTAGGTTCGATCCTCATCATCGTCCATCTCCTTTTTCTTTCCAACAGCTAGTGGATGAGAGCTAGATGTCCCAGCATCCTATAATGAAAAAATAAAATAGTATTAGTAAGTTTTGATATGGGAGCGTATCTTTCGATACACTCTTTCGATTCTCAAATAGATTATTTCTACAAGTTTCATTCGATGATATAGAATAATGGGCACCTTTGATCCATTGATTGAATAATTAGATTGAATTTTTAGCACCTAGATCTTCCTCCCAGACTCAAACCTAAATATACAAAGCTTCTAAAAATAAAAACTTAAAATAATTAAAATAATTAAATAATATATATACCTGATGTGATGGTTGGAATAACAAGCCCAGTTGGTTGCAAGCTATGTGTCCTAGAGAAGCTCTACGATCATGTCATGGATGGCATCCAGAAGACTCTGAGATCACTGGCTCAGAAGACTCCACATGACCTCCTCTACATGCACATCGCCCCAAGTCTGGGATGTCGAGGCCTATGAGAATGCTGAAGGATATCGAGGTGGTAAAGGATCGAAGCTATGGCCGAATCCTATGACCCAACCCATACTCATCCCCTAGTGGCGCTGAGCCATCCCTTAAGGTCAAGGGAGGTTGAGAAGATCGGTCATCGCCATACCTCTCAGCAATGTATGTCGGATAACGTGTCTACATTGTTAAGAAATATATTAGTTGTAATATAAAAATTAGATCTTGTAATAACTTAATTAATAAATAAAGTTTGAAGTTTTACCTTGATCTATCATGATGTAGAATCTAAATTATCACTAGTCCTCCTAGATTGGTGTGTGGCCTCCTACAATTGCAGCTAGTCTGGTGGATGACACAACTATCATGCCTATAATAAGTAAATAATAAAGTTAAATTAATTAAAACATGCATATAAGAATTTTTACAATTTTAGTGAAGAGCTCTGATATTTATTTCTTATCATTCTGTCGCCACAACATGTGTGCTGACCGAGCTGCTCGTATGTCTGATGGAATCCTACTGAATGACCCAATTCTTTCGAGCCCTCTGCCACCTATCGGAGTACTCCTCACTACTCCACTGGTCATAGAGGGCCTACCATATGTCCATCTGCATCTAGTGATCCATGAAGGTTCTTCAGTCTGATGGTGACTGATAATCGGAGTACTGGATGGTGGATTGGCTGAGGCTATAAAGGCCATCTCAGAGCCTCCATGTAGCCACCTTCTCAAAGATCTGACAGCCAGTCTTCTCATCCTGGGGAGTCTCAAATCAGTAGTAGTCTTGCAAGATAGAAGCAAGCATGTATTTATATATAATTAAAATACTAACATATCAAAAGTTTATAAATTAAACTAGTTTTGACTTACCAAAAATATCCCCTAGGCTGCATCACGTGCTCCAGATAGTCGGTAGGAAAACTCATTCATAGGCCTCAGCATCAAGCATCAGATGATGCCAGTAACCATATGAGATACTCCAAACTCTCTAAACGTACTGCAAAATTAATTTTGAACAATAAATATTAACTCTAGAATTGCTAAATTAGAAACATATTAATTGAAGTTGTAGTACTTACAAGTAGCTCTGAATGTGGATGAGCTGTCTATCCTCCAGCGAAGTAGAGGTGTTGCAAGTCGGGCGGGTCCTCGACCATGACTTTATGTCTGTGAGTTGGTCACTACTTCATATGACTGTGGAGTCACTGATGACCCCCTACATCTGGTATGAGATGTGTGAAACCATGCGAGCTAGCCGCATGATCGCTCTCTCCTCGAAAGCTCTATTCTTAGCTGGAACAGTTTTGACCTCTAGAAGAAATGATGTATGATATCTAAAAATAAAAATAAAAATCAAAGCAAGCAAATGATCTAAAAATTGGTTCAAATAAAATATCTATCAAAATATAACAAAATGATTAAAATTTAACTCATGTATAACAAAGATTGTTAGTGAGCATCTATAATGCATCAGCAGTCCAATGTTTCTCATCCAACAATACATGATAATGTGTTGGACTATTGATCTCTTGATTTAAGCATTGTCTGATTCTCATCTAGCAGTACATGATAATCTCAATATATGAAAATATAAAATAGGCTCAGATTTGCCACTAAAAAATAAGACATTGCACATTCCTCTGCACCTTTAATCATGAGGTGGCTATAAGCGGTTGTCTGCGATATAACAGACCATCCAAGATTGCCCTACATTACAAGTTCTTCTACAGCAAAGTACAGTGAGATGGCTGCAAGCTATTATCTGCATTGTAATAGACCATCCACGCATGACCATACAACAACAAGAACAGAATGCATCACCTCCATTTAGGTACATCTCACACAAGCAGTCATCATAGCCTCTATCTCTAAGCCCCCGACCGCCTCCTCGAGCTGCAAACTAAAAATATAAATTTTATTAAAAAAATAAAATAATAATTTAAAAATAAAATTCATGTGCTTGCATAGCCTAGTCATCTAGCAAGCTCCAAGTCTGCATGCACGGATGCACGTCTTGACCATCCCCATTTATAATGATGTCCTTTACTTCTGTGATTATGCTTTTAGGAATGCTGCACTCTTAGGGCAAGGATGGATTCATTGTCTTTATAAGAAATGTATTAATAGAGAAATACTTGATAGTGATATAATAGTTGTTCATTCATATAGGAGTGGATTTTTGCCAAACTACAAGCGTTGGTACCTATATAGAAAGACGTAGGAGACATTATGCATGGAGGAGAAGCTTTACTTCTCCAATATATTTACTGATGTGCAAGAGCTTAATGATGACAGGCTCGAGTATATGATTAGCACATTTAGTGAATTTGATCTAGTTGTTGGTGGAATCCCATATAATAATCTTTTAGATAGCAACCACCATAGTCATGATGGATTATAGGGATTGCTATAGTTATAGCCTTACTTAGCCTTTAAGGGGTAGCAACCCTATAGAGGATAAGCATGACTATAACCATAGCAACCCTATCCATCATGACTATAACGGTTGCAATCTAAAAGACTATTACATTGATGTCCACCACTAACTAGATCAAACATCAAATGTGTTAATTATCTGCTCAAGCCATCACCATTAAGCTCTTGTACATCAGTAAGGTCTTAGACAAGTAAAGCCTCCGAAGCCTTTGCAATTATCTCTCATGACTCGATTCCCATACAAGTACTAATGCTTATAGTTTGGTATTAACCCACTTCTATATAAATGGACAACTATTCTATCCCTATCAAATATTATCTATTGACACATTTCTTACAAGGACAATGAGCTCATCATAGAACTAAGAGTAAGGGACATCATTGCAAATGGAACGTGCAGGGCACGTCTCGGGCCCATGTTTGTAATATAGCCTAAGCTTTTCCTCAGTTTGAGTGCTCTACATACTAAGACCAGAGCGTGTAGGGCACATTTCAGCCTCGTATTTGTAGTCTGAACCTTCCCTCAGTTCAAACACTCTACATGTCAAGACCAGAGCATGTAGGGCACGTCTCGGATTGGTGTTTGTAATGTTGCCTGAACCCTCCCTCGGTTCGAGTGCACTACATGCCAAGAGTTTCAGATAGCAAGACACATCTCGGCCTCATGTTTGTAGCTCGAACCTTCCTTGGTTCGAGCACTCTATATGCCGAGATCAGAGCATGCAAGCCATGTCTCGAGTCGATATTTGCAATGTAGCCCGAATCTTTCCTCAATTCGAGTGTTCTGCATGTCAAGATCGGAGCATGCAAGGCTCATCTCGGGCTCATGTTTCCCAAACTACCTGAACCTTTCCATGATTTGAGCATGCTGCATGCCGAGATTGAAGCATGCAGGAAACGTCAAGACCTCATGTTTGTAGCTCAAATCTCTCTCAGTTTGAGCACTCTACATGTTGAGACTAGAGCATGCAGGGTACATTTCGAGCCAGTGTTAGCAATGCTATTCGAACCTTTTCTTGGTTCGAGCATGTTGCATGCCGAGACTAAAGCATGCAGGGCACGTCTCAATCTCATGTTTAATTTTTAATATCTAATTATACTTAATTAATATAATTTAAATAAAAAAAATTTTAGTGATAGCATAGCCATTGCTAATACTCACAATAGAAGAAGGCTACCGTACAGGACTGAGGCACGGGCTGGCATGCAGGAATTGAGACATAAGGAGGCAAAGGCGAGCAGGGACTAAAGCTCGAGGATGCGGCCAAGAATGGGAGCTTGGGAAGGTCGGGAGCATGTGCCTAGGGGGTCGAGGAGGTGAGAGGCGGCCGGAGGTTTGGGAAGGTGGGCCATGTGTAGCCAGGGGGAGATGGCCAAGGGAGAGAGGGGTGGTGGGTGAACTGAAGGATTTGGGCTTCAGGAAAGGAGGTAGGAGGCAGCTGGGATTCAGGGAAGAAGGCAGGAGGCTATGGGGGAAGCAACCAGGAGGAGAGAGGGGTGTCGAGAACCAATGGTAGGAAAGGGGGTGGCGGGCCGAGATTTCAGAGAGGCAAGAAGCCAAAGCTTGCATCCAAGGGCTCGGCGAGGTGGTCGGAGGTGGTCAAGTTCAGGGAGGGAAGGCAGGGAGGGGGAGCCACCGACCTGAGGGAGAGAGGGTGTGGGTGAACAAAGGGCCGAGGGTTCAGGAGGTAGAAGTAGCCGAGGGAGGAGAGCCGAGGGGAGAGAGAGGGTGGCAGGGAACTAATTAATACGAAGAGTGGGGTGGTAGGCAAGTTTTGGGAGATGGAAGGCCAAGAGATTGCGCTCGAGAGCTTGAGGAGATGAGAGGCAGTTGGGGGTTCGAGGAGATGGGTGGGTGCAACAAGGGGAGATGGTCGGGGGAAGCCACCGACTTGGGGAGAAAGGGATGGTGGGAGAACTAAAGGATCGGGGGTTCAGGATAGCAGGAGGCGGGGGGGCAGGGCCAGGTGCAGCTGGGGGGATCGAGCAATTAGGGTGGGGAGGTGGGAGATGGCTGGAGGCTCGAGAAGGTGGGTCGGGCAGTCAAGGGACGCCATTGGTCAGGGGAGATGAGGTGTGGGGACCGAAGTGCTGAGGGTTTGGTGAGGCAAGAGGTGATTGGGAGCTCGAAGAGGCGAGCGAGTGCAATTGGAGGGATTGAGATGGTCGAGGCTCGAGAGGCAGAAGGCAGTCGGAGGGTGGAAGGCAAGCCAAGGGGAGGCGTGGTCGGGGGAGAGAGGGGGGAGGAGGACAAGGTGGTGGTGGTGGGGGATAAAATGCTAGAGGTAGGGGGTGGGAAAACGAGGACCGATGGGTGGTGGGGTGAGGGAAATGAGGGAGCGTGGGAGATGGCATGGGAGGAAATGAGGGTGTCGGTAGGGAGGAGAAAAATGAGATGGAAAGACTATTACAGAGGGTGGTGGGAAAATGAGGACTCGCTGTGTGGTGGGATGAGGGAAAATGAGGGAGCGGTGGGTGGTGGGGTGAGAGAAAATGAGGTCGTGCAGTGGGGAGGAGGAAAATGAGATGGAAAGATTATTAGCGATGGCATATTCCATCGCTAATAATCATTTTCCGTCACTAATATGCAAAAAATTATTAGCGATGGAAGTTACCATTGGTAACATTATTTTCATTGCTAATAATTATATATTTAAATTTATATTTTTAAATTATTAATGATGGTATTCTTGCCAAGGCTAAAGTCATCGCTAATATAATTTTTTTACATTATTTTTTTGTCCTCCTAAGTTATTTTTTGGATGGTTAAAAATTAATATTTAATTTTATTAAATTTTTAAACTTAATTAATTTATAAATTAAGTTTTAATTAATTTAATTAGACTTGACTTAATTTGAGGCTAATTGGATTTTAATATTTCAAGTAAAACTTGGATTCAAAGTCTAATTGAATTAGGTTTGACATGATTTTGAATTGAATTCGAATCGAACCCAAAACAAAAATTATTTTTTTATAATTAATTTAAATCATATTAAATTTAATTAGACTTGACTTAGTTTGAATGTAATTATATTTTACAATCTAATTAGAACTTGATTCAAAGTCCAATTGAATTAGGTTAGATAGGATTTTGAATTGGATACGAATCAAGTTCCAATTGCATTTGGATCGAACCTAAATTGAAAATCATTTTCTTCTAATTGATTATAATCAGATTCAATTTAATTAAGCTTAACTTAATATCAAAGTAATTGGATTTTATTATCTATGTAGGGCCTAGATTTTAAAGTCTAATTGAATTAGGATTGATAGGTAATCTAATTGGATTCGAATTGAGTTTGAATTAGATTCAAATTGAACCCAAATTAAAAATTATTTTTTTAATTAATTTAAATCAACTTTAATTTGATTAATCTTGACTTAATTTGAGATCAATTAGATTTTATAATCCATGTAGGATGTGGATTCGAAGCCTAATTGAATTATATTTGACATAATTTTGAATTCGATTCGAATTGAATTCAAATCAAATCTAAATTAAAAATTATTTTTTTAATTATTTAAATTAGCTTAAATTTAATTAGGCTTGACTTAAATTAAAAGTAATTGGATTTTACTTTTCAAGTAGGACTTGAATTAAAAGTCTAATTGAATTAGAATTGATATGATTTCGAATTGGATTCGAATTGAATCCAAATTAAACATCAATTTTTCTTAATTAATTTAAATTAGATTTAATTTAATAAATCTTAATTTAATTTGATGTTAATTAAATTTTATAATCTAAACAAAATTTAGATTCAAAGCTTAATTAAATTTGGTTTAGTAGGATTTTGAATTGAATTCGAATTGGGTTCGAACTGGAGTTGGACCAGTTGAGGATTATTAGCGATGGCAAATACACCACTGCTAATTCCATCACCAATAATATTTAAATAATTTTTTAAAAAAATTATTAGCAATGGTAGATTTTCATCGCTAATATTCAAAAATACCATCACTAACTTTTATTTTATATTTAAATAATATAAAAAAAAATAAAATTTTTAAATAATTTTAGTAGCGACATGTGCCGTTGCTAATAATAATAATGCCATTGCTAATAGTTATCATTAGCGATGATGATATTTTTATCGCTAATAATCTAAATTTACCATCACTAATAACTTTTTTGTTTAAATATTTTAAAATATTTTTTTATATTTTTAGATATGGCTTTTGCGGTCGCTAATATTATTATCTGGCTTTTTTCTTGGTTGATGTTGCAGTGGCAAAAAGCTTTATTGGTGATGGGGTCTATTGTCGTCACTAATACCATAGCTAAAATCAAATTTTCTTATAGTGAGCTTTAGTTCTTTGCTTTACCTTATGTCTTCAAATCTCTGGAGCACCTACCAAGCCCCTCAAGGTCCTCACACCTGAACCTCAAGCCCATGGAGGGCTAATACCACCTTCATCTTAGGATAACTCCTGTCCTAGTCCTAGGACCACATCTCTCCTAGTTTCTTGAAGCCATCATCCTGACTCCTCTCGTAGCCTCCCAAGGTTTGGGAGCACCACCTCAATCCTTACAATGCCATACCTGACCAGTCTATGAATGGTACACTAGAAATTATATAGTGCCACTCCCACTGGTACATTCCTCCTATCTGATGTCTATGGCTTCTCATGCACCTTCACCTGAATAGTTGGCTCTCTATACTAATCCTCCACCTGAGTAAGGCATCTCCTATCCAACTCTACCTCAACAAGTACACTCCTGTAGGTAGACATGGATTGCATGCCATCAGCCTGTGCCTAATCGCCACTATCTATCTTTACTTCCCTAGCTTCTCCTGAACTCCCTGACCTTTCCGAGATACTCCTCTCATCAAAGATGTCATTCCTACTAATTAATCACCAACCTCGATGCCTAAGAATCCCATGACAGGCATCCTTTGACTTCCTATGAATACCCGATGAATGTCATCTTCTATGACTTTGGGTCTACCTTGCTTCTTTTAATTGTCCTTATATATGCATACATCGAGCAACCAAAAATCCTGAGGTGGCCAAGCTCTATCTTCTTCCCACTCCAGACCTCCTCTAGAATGCCACTATTCAACTTGCGATGAGGAGTTCTATTAATAAAAAAACATGCAAAGGTTAGAGCTGAAGGAAACCTAGCAAGGTTTAGGGCATGCCTTTCAAAACATTTTCAAAAATTAATTGCAGCAAAAGCAGAACTAATCTAAAGTTAATTCTATGCATGCAATGATCTAATCATAAAATTCTATTCAGGATCTTTGACATGTTAATATACATTAGAAAAATAAAATGCTTTCAGTCAGCAAATCATATTTGCTGATCGATCTATGTTCAGAACATAGTAGCTATGCACGGATAGATGAACTTCGCAATCTGAATCCACCAAAAGATGCTCTCCTATCTACTATAGCTGCACATGTGTCCGGCCTCTATGGTGAGTCCACATGGAGCCCCTGATCCTGATCTGCCCCTTCAATGTACTAGCTCCTTTTTGGGGCCTTCAACAGCCGACCCTCGTCGATCCAATCGACGAATTGCTCCTAATCTTTAGGATGCTCTAGAAATTAGAAGATGCAATGAGAAAGATGAGATAGTGGTGAAAGCTGATGGAGATCTGGCACTTAAACTCTCCACCCAAAAACTTAGAGTTCCAACTCTAAGGTTTCAGCACACACCCATAAGGACCGTGATCCCTTTTTCTCTATGGAAAATCTTACGCCAAAAGAGATGCGCGCCTCTCTCTGATTTCTATCTCATAGAATCCTTCTCATTCCTCACACACACCCATGCATCTCTCTTTATTTCTCACATGCACATGCCCAAAAAAATCCCATTTTAATAGGCATCAATGCATGGAAGGATAAGGCAAGTTTGGTTGAACTTGTTTCAACCAATCTCTTAAATTCAAAATTCAAGAGGACTCCTTATCTTATTCCAGTGCCCATCCTAATGTTTAACACACAGAAGAACTCTCCTTCTTACATGCGCAAAAATAAAATGACGATCAAACAAATGAGAAGGTGTGGAGACTAGATAAGGATGAGAGGGAGATGTGGTTTCAAACACTAACAAATCAAGTTGAATTCAAAATTCAACTTGCTTTGAATTGATCCAACCCTTGGACCAAGTCAAAAGGAGATAAGAGAAGGGGCGCAGAAGGCTTCTTGGCATGAGAATTCCCATGCACATTCCCAATGTGCATTGAGAAGGAGAATGGGTAAAAGGTCAATGATGTAGGGAGATAGATGTTTAAATTCAAACTTACTTTGAATTGATTCAAATTGGTTTCAACTAAAATAATAACTCTAAACCCAATTAGATTAGATCAAACTTAATCAAATAAGGCTTAACACAAATCAATTAATTTCTAATCAAATTAAAAATTAATTAGGTCCAACCTCTGATCAAATCAGGGTCCATCTCCCTAAGCGATTACATCATCACATGACCTGATTGGGTCAAACCCAATTGAATCAAATTCAATCAGATGTAATCAAATCCTCATCGCTCAATTAAATTGAGTGACTCGACAATCTAATTACTAATTGATCCTTCAATAAATATCTGAGTTTCAATCCAGTAGGACTCTCGATCAACCATCAGATCAGATAGGAACTCCTATTGTGTGTAACCAGATAGGTTCGAATCCTAAGTTGATCGTACAGGAACTAATTTTCTATACCAATCGATGTGATCATTTAACAATGGTACCCAATGTCTGGATAGGTCAAAAAGTCATAATGCAATAATGACGAACCTATGGCATATGGTTACCGTATAATTCATCCCCTTGACCATGATGCTCATAGGATGATCTAGGGTTAATTGTCAATCCTAAAAATTCATCCATATTATATTTCAAAATTTAGCATCCATCATATGGACTATCCCAGTCGAGAATTTGCTAAATTGAAATACAACGATGTACTTGCTCCAACACTTGAAGGGGTCAATCCCATCTTGACTCATGCATCGATAAGTCAAGAACTTGACAAAATCTAGTAGCCTTCCATCATTGAATTAAAAATTCAGGTAGTCCGATACCTAAGTATAGTGAGTTGCTTACAAGTCATCGTGGTGATCTTAGGTCTAAGGGACACATAAACCCATATCCATTGCGAGTAATCTTGGTAGAAGAGAACTCCATAGTTGTGTCATGATAAGTAAAATGTATTCCTACATTTCACCTGCATGCCATAATAGCATCACCATGCTTCTTGATTAAGAGGACAACCAATACTTATGGTATACAATAACCTACTCTTGATTAACGTTGTCATCCTAGGTAACAATGAATCATTTGATCGCGATCAACTTAAGGACTAAACGATAAATTATCCTTTGTCGAGTCTAAATAGTTCTAAGGACTTCATCATAGAGAATTCATTACAGAAAGATGCACAAAATGATGAAATTATCAGAATAATAATTTTATTAAATTAAAATTTAAGTATAAATTATATTTAGCTCAACCATCTACAATCTAAATGATTGACTTTAGGATACATTTTTCAACAACTTCTACTTAGACACTCAGAATAGTATCGAATAGCCATCTTCTATTTGTGATTATCGAACTCTTTGATTTTGAGAGCTTTAGTAAATGGGTCAGCCATATTCTCCTTTTCATCGATCTTATGAAGCTTGATCTCACCTCGCTCTATGATTTTATGTACAAGGTGGTAGCGATGCAGAATATGTTTGGTGCATTGATGTGCCTTTGGCTCCTTCATTTGAGTTATGGCTCTAGTACTGTCACACTATGGCATAACCGGACCATCCAAGGAGGGTGCCACTTTAGACTCATTGATGAACTTCTACAGCCACACAGCTTCCTTCGTAGTATCGGATGCTGCGACATACTCCACCTCACATATAGAATTGATCATAGTATACTGCTTGGAACTCTTCCAGCAAATTGCTCCTCTATTCAATGTAAATACATAACCTGACATGCTCTTATTGTCATCATGATCTGACTAGAAACTGAAATTAGTATATCCTACAAGTTTTAAGTTAGTATCTCTATAGATGAGCCACCGGTCCTTAGTATTTCTCAAATATTTTAGAATTATCTTTGCAACCTTTCAATGATTTTTATCCGGATCGGACTGGTATCTACTCACTACCCCTAGCGAGTATGTCATGTTTGGTCTCGTACACATTATGGCTTATAGAACCTACTACTGAAGCATATGGTATTATACTCGTACACTCTCTCTCTTGAGGAGTTGTCGAATAATATTTCTTCGAGAGAGAAATTTCATGGCCTATACAGAGATAACCCCTCTTAGAATTTTTCATGCTGAACCTCTTTGGCATGGTATCAATGTACGTAGACTGGGATAATCCAAGCAATATTTTAGATCTATCCCTATAGATCTTCATTCCTAGGGTGTAGGAAGCTTCTCCCAAGTTCTTCATGGAGAATTATGACGATAGTCAAATCTTTATTTCCTATAATGCAAGGATGTCATTCTCGATTAAGAGAATATCATCCACATACAAAATATGAAATACGACTACAGAACTATTAGCCCATTTGTACATGCAGGGTTTCTCTCCATTCTTAACGAAGCCATACGTTCTGATCATCTTATTGAAATACATGTTATAACTTCGAGATGCCTACTTCAATCCACAAATAGATCTTTGAAGCTTGCACATCTTGGACTCGTCTATGGATGTGAATCCCTTAGGTTGTATCATATACACCTTTTCATCTAGCTTTTCATTAAGAAAAGCTATCTTCACATCCATTTGCCTGATCTTATAGTCTAGGTATGCTGTTATTGCAAGCATAATCCAATTGGACTTAAGCATTGCCACTAGAGAAAATGTCTCGTCATAGTCAATACCATAATGCTAACGATATCCTTTGGCAACCATATAGGCTTTATAGGTCTTCACCTTTCCATTTGTGCCTCGTTTACTTTTGAAAATCCACTTATACCTAATGGGTTTTATCCCTTCAGATGGATCAACTAGTGTCCATACACTGTTGACCTTCATAGACTCTATTTCGGACTTCATGTCTTCAAGCTATTGATCGAAGTCAGATCTCTGCATGGCATCTATGTAGGTGATCGGATCCTCATCATTCTCATCGAGTTCGATAGGATCACTGATCTGAATCAAAAAATCATAGTATCTATCCGATTGATGTGGTACTCTATCGGATCTTCTCAAGGATGCCTCTACAATGGGCTCTAGATTTGATCTTATCAAATTCAGTTCTGTAGATTCACTAGAATATGTCAGTTCTTCCACCTGTCGAACTTCACTAAGTTCAACATTAGAGGCAGTAGTTCCTTCTATAAGAAATTTCTTTTCCAAAAAGACTATCCTATTGCTAATGAATATCTTTTGTTCTTCAGCAAGATAGAAGTAATAACCCCTAGTTTCCTTGGGATATCCTATGAACAAGTACTTATCGGACCTGGGTCCAAGCTTTTCTGCCTATAAATGTTTTACATAAATTGGACATCCCCAAACTCTAAGGTGTGAGAGTGTCGGCCTACATCCAGTCCATATCTCGTATGGAGTCTTTGTAATAGACTTGCTCAAAATATTATTCAGAACAAAGCAAGCAGTCTCCAGTGCATAACCCCAAAATAAAATCGATAGACTCGCAAACTCCATCATGGACCGAACCATGTCCAACAAGATTCGATTCCTCCTTTCAGACACACCATTATGCTGTGGTGTTCTAAGAGGGGTCCACTAAAAGAGAATTCCATTCTCTCTTAGATATGTTAAAAACTTATTGGAAAGGTATTCACCTCCTCGGTCAGATCGAAGAGTTTTAATACTCTTTTCAAGTTATTTTTCTACCTCATTTCGATATCGTTTGAACATTTTAAATGAATCGAATTTACTCTTCATAAGATAGACTTACCCATATCTAGATAGATTGTCAATAAATGTAATGAAGTAGTAGAACCCACCTCTAGCACATGTGCTCATAGGTCCATATACATCAATATGTACTAGACCCAAAAGATCAGTGGCCCATTCACCCTTTCCAGTAAAATGTGATTTGGTCATCTTAACAAGAAGACAAGACTCATAGGTATTCAATGTTTCACAATCATCGTTGTCAAGGATATTCTTCTTGACTAATCTGTTAATCCTATTCTTGTTTATATGACCAAGCCGACAGTGCCAAAGATAGGCATCAGAGACATAATCTAGCTTTGGGCATTTATTAGACATATACATTACACTAATAGACTGTGATAAAATATAAATATCATTTCTTAATTATCCATTCATTACCATAATACCATTCATAATGATATCATAATAACTTTTTTTTATTGACAAACAATAACCATCTTGGGTCAAAAGCCCAATAGATATTATCTTCATCATAAAAGATGGACAATAGTGATAATCACTTAAAACAACATTATTATTTTTGAAAAATAGCTCAAGAGTTTCCAATGCTAAGATTGAAACTTTACTTCCTTCCTCAACATTTAGGAATCCATCACCATTCTCAAACTTTCTACCAATTTAAAGTTCATGCAACGAATTGCATATATGAATCGGACTCCCAGTATCTAATACCCAGGTAAAAGTATCACATACGAAAAAATTACAAGGTATTATCATATAACAGCCTTGGCCAGTAATCACTTACTGATTTCTTTTGTTCAGCCTATTCAGATCAAGATTACCATTTCTCTTTGGATCTGCCTGATTAGGGTCAACACTAGACTCCTCATATTTAGGTCCTAAATGCTTTTCACTTTCCAACAGTGAACAGAGTGGACTTATACTAGCCATTCTATTTATCTAAAAAAAAAAAGAAATCTTATTAGTACTTGAATTAATTAATCCTAAAAATTTAAACTTTAGTCTAAAGATCCTTCCACTATTTTTAAATGAATTGATAGCCTCTACCTCTAATTTAAGGATTTATATTAATTTCTTAGTGGGTATTGGAATCCACATAGAATACAAATGGGCCCGAGGAAAGCTCTAGCTAATCCGCATGCATCTACAGGTAGGTTCATAATCAATTATTTTTCTAAATAATTTTTAAAAATTAGATTTTGCCCTAGAAGCCAAATCATTGGCCTCCACTGATCCGGTTAGGTCCAACCATTAACATGATCGACTTCGATGCATCAAACCAATGATAACCAGGCCCAAAAAAAGCTCTGGCTAATCTAATCATCATAAAGAGAGTGTGACCTAATCCTCATATGATGGACAGTAATTTTAATATCCAAATGAACACTAGGTGTAAGGCACTTCCAATGTCCATCCAGAAAATTTGACTCATTACTATTCACCTTAATGGGAGGCTATGACTTGGTTATCCCCATAACTTAGTCATTTTAAGGATCTAATAATTTAGAGGATTTAATTTACTTATGATTTTAGAGATAGAAATGACATGGACCAATTTCTTCCACTAACTTCACCAAGTCAAGTCCTCCTACTAACTTCACTATTGTCGTCCACAACATTCCAGGCATCACCTAGCATTGATACCAAATTGTAGACCCATGATATCACTCGAATATCAATCATCCTTGACATCACAAGCACCCCGATACCATGTTGTGGAAGCTCTTGATCTTTAGCACGGACCTGAAGGAACCTATGACGTTCTCTATGGGCATCACACCACCGATCCTCCACCTAGATCTATGATGGGGCGCCTCCTTCCTTGAGCTTGAGGGAGAAGCCCCCCTTCTCTAGGACTTCTTCAGGAACCCTAGGGCGGCAACTCTAGAGAAGAAAAGAAGAGAGTTGAGGAAGATAAGGTCTGTATTGATTTCAATCTTGAAAATCCTAATACAATCTATGTATTTATACACAGCCATTAGGTCCGACCAAAAAACTTCCTGGCTAACCTAATACATGAAAGCACTTACCAAGCCCATGTACACCCATGTCTCCCATGCTCTCATCCTTTGGATCTAGATCGGATCTATACATGAATTAGCCCCCTTAAGACCTCTCAAACCAGGCCTTAAGACCCCTAGGATCAACCTAAATCCTAGCCCAAAACAGACCCTCGCGTAACTTTGCCCGCACACTGAGCCGGCTCAATCTTAGCACTAAGCCAGCTAAGTTCCACTAGGTCAGCTCAATCCAAAACTGAGCTGACCTAGTTCTATGTCGTAATAGTAGTCCCAAACGTGCAGCTCTCTATTTTGCCTGTGCTCTGACACTTAGCCGACCCAATTTTGGACTGAGCCGACTAACCTATAGAAAATCCTTTTTCTATGGTCTTGATTCCTCGGCTTTGGTTTTTTGCTTCACCTTATGTCCTAGATCTCCGAAGCACCAACCAAGTCCCTAGAATCCTCGGAGCCATCATCGTGACTCCTTCCGTGGCCTTCCAAGACTCGAAAGCACCACAAATCCTCATAATCTCCACCTTGGTGCCTCAAGCCTTGGCAAATCCCTCGATAATGGCCTCTTACACATTCCCACTATCCCAACACACTCGACAGCACCTATGCAAACATCACCTCTGCCAATTCTCTTCAGTTGTTGTGCATCCTTGAGGCCTTTGGGATGATCGCCTCCACCGCTGAAGACTTGTGCTTGCTTCTTGGCACCATCTTGAAATTATAGGATTCCTTCTGCTTAGCAGCTGCATCACTTTTTCTGAACTTTCCTGGAGAACCTGCAATATTTTTGTACCGACACTCGCTGCAAACCCTGACATGATCTCCTCAGAACTATGCCTATCCTTCTATACATGCTGCTCCATGTGGAACTGTGTATCACCGGTACTGATGCTAGGATATCAATCCTCTTGCACCCCTCTGCTTTGAACTCATGTCAAATTTTTCTTCAATTGTGAAGCCACCTCTTTGGAGCTCCACCTATATCTGAGGTCCATTTGATTCCATAGAAGCTAACTCTATCATCAAGTCCTTTGAAGCCAACCACTCAACACTACACTGCTGAGCTTACCGCTGCACCTTGAACACCGTTGCTGCCCCTTCGAACCCTCCACACTCCGTGGACCCCTTCGAAGCTATCTTAGATACCTCCACAATCCATGGGTATCTTCGAAACCCAAGAACTCATCCAACTCTTCTGAATCCAATGACTGAATCTTAAAAAATTCCATCCTAGTCCTTCTCTTCTACCCTTACACCAGCCATTGCTTCAATTGCGCCTGGAGAACCATCCTTCACCTGAATCATGACTCTTTTTGATGCCCCTGTAGAAGAAATCTGATCCATGATACTCTCAACTGCCTGAGACCTACTCTCGATCTCTCAGAGACCTCTTGGCTCTCCCTGAGACCTACTCTCGATCTTCCTAAGAAGCCCCTGACACCATCTACTGAGATATACTCCTCGACTGCTGCACCATCGAGCCTCTCTCAACCCCTGTGCCTTAGAGTAGCACTTTTGCAGCACTCCAATGCTCCCTGACTCATCTCTACGCCACTCTACAGCCGCCCAATCCTAACCTACTGGACCTTCATGGATCATCCATCTCCATCACTCCTAAGGCTTCGCAAATCCATTCTCTGGTCGAACCGCTGAATACATCTCTAACTACTTCCTACCTTCCAGACATCGAAGGACGTATAGTTGCTTCTTCAGCCTTCCTTCGACCATTATCCCTTAAAAAATTCTCTTCAATAGCCCTACACTGCCCATCCTTTTAGAAAATCCTGATGCTCTCTACTGAGATATCTTCCTCGACTGCTGCATCGTCAAGCCTCTCTCAGCCTTGCATCTTCAGGAAAGTGCTACTGCAGCACTCTAGCGCTCTCCGCTTGTCACATAACTATCATACACCCCAACCTTTTCATGAAGATCAATCAGCAAATCATACACCAAATCCTTCCACCCAGAGAAAATTTCTTTTCATTAATCCTCTCAACCTCCACCTTCAACCCATTGCTCTCGGTTGGCCAAACCACAGCAACAACAAAGATAGAGCTGAGACATACCATGAAATTCTTATGCATATTTTGATTTCACCTTGTACCACTTCTTCTTTCCTTCCATGCACCATCAGATGCTGAAACTTGGCTCTTCCATGCACCATCAGGCTCTAAAACCTAGCTCTGATACCATATTATCGTCCATAATATTTCAGGCATCACCTAGCTATGATACCAAATTATAGACCCATGATATCGCTCAAACGCTAATCATCCTTGACATCACAAGCACCCTGATACCATGTTGCAGAAGCTCATGATCTTTAGCACGGATCTGAAGAAATCTGTGATGTTCTCTATGGGTAGCACACCATCGATCCTCCACCTGGATCTGTGATGGGGCACCTCCCTCCTTAGGCTTGAGGGAGAAGCCCCCCTTCTCTAGGGCTTCTTCAAGAATCCTAGGACGGCAACTCTAGAGAAGAGAAGAAGAGAGTTGAGGGAGAAAAGGTCTATATTGATTTCAACCCTAAAAATCCTAATACAACCTATGTATTTATACATAGCCATTAGACCCGACCAAAAAACTCTCTGACTAACCCAATACATGAAAGCACTCACCGAGCCCATGTATACCCATATCTTTCATGCTCTCATCCTTTGGATCTAGACCCGATCCATTCATGAATTAGCTCCCTTAAGACCTCTCAAACCAAACCTTAAAATCTCTAGGATCAATCCATACCCTAGCCCAAAATAGATCCTCACGTAACTCTGCCCGCGCACTGAGTCGGCTCAGTCTCAGCATTGAGCCAGCCAAGTTCCACTGGGTTGGCTCAGTTTGAAACTGAGCCAACCCAGTTCTGTGTCGTGCCAGCAGTCCCAAATGCATAGCTCTTTATTTTGCCTGTGCTTTGAGACTAAACTGAGCCAACCCAGTTCTGTGTCGTGCCAGTAGTCCCAAATGCATAGCTCTTTATTTTGCCTGTGCTTTGAGACTTAGTCGATCCAATTTTGGACTGAGCTGGCTAACCTACAAAAAAAATTTTTTCTACAGTCTTGATTCTCTGACTTTGGTTCCTTACTTCACCTTATGTCCCAGGTCTCTAAAGCACCAACCAAGTCCCTAAAATCTCCAGAGCCATCATCGTGACTCCTCCTGTGGCCTCCCAAGGCTTGGAAGCACCACAAATCCTCATATTCACCAAGTCAATAGGTTAGGACTAGGATCAATTTAGGTCCATGGGCACCTAATTCAGTCTTACTAAGTTGAAATCAGTCAAATTGATTCCTAGTGACATGGATCAGCTTAAATCACTAAGTGATCTAATCAAATCCTAATCAACCATGTTGGCCAGGTAAGTGAGATTAGTGGAAGGGATATCATTAACTCGTCAAAGATCGAATTAGTGCGAGTAGCTCCCAATTAAAAGTTACTAGTCTAAACTACCAAACTTATCTTAGATATCAATCAGTTAATTAGGTTTAATTAGATCAACCTAGTAATTATGGACTAGACCGCTAAGCCATGAATTAAGTCTATCTTGGTCTCGTTAAAGACATGGACTCATTCAACTATAATTATTGAAGTTGAGTCTAGAGTGTCCTTGATCTAATCTAAGTCAACACTTGGTTAGATTTGATCAACTACTCTAGATTAATCCATTCTTTAACTAACCTTAGATTTAACCTAATTAATAGACCTAATTCATCTAATCCTTTAACCCACAAAATTATGGATTTGTCTTAGGATCTTTAATTCATAATTCTAGATCCTACTAGATAACATTTAATTCTTTTAATTAAGTTTTGGACTGATGGATTGGGGTTCGACATTTCAAAAATAATTTTTAATTTTTGAAAGATTCTTTATTATCTAGCACTATTTTACTAAATAGGTCGACTCATTTAAAAAATAGATCGGCTTATTTCACAAACAAGCACTAGTTATAGGATAGAATACTTAAAAGTAGTGATTGAATAGCTTCAACCAGCTTCTTAGTCGAGTTGGCTTAGATCTCATCTGAGCCGGCCTGAGTTGACATCGAGTCAGTCCATCGCCTGAGATAGTCGGCTTGAGCAAAAGCTCGTAAGCTTTCATTCCATCAAGCTACATTGAGTCAGCCCATCACCTAAGACAGCAAGCTCGAATAGAAGCCCCAAAGGCCATCTTTTAGTCGAGCTGACTCGGATGAATCCGAGCCGACCCGAACAAAAGCTGAGCTAGCTCGGTTTCTGATCGAGCCAACCTGAACAGAAGGCCATAGATCATTTTAGGCTAGCATGCTGGTCGAGCTGTCTCAGTTCCTGAGATAACCAACTCGACCAACGAACAGAACCTTCATAAGATTCTATTCAGGTTTAATCTAAATCTATGTAAATTATATAAAAATCATGAAATATTTAGATCTAATCTAAACACTAATTCATGATGAAATTTAGATTAAAATCAATCAAAAATATATCATAAAAATTATTAGGTCTAATCTAAAGATTTTATGATCAAAGTTATAGATCGCAACATACCAGGACAACCTCTCCACTATAAGGGATAAATCTTACAGTAGGACAACCTACAGTCTGTGCGGTCATTATTTTGTTTAGATCTAATCTAAAATAATCTAGATCTAAAGCATATCATATATGCAAACATTAAATTTTTCTAATTTACATCAAAACATGTCGAGCAACCTAGTGCTCTGATACCAACTGAAGAAAATCCAGCAGGATTTAGGGCATGCCTTTCAAAACTTTTTCAAAAATAAACTACAGTAGAAGCAAAATTAATCTAAAGTTAATTCTATGC
The DNA here is from genome assembly GCA_006176705.1 of Cocos nucifera. Lineage (NCBI taxonomy): Eukaryota > Viridiplantae > Streptophyta > Magnoliopsida > Arecales > Arecaceae > Cocos > Cocos nucifera. Next base: position 144,013 of record QRFJ01001667.1, on the reverse strand, counting down.
ATGCAATGATCTAATCATAAAATCCTACTCAGGATCTTTGATATGTTAATATGCATTAGAAAAATAAAATGCTTTCGATCAACAAATCATATTTGCTAATCGATCTATGTTTAGAACATAGTACCTATACGTGGATAGATGAACTCTGTAATCCAAATCCACCGAAAGATACTCTCCCATCATGCTGCAGTCGCACATATATTCAGTCTCAATGATGAGTCCACATGGAGCTCCTGGTCCTGATCAGTCCTTCCAGAGTGCTAGCTCTTCTTCAGGGCCTTCGACAGCCAACCTTCATCGATCCAATCGACGAACTATTCCTAACCTTCCAAACGCTCCAGAAATTAGATGCAATGAGAAAGATGAGATGGTGGTGAAAGCCGATGAAGATCTGGCACTCAAACTCTCCATCCAAAAACTTAGAGTCCCAACTCTAAGATTTTGGCATACACCCATAAGAATCTTGATCTCTTTTTTTCTATGAAAAATCTTATGTCAAAAAAGATGTGCACCTCTCTCTAATTTCTATCTCACAGAATCCTTCTCATCCCTCACACACACCTATGCATCTCTCTTTATTTCTCTCATGTGCACGCCCAAAAAAATCCCATTTTAAAAGGCGTCAATGCATGGGAGGATAAGGATAGGTTTGGTTGAATTTCTTTCAACCAATCTCTTGAATTCAAAATTCAAGAGGACTCCTTATCTTATTCCAGCATCCATCCCAATGTTTAACACATAGAAGGACTCTCCTTCTTGTATGCACACAAATAAAATGGTTATCAATCAAATGAGAAGGCATGGAGACTAGATAAGGATGAGAGGAAGATGTGGTTTCAAACACTAACAAATCAAGTTGAATTCAAAATTTAACTTGCTTTGAATTGATCCAACCCTTGGACCAAGTCAAAAGGAGATAAGAGATGTGGCGTAGAAGGCTTCTTAGCATGAGAATGAGCATATCCAATGTGCGTTGAGAAGGAGAATGGGTCAAAGGTCAATGGCACAGGGAGATAGATGTTTAAATTCAAACTTACTTTAAATTGGTTCAAATTGGTTTCAACTAAACCAATAACTCTAGACTCAATTAGATTAGATCAAACCTAATCAAATTAGGCTTAATCTCAACTAATTAATTTTTAATCAAATTAGAAATTAATTAGGTCCAACCTCTGATCAAATCAGGATCCATCTTCCTAAGCGATTAGGTCATCACATGATCTTATCAGATCAAATCCAATTGAATCAAATTTAATTAGATTTAATCGAATCCTTATTGCTTAATCAAATTGAGCTAATCAGCAATCTAATTGCTAATTAATCCTCCAATAAATATCTAAGTTTCAATCCAGTGGGACTCCCGATCAGCTATTAGATCAAGTAGGAACTCCTATTATGTGTGATCCCATGGTTCAATCCTAAGTCGATAGCACAGAAACTAATTTTCTATATCAATCAATGTGACCATCTAGCAATGGTACCTAACATCTGAATAGGTTAAAAAGTTACAATGCAATAATGATGAAGCTGTGGTATATGGTTATCGTATAATTCATCCCCTTGACCATGATGCTTATAGGATGATTTAGGGTTAACTGCCAATCCTAAAAATTCATCCATATTATATTTCAAAATTCAGCATCCATCATATGGAATACCCCGATCAAGAATTTGCTAAATTAAAATACAGTGATACACTTGCTCTGACACTTGAAGAGGTAAATCCCATCTTGACTCATGCACCGACAAGCCAAGTACTTGACTGCACCCTGTAGCCTTCCGTTACTGAATTAAAAGTTTAGGTAGTCTGGTATCTAAGTATAGTGAGTTGCTTGCAAGTCACCATGATGATCTCAGATCTAAGAGACACATATACTCATATCCTTTGCGAGCAATCTTAGCAGAAGAGAGCTTCACAGTTGGATTATGATCAGTAAAATGTATCCCTATATTTTACCTGCATGCCATAATAGCATCACCATACTTCTTAGTTAAGAGGACAACCAACACTTATGGCACACAACAACCTACTTTTGATTAACATTATCGTTGTAGGTAACAATAAATCATTTAGTCGCGATCAGTTTAAGGACTAAACGATAAATCCTCTTTTATCGAGTCTAAATAGTCCTAAGAACTTCATCATAGAGAGTTTATTATAGGAAGATGCACAAAATAATGAAATTATTAGAATAATAATTTTATTTAATTAAAATTTAAGTATAAATTATATTTAGCTCAACCATCTGCAATCTAGATAATTGGCTTTAGGATACATTTTTCAATGAGAGCATCATCCTAAAATGACTTTGAAAGTGATGTTTGCAACTTCAAACTCTATGCCTTTTCTATTAATGTCTGGTTCATTCTCTCTATAATACCATTTTATTGAGGGGTCATCTTCACTGTATAATGATGTTTGATGCCATTCTTCTCATAGTACCTTCTGAACTCCAGACTTATGTATTCTCCTCCATTATCCGATCTCAGACACTTCACCTATATTTCTTATTTGAAAATGTATTCCAAGGCCTATCATCTAAGTTATAAATGGTTGAGCTCATTATAAATATATATGAATTATAAATGAATAAAAGTTATTTTAGCTTTTTTGTCATATAATGTACATCTTCTAATGAACTCCTGTGATGTGATGAAGTTCTTAGGACTATTTTAATTTAATAAAGGAGAATTTATTATTTAGTCCTTACATATGTTCATGATCAAACAATATGCTATTACAAGGATGATAGCAGTATCAAGTATAGATCATTGTGTGCCATATGGGTTAGTTGTCCTCATAACTAAAAAGTGTGGAGATACTAGTATGGCATATAGATGAGATATATCGGTACATCTGTACAGAACGTGACTATTCTAGAGCACTCTGCTATTAAGAGTGTTTTCGAGGACTATGGGTATAAGTGTCCCTCAGACCTGAGATCACCATGGTGACTTGTAAGCAACTCACTATACTTTGGTATCAAACTACCTAAATTTATATTAATAATGAAAGATTTTTAGATGTAGTCAAGTATTTGTTAAGTCGGTACATGAGTCAAGATCGAATTCATCCCTCCAAGTAAAATTGAAGATAGTGCATCACTGTATTTCAATTTAGCAAAATCTCAATCGAAATAATCCATATGATGGATATAAAAGATTGATTTATAATATGGATGACTCATTCAGGGTTGACAGTTAAACCTTAAGTCTTTCTGAGCACTTGAGATCAAAGGGATGAATTATATAGTAACCACATGCCTTTAGATTCTCGAATGTTGCTTTGCATTCATTCGGTCTATTCAGACATCGGGTACCATTGCTAGATGGTTATTTTGATTAGTATAGAAAATTATATTTATAATATTAGCTTAGGTTCAAACCTATGGGGTCACACTCAAAAAAAATTTCTGGCTCATCATGTGGCTAATAAATGATTGAGAATCATTTAAGGGTTTAATCATCAATTCGATTGATGATTAATCATATACAAAAGTTATAATGAATTATAGAAGGATTAAATAGCAATTAAATTATTGATTTTCTTAATTTGATTGAACAATAAGTATTGGATCAAATCTAATTGAATTGGATAAAATAAGTTTGACCAAATTAGGTTACGAGATGCCTAATCACCAAAGGTGCATGTTTTCTGATTTGATCGGATCTTTGGCTCAATTAATTAGATTAATTGAAGTTATTAGGAATCTAATTAGATTAGGTTCACTATGATTTATTTGGATCTAATTGGATGAGATTTGGTTGGAGCCAAATAACTAAAATCTAGAGTCCAAAAGGTTAGGACTTCTTCCCATGCACCACCTGTTCCCACACCTTCTCTTCTCATACGCAGAAAGAGGTTTTACGTGAAGAATTCAAATGCCAAAAACTTGATTATCACCCTCTCTTAATATCCTATGGATAAGGATTGAATTAAATTCAAATCTGATTTGAATTTAACTTGAGATAAGAATGAGTCATAGTTTGAATTTGATTCAAACAAGACCATGACTCATCAACCTTATCCATTCTCCTTTATAAAGGACATTGCCCTTAGGCATGAGAGAGATGATGATTGCTTGGCTTTTGGCCAAATAAAGAGAGGTTCTAGGGTTTTGGACATGAGGCTTTGGGGTGGGTCTTCCCTTGGTGTGAGTTTCAGAGAAAACTAGTTCCTCTTGGGTGAGATAGGAACCTAGATCTGATCTAGGTTTTCTTGTAAGAAAAATCATAGAGAAAAGTGAGTTCTCCTCCCTCTTGTTCTTCCACCAAACCCTCCTAAAGATTCTTCTTCAGATTTGAAAGTATTTAGAGGTACCAAAGAAGAAGGAGAATTAGCCATACGGTAGTCTTTCACACGAGCTAGCACTCCCGAAAAGGCACATCAGATCAGAGTTTCAAGTGGATAATTTGTAGAGGCCAGACACCCTATACGATTGCAAGCAACCATTAAGAGCTTTAGATCTTCATGATCACCAGTAGTGTTCATCGACCCATGCAAAGGAAATGAGTTCTAAACTCATTAAATAGACTAGATTAGTTTTAATAGTTAGATATAATCTAGGGCATCGATGTGATCAATGTAGGATTTTTAATTTTAGATCATAAATGCATATTAAATCATGCTATAAATCCTAAGAATGGTAGTTTAGATTTGATCTCTTGCATGTTGAAACACACCACAAATATGTCAATAAAAGCATTAATTTGCAATCTAATTTATGTTTATTCTTTAAGAATTGATGCTTCTTCTTATATTTTGTACGAAAGATGATTGCCAATATAAAGAGCTCGATTTGTAGATCAAAAAGACTCAAATTGAAAGCAAATTGGATTCAAAATAGATTTGAAATAAAAGAAGAATGCATGCGGTATTACAAAAAATGAAGATACTATGCTAGGAATCCTTATGGGATGTATGCATCATTTAAAGAAATAAATGTTTCTTTCTATAAATAGTCCAAAAAGAGAGCACTAGGTTTTGAGGCTGACACACTTCATGCAGCTCATTAAAAAAAAGCATGGACTAGGTCTACCATGGCTCATGAGGCCTGGGAATGGGTTCATGGGCGCGGTCTTCATACAGCATATGCACGTTTTCAATCACATTATGGGCATTTTAGCATGAGCAGGTCTCAGCGAACAAAGAAGAGTCCTAATAAAATATAAACTTTTCCTCTCATGCCTCACCCTCTTCTCTATATAATAAGCTCTCTCAATGCCAAGGCATCAACCAACAGCCTGCCAGGCCTTCTTGGCTCTCTCTCTCTCTTTTCTTTTCTCCACACAACAGTCGCAGCCTCCTCTACATAGCAACCGGTCCTCTCTCCCTCTCTTCCTCTCTTCCTTCTCTCTCCATAAGCTTTCTTCCTCTTCCTGCTTATTTTCTTTCTTCCATAAATCTAAGCATACTTCTTCATAAAATCTTTTCATCTTGCTCCTGATCCCTGCTCTAAGCTATTGCAAGAAAGATTCAAAATTGTAGGATGAAGATTTCAGCAAAAAGTTTTTCCATGGCCGTCTAATCATCTCATTCTCAGGAGATCCCTATAATCTTAGTTTGCTAATATATTTTATGTTTTTTTTATCTTTTATATACTTTTAATATGAAATAAAGATTGTTTTTCCTTACTATATTTTTATATCTTTATTTTCTTTATATGAGATTCAAATTTGGAATAGTTTATGATCCTTAGGATGAGCCATAATCTATGGGTATGGTTTGTGCTCTTGGGATAGATTATCTTTAAATTAATTTTTTTTATTCTATCTAAATTAATTTTGACAAGCCTATAGCTTTAAGGGATGGGTTATGATCCAAGGGTATAGGCCATGCCTTCTAAGGTAGATTATATCTTTACTAATTAGATACTAGGCAAAGATATATTAAAAAGAATACCAGTTGTCTATCAAGAGAGCAGTTGAGATCTTGAGAATCCATCTCTATATTTAATTTTAATTTTTATTTAAATTATTTGTTTATTTGCTTTCTTATTAATCCAAGTAGTCTTTTAATAATTTTTATCCTACTTTTAACTTAAATTCAAATCTTTCAAACGTAATTAACACGATCCTCGTGGATACAATCTCGACTCATCCTAGCTATAGTAGTGAGTTAATTTTTATTTTTGACCACCTATGATAGCAATCACATGTAATGTAGATTAAATTATTTAATCTATCCTATTTTATATAAAATTTTAAAAATTGCATGCATGGATCTACCCATGTTTTCCTTCATTCATGTCTTCTTTTCTACATCAGCTCTCCAAACTTTAAATCAAGCAAATACTTCTTATTTATTCTAAATCAAATATAGCCATACCTTTTTTGAATAATCATCAATGAATATGTTAAAATATCTTACCCCACCTCTAGCTGATACTAGAGCTGATCCCCATACATCCGAGTACACCAAATCCAGCAATCCTTCACTACGCTTGGTACCATTGGCAAACTTCATCCTATGCTATTTTTCAAAAATACATGGCTCACACAAATTATTGCCCTCCTTTTTCAGGGCTAGGAGTATGCCTCTTCTACTTAACTCCGTAAGCCCTCAGTTACTCATGTGACCCATCCGATAGTGCCAAAGCTTATACATAAACTGATCCTCCTATACCGCTACAAGCACCTCTGCACTATCATTCACCACTGAGCCTTCCATCTTGTAAAGATTGTTGCTTAGTCTTCTTCACCTCATCAGCACTAAAACTTCCTTGGTAATCTTCAAGAATCCACTCCCCGGCTGACTACTAAAAGCATATCAGTGCTTCTCCAAGTAGCCCAAAGAAATCAAATTCTTCTTCAACTCCGACACATGCTTGACATTCGATAATATACAAATAATCTCATCCTACATCCTCATCCTAATAGTGCCAACTCCGACCACTTTATAAAGATGATCATCATCAAGGCTCATACTTCATCCATCAGTCTTCATGTAGGTAGCAAACCACTTTCGATGAGATGTGTAGTGGTGTGAGCATGCTGAATCTAATATCCATGTAGTATCATATTTTGTGAATCCATCTAATACTACAGTATATCATCCCCACTGCTTATAGATGCAGTGTCATCACTATTGCTGGCCTTTCTCTTCTCTAATTTTTAAAGAAAATAATTCTTTTTCAAGTACCCAGTTTGATGACATTTGAAATACTTTCAGACTTTCTTTTGATCTCGAGACTTCGATCTGCCCTTAGATTTATCCCTAACCTTCTCCTTAGGTCTTTTCTACCTCTCATTCACAACCAGAACCTTAGAGTTAAAGTTTTCTTTATAGATCTTCTCTATTTACTCATTAGACCTAAGCATTCTAACAACCTCTTCATAGTTTAAGATCTTCTTTCCATAAACTAAAGTTATTATAAGACTGTCATATGATCCTGGGAGAGAACATTACAGCAACAATACCCGATCCTCCTCTTTTATCTTCACATCTAGACTCATCACCTCTAAACAGACTTGATTGAATCTCTGAATGTAAGCAATGAGGTCTCCTCCTTCAAGCATTCTTTAGACTATATAGCTATTTCTCTGACCATAGCTTGTTCATCATGTTCTTCTCCATATGTGTATTCTCCAATCTCATTCATAGATCTTTTGCTGTGGTCTCTGTACAAACCTCAGAAAACTCCTGATCAAACATGCACATCCTAATGGTACTGAAAGTAATTTCTTTCAACTCTTCCCAATCCTCACACTAATCCTTTCCAGTCATTCTCTTACCAAGATCTTGTAGATCCTTTACTGAATCTTTATCCTTTGCTGACATAGGATAAAGTTTTTCTTGCCATCAAACTTCTCAAAGTCAACCTTGAATCCACTTGAGCCATCACTACGATCAAGCAAAACTGCAACCTTAACACTCTTCTGCAATCACATACCAACAATAACACCCTTACATCGAAGATCTATCTAACCTAAATCATCTATGCACCTTCTCTTTCACTGCTTCCATGCACAGAACCTATCCACCTTAAACAGGAAATCACCACGAAGAAGACAAAAAAAGGATTTAGGATAAAATTTGGTGCTATAGATCTTGGATGCAAAAAATCCTAGGCATCTTCCTTCTTTCTTCCACATAAACTAAGCTCTAATACCAATTATTAAAATCTTGCACTGGACCATACATTAGAACCTAGTGATTAGCTAGCAACCGAAGACAAGAACACCTAGATACGGAAGCATAAACAATCAAGAAAAAGGGGAATCAATAATGCCCTAGCTTCAAGAAGAAGAAAAAGAAGAGAATAAGAGTTCTTGGGAGAAAGAGCTTTATTGATCTATATTCAGCATACAAATTAGGGTCATCAAATCCTTGCCTTAGTTACATGTGTATTTACCTATACAAAAAGGTCAAGCCCAAAGCTCAACAAAACTCCCAATTGGTTAACCCACTATGCACTCTCCAAGTCCATGTACATCTATGTCTTGCCATATGCGCTCATCCCTTGGACTTAATCCTAGCCTGAATCATGGATTAACCCCCTTAAGATCTCTCTAACTAAGGCCTTAAGTCACCTAGGATCAAATCCAATCCTAGATCCAAATGGCAATCCCATCAACTTCTGTCTAATTTAGAAAACTGACTAGCTGAGATAAACATGAGGTAGCCGAGACTCATGCGCCAGATAAGCTGCACATCAATAGTTTAGCTCTGTATATTCCAGCTTAGTGTTTGGATTGGCAACCTCGAAGATAGCTCACTATCCTAAGGTATTAGTGATAGTACACCAGTCCAAGGTATCCTGGCCTAAGGAATCCATAATATCATCCTGATCTGAGGTATCTACAGTACCTCAGATCATCTTCTGCTGGCACTTCAGCTAGCTCACTTTCTTGACCCCTTAGCCCTTTCTCTTATGTTTCCAAGGCTCAGAAGCACCATACCTAAGCTCATATAGGGGACCTCCCATTCCCCATTCTTTTCCTAGAATAAAGGACGTCCTTCATCCAGCCATGTCTATGGCTAGTGAAGGCTAGGGCAATGGTGGTGTTGCTGAGAGGTCCACCACTGGTAGTCAATGAATAGCAACAAAAAATAGAGCACCCCTTTTCTCAATGAAATCCAGTAATTGTCAGTCAGAATCAAGGCTATGATGGATTAGAAAGATCACAAACCAAATTATAAATCTAAGGATACAAGGGTCTTACTTGGATGTCGGTGACAATTGGGTCATGAATCTGATAAGAAAGGTGATTCAATTCTAGAAAGAAGAGAAAAGAAAAGAAAAAAATCATTGACAGTAGTTGATGGTCGACATTGATGGGTCCAAAGGGAACTTGCCCCCATTAAATAGAGGTGGAGAGGAGTCCAACTCCTTCCTGGCTTCAATTTCCATTGGCAATTGGGAGGAAAAAGACTTTCAATTGGAGTCTTCTTCATCACTCTACTTTTTTTTATGCTTTAAAAGTCATGCAACTCTATTTGGGCCCCTTTTATGTTTTGATATTCATGCAGTCTTTCAGGCTAAGTTTATGGTGTTTGGGCTGGTCAAGTAGACCAGGACTAAATGAGCTAAGTTATCACAAATAGTTATCAAGCTAGTATTTAGATGGTCCCTTATGAAATATTATATGATAAGAAAAGTAGATCACCTATTTGTTGGAATGATGTAGGTGAAAGAAAATTTTTAGGATCTAAGATTATTTAATAGATTATGAAAAAGGTATGATTGATTAGAGAATGGCTCAATACAACTTAGAGCAGGTAGAAGAGCCATGCTGATGTTAGGAAGTGGAAGTTGAAGTTTCAAGTTAGCGAACATGTGTTCTTAAAAGTATCACCTACTAAGGATATTATGAGGTTTGGTATATAAGGCAGACTAAGCCCTTGATTATGGGTCCATTTGAAATATTGAAAAAAGTTGGAGATGTAGCTTATAGAGTTGCATTATTGTTTGCCTTTGCTGTAATTCATAATATATTCCATGTGTCGATGCTAAGAAAATATATTTCAGATCCCAATCATATTGTAGTATATGAACCTTTATAGCTTAAAGAAGAATTGATTTATGATGAGAATCCAATACAAATAGCATATCAGAAACATTAAGTTTTGAAATGTCACATTATTCCTTACATCAAAGATCAATGGAGTATTGACCTTGAAAGGGAAGCTACTTAGGAGCTCGAGGATGATGAAGCAGAGATTCTTTCAGCTTTTCTTAATTTGGTATGTAAATTTCAAAGAAAAAATTTAGTTAGGGGAGAGGATGCAAGGACCCAGCCTTAGCCAGCCCAACTAAATTTGGGCTTGCTTGTTAAGCGGTGCCCATCATTATTTCAAACCAAAATAGGGATAAAACCCATATTCCCCCTGATACCCAACCTGAGGCCCCTCCACTCACCCCTTTCTCCTTCTTGTGTGATAAGCCGTGCCCTCGTATTGCTCTTTCTTCTCTCGCTCTCCACATATAGTTACTCCCACAACCCTCTTCTCCTCTTCCCATAGTTCTCACATGCTCTCTCTCTCTCTCTCTCTCTCTCTCTCTCTCTCTCTCTCCCATCCGATGCTCCTCTTCTCCTTTCCATTAAGAAGAGAAAGGAAAAGGTCATAAGCCTTTTCCTCACTTGTTTCTCCCCTCCTCTGACTACTTAGCATCTCATCTCTCCCCTCTTATCGCTTTCTTTCTTTATAGACCTAGAGAAAAATTAGAGGGAGAATCACAAGGCTAGTACATTGGCCTATTCTCATGCCTCCGACCTGAAATCATGAGTCAAGGATAAGGATGACCATCATATACTCATAGAAATCTCTCTTCATAAGTATGCAAGGTATTTCAAACATGATATCAATATATCATGGTAGAATTAATTTAAATAATTAAAAGTTAAAATTAAATAAATTAACTAATCCAATGGATAATTAAATTTAAAAGTCATATATCAAATAAAACTCTACTAAAAATTTAACATAACAATATTAGACCAAAGTTCAACAAGTGACACCTACATCTGTAGTTAAGTATCTGAAACTAAAAATAAAAAAAAGATAATGAGCTCGATAGCCTAGTGAGTAATAAATATCCCACCTAGATATTCCAAATATTATCATAAAGTATAATAGTTAAAAATAAATGCTATAAATAAATATAAGAATATATATCATGCTAACTTATGCAAATTAGATTCTTCAAATATTTATATACAAACATAATCATAAACTCAATTTGAAGCAAATCATATATAACTTAATAGCTATTAACTATGACCATATTTATATTTTATGATGGGGTCAGAGCTTAATAATAATCAGAGTGCCAATGCATAACCCCCATGGTAGGGTTCACTAAATACCAATGTAAAACTCTCAATGGTAGGGTCCATTGATACTCCTAATATTGGTAGGATCTATTGAACACCAATGTATAATAATCATAGGCGGGGTCCACTAAACACCAATGCATACCCTTATTAGCAGGGTCCAATAAACATAGTTAGGTTGAGAGTTTAAATCCGATGCATCAATGAAAATCCTTTATAAGGTAACCTATATGTTATAATTCTAGTCAACATATGCATATTCTATTACAAATGAATAAATCATAATATTTTAAAAATCTCAAATTTGCAAATCACTCTATATTTAAATAGAGTCTCATAAATCATGCATAAGTCAAGGACTCATTATTTACTTTCAAAATAAATTATAAAATATCTTGAAAAGATCGCTCGTTACTTATTTTTGGAGAATACTAAACGGACAGATTCAGTTAATTCTAAGAGGATCTTTTAGAACCTATTATTTAAAATTTTATTCTTTCATTAATTTTAATTTATAATTAATTAAAAATAAAATTTTAAAATAAAATCCCATATATAATTAAATCAGAAATTGGGTGTGCCTCATAGACTAGATTCTTTAGAATAAGATCGGACTAGATCAGACTAATCATGAAAAATGAACCTCTAGATTCAATAATGTCAAGATAGAAGAGAAACAATAGGCATGGTAGAGAGAGGAAACAATCTAGAGAGAGAAAATTCATAGAGAGAAAATATATAGAGAAAATAGAGAGAGAAAGTAAAGAGAAAAGAGACAAGAGAGGAGAGAGACAAGAAAGAATATTTATTTTCTTTCTTTTTTTCCTCTTTTTCCTTCTCTTTCCCCTTTTTTCTTTTCTTTTCTTTCTTTTCCTAACTCCTTCTTCCTCTCTTCTTTGGTGGAATAGGAGACCTTTTGATATCCCTTTTTTTTTGAGACAAGGGGAGGTCCCCCAGCTAATGGAGCCCATGGCTGGAATAGGGACCATGGCAGTGCAACTAAAGACCCTTAGTTTGGTGACCGGCAGTAACAAACGGTGGTGAAGAAAAATCAAAAAGAAACCATAGAAAAATAGAGGAAAATTTTGAGGTCTTGCTTTTCTAAGAAAATCTAGCAATAGCTTGCCAGAATCAAAGGTCTAAGGGCTAATTAAGAATAATAGAGAGAAAGATTAGCTAAGATTTTAAGAAACTTTTACCTAACCTCTGGCAAAGTTTTTCCAGCAAACATCGTGAATCTAGTCCACGCGGTCCTAGAGAAGATAGGGAAGAAGGAAGGCCAAGCTCAGGTGATTGATCTTAGAGAAGAGTTTGTAGATACTAGTGGGAGGGTTGGAGATTGAAAATAACTTAAATCCCAATCAAATTGGGACTTCTTTCAGCCAGAACAGAAGATAAGAATGAAAACTTCTATGAGAGTTCTCTTCCTCACATCATAATTTTCCAACATGTGTAATGCACGTGCTAGCTTTCCCCATATTTTTTTTTATTTATTTCAGCTAGGTTCTACATATTACATTCTCCCTACTCCTTAAAAAAAAAAAAATTGTCCTCAAAATTTCTTACTTGTGCTTTCAAAAAATTAGGATTCATGGTCATAATCTCATCCTCAAACTTTTTTTTTGATATTTTAATTATCAATATAACTTCATCATTAAATCATTTCATGAAAAAATATTAATACCACAATAGTTGATCTAAATCAAGACCATTCTTTCCTATAATCAAAATCAATATCTTAACTTCAGATAAGAATATCAAGTTTTTTTCTAGTTTTTGATTTAATTAATCTCCACAATATCATAAATAAACTCCATCTGTTCTCAGTAGATGAACATTCGAGTATAGATATAAGGTTGATAAATCATCTCACATTCATTCTAATTATAATAGATAGAGAAGCATAAGCTTCAATTCTAGGATAAAAGAAATCCACCTACAAATATTTCAATCCTGAGATTAAAAATTGATGGTCCACCAACCCAAGACTCAGGATGCTAAAAATAATTTAGGAAAATAAAAAATAATCAAAAATAGTTTAATAGTTGGGGGACCTATTAATGAACTTCACATTACAATATCCAAAATAATGAAGAATCAAATCATTGTACCTCCTATCATTAATGAAATACTCTATAAGAAGAATCAAATCTAATAATCTATAATAGTATTTCTAATTCAAGGGCTAATATTAATGATCAGCTAAAAATAATCCAAATCATCATACTTTCATTACACACTCTGATTTAAACTATCAAAATTTTCTTTTGATACACTAAATGGCTGTCAACCAAAATATAATACTATATTAAAAAATATCTAGAATTTAAATTTTAAACTAAAAAATAAACTTTTAATCTCATCCTCAATATATATGTCGAGCATGCCATCTAAATCAACCTTTAAGTCAATTAACATATTCAAACTATTACATAAGCCAAGTATTGTAATTCAAACACAAAATAAATGTTGATTTTCTTGTCAATTCAATTAGATGACTCTAAATCAAATGCTTATGAATAAAAGCACTATAAGAATTTTCTCAAGGATCTACAACTTAAAAGGCCTTAAATTATCATATATAAGTAAAATTGACTTAATCATCACTTCTAGAGTTTTTTTCATCAAGATCTTTAACATCTACCAAAATCCTTCCATAATAATTATCAAGCCTCTCAAAATCAAATTCTCCATGCAATAATAGATTTTATTAGCGACCTTAGTAACAATGGCATAAGAACTTTAGAAAAAATTATAAATCTAAAATTCACTACAAAAAAATTGAAAGCGATGGTATTAACGACGACAACAATTTCTATCACCAATAAAACTTTTTGCCACTGCAATACTGACAAAAAAAATACCATCACTAATACTATTACGATGGTAATTATCATCTCTAGAAGTCTAAAATTTTTTTTAAAATATTTAAATATAAAAAACTATTAGCAATGATAAATTTGAATTATTAGCGATAAAAAATATGCCATCGCTAATAATTCACTATTAGTGATGGCTTCATTATTTTTAGTGACTGTGTAAGCCACTGCTAAAATTATTTAAAATTTTATTTTTTTATAATATTTAAATATAAAATATATATTAGCAATGATAAATTTTGGCTATTAGTGATAAAAAATGCATCATCGCTAATAACTTTTTAAAAACCACATATGGAAAAAAATAAGAGAATTTAAAAATGTTATTGGTAACGAAATTAGCGATGGCATATTTACCATCGCTAATAATCCACAATACACCCCAACTCTTGTTTAATTCCAATTCGAGCCCAATTCGAATCCAATTCAAAATTTTGCCTAACCTAATTTAATTAGGCTTTGAATCTAAGTCCTACTTAGATTATAAAATTTAATTAATCTTAAATTAAATCAAGATTAAATAAATTAAATTTAATTTAAATTAATTTAAAAAAATTAAATTTTAATTTGAATTCAATTCGAATTCAATTCAAAATCCTGTCAATCCTAATTCAATTAGACTTTTAATTCAAATTCTACTTGGATAGTAAAATTCAATTACTTTCAAATTAAGTCAAGTCTAATTAAATTTAAGCTAATTTAAATAATTAAAAAATAATAATTTTTAATTTAGATTTGATTTGAATCCAATTCAAACTCGATTCAAATTCAATTTAAAATTCTGTTAATCCTAATTTAATTATGTTGGGATAAACTATCCTCTCTCGGACCGACGTGGTCGCTAGTGATTAGCCAAGCAACAAGGAACAATCTCCTAGGATCAACGTGGAAGTAAAATAATGGATTCAAGAGAAGAGAGAGAGAGAGAGAGAGAGCACCAGAGTTTTTCGATAGAAAAAAGCTTTATTTAATGAATTCAACATCATATACAACCTTGACCTATTTTCAGTATTTATACTTTACAAAAAGGTCAAGCCCCAAGCTCATAGAAAAACTTTTCAAAATCCCAACATCCCACGTACACAAAATAAACCTACAAAAACTGAGTCGGTCTAGTTTCAAACTGAGTCGGCTAACCTACGACTGGATCGACTTAGTCTGAGACTGAGTCGACTTAGTTGTGTACCATGCCAATAGCCCAAAAATGTTGTTTTCTATCTAAATTTTTCTCTGAGACATAGCTGACCCAGTCCTAGACTGGTCGGCCCAGTTCTCAACTTAGCCAGCTCAGTCTTAGGGTGAGTCGGCTTAGTTTCTAAACTTTGCTATCCGGACTTATTTTTCTTTCGACTTGCTTCCATCTTTCCATGACCTATCTTCTCATATTCTCAAGACTTAGGAGTGCCACTTTTGAGCTCACATTCTCCATCTTGGTGTTTCCAAGTTCTTGTGAACTCATCTCTTCTCAGCAAACCCATCCTTGCCACACACATCTAAAAACTATCTCTAGGGAGTACCTTCGTGAGTGCATTAGACTGATTCTCCTTGGTATGGATCTTAATCAGTTCAACTTCATCTTCCTCCACCAACTCTCTGATCCTATGGTACCTCATGTCTATATGCTTTGTGCGTGCATGATAGACTAGATTCTGTGCCAACAGCAGAGCACTCTAACTATCATTGAATAGTGTAATCTTGCTGTACTCCACCCCCAACTCAACAATCAACCTCCTAAGCCAAAGGACTTCCTTTGCAGCCTCCATTATTCCAATATACTCAGCTTCTGTGGTAGACAAGGTCATAATTGACTGAAGAGTTGATCTTCAAGACACCGATCCACCATATATAAAGAAGAGGTATCCAGTAGTTTTTCAAGATCTCCTGCATAATTCATATCTACAAACCCTTCTAGAGGACTCGAACCTCCATCTTCAAATCCTCCTAGCTGCCCACCAAACACCAAACCATAATCCCTTGTTCCATGTAGATATTGTAATATCTATTTCAATACTTTCCAGTGTTCCTTCCCAGGGTTAACCATGTATCTACTAACCGTGCTCATTGCATATGCTATATCTAGTCTACAGCATACCATAGTGTACATCATACTGCCTATAGCATTCGCATAAGAAACTCTTTCCATATATTCTCTCTCCTCTTCTGACTAGGGGCTCTATAACTTGAAGAGAGATATATGGCTTGGTAATGGTATCTCTGTAGGTTTGGCCTTCTCCATCCCAAACCTATCCAAAACTTTTTGGACATATCTTTCTTATGATAAATGGAGCACTTCTTTGCATCTATCTCTGCAAATCTTCATCACAAGAATTTTCTCAGCTGGACCCAAATCCTTCATCTCAAACTCAGATGATAATGCTCTTTTTAGCCTTTTCATAGCTTCCATGCTTCTACTGGCTATAAGCATATCATCTACGTACAGTAGTAGGTATAGAGCATCCTTCTCATCTATATCCTTGGCGTAGACACAGCAATCATGTTCACATCTACTGAAATCTAGGCTCAAAGCAAAACTATCAAATCTTTAATACCACTGATGAGGGGACTGTTTCAAGCTGTACAAAAACTTTCTGAGTAAACACATCTTTTCTTCCTGTCCAGTCTCCATGAAACCATCTGGCTACTTCATGTAGATCCTTTCCTCCAATGTGCCATGAAGGAAGGCCATCTTCACATCCATCTATTCTAACTCCATGTTGTACTATGCCACCAGTGATAGCAAAATCCGAATAGATGTATGACGCACCACAGGAGAAAAAATTTTTGTGTGATCAATCCCTTCTCTTTGTGAGTATCCCTTTGCTATCAGTCTTGCTTTGAATCTAACTCCACCTTGTTCTGAAGGTGCCTCTTTCTTTGTGAACACTCACTTTGAACCAATAGGTTGAGCACCTTTTGAAAGATCCATCAGCTTCCATGTCTGATTCTTTTCAAGTGATTCCATCTCCTCCATCATGGTCTGCATCCATGAATCATGATCCTCACTCTCCATAGCCTCTGCATAATTTTTTAGATCTTCATTAGTAGTGATGAGTGCATAGGAGATAACCTTCTCAATGCCATATCTAACTGATCTCCTGATAGTATGTTAGGATTTGTGCAAAGCCACTCCCACTAGCACATCTTTGTCTGATGTCAGTGGTTGATCCTGCGCATCCATCTGAACTGCTGGCACTTCATTATGGTCTTTCATCTAAGTATCTTTTCTCCTATCTTGCTCCACCTCAATAGGAACACTCCTATACGTGGATTTGGACTGCATGTCATCTATCTCAGACTGGCCTTTGCTGTTTATCTTTGTCTTTCTAGTTCCATCTGTCTCAAACCTTCTTAAGATGCTCTTCTCATCAAAGATAACATCCCTACTGATCACTTTCTGTGCTTGAGAGTTCCATAGTAGGTATCCCTTGACTCCTTGTAGATACCCTATGAATGTCATCTTTTGATATTTCATATTCAGTTTGCTCCTCTCGGTTGCCTCCACATGTGCATAGACTGGGCAACCAAAGATCTTTAGGTAGCCAAGCTCTATCTTCTTCCCAGTCCAGACCTCCTCTAAAATGCGTCCATTCAGCTTATGATGTGGGGACCTATTCACATGAAAATAAGAAAAAATTAAGGCCCAAAAAGATTTTGGAAGTGATGACTGTAGCCTCAAACTCTATGCCTTCTCGGTTAATGTCCGGTTCATTCTCTCTATGACACCATTCTGCTAGGAAGCCATCTTCACCGTGTAATGGCATTTGATGCCATTTTCCTCACAGTACCTCCTAAACTCTAGGCTAATATACTCTCCTCCATTGTCTGACCTCAGACACTTCAACTATCTTCCTAACTCCTTTTCTACTTCAACTCTTCAGGCTCTGAACTGGACAAACACCTCTGATTTTTCTCTAATCAGATAAACCCACATCTTTCTTGAGAAATCATCAATGAAAGTGGTAAAATACTTTTCCCTACCTCTAGCTGATATAGAAGCTGGTCCCCACACATTTGAGTGCACTAAATCTAGCACTCCTTCACTATGCTAGGTACTTCTGGCAAACTTTATCCTATTTTTTTGGCCAAAGATACACGACTCACACAAATCTATGTCCTTCTTCTTCAGGACAGGGATCATACCTCTTCTGCTAAGTTCAATGAGCCCACGGTCACTCATATGATCCATTCGATAGTGCCACAATCGATATAAAATCTACTCCTTCTATGCTGCTGCTAACACCTCTGCACTATCATTCACCATTGAGCCTTTCATGTTATAAAGATTGTTGCTCAGTCTTCTACCTCTCATCACTACTAAAGCTTTCTTAAAAATTTTCAGACATCCACTCCCAGCCTAGTACTAAAAGCATAATCCTGCTCCTCCAAGTAGCCCAAAGAAATCAAATTCTTTTTCAACTCCGGTACATACCTGACTTTTGATAATATACGAATAATCCCATCATACATCCTCATCTTGATAGAGCCAACTCCAGCTACTTTGCATGGATGATCATCTTCAAGGTTGACACTTCCACCATCATCATTCTGGTAGATAGCAAACCACTCTCGATGAGAAGTATAGTAGTGCAAGCATACTGAATTCAATATCCACATAGTATCATACTATATGGATCCATCTGATACAACTAACAAGTCTTTTCCACTGCTCATAGAAGTTATATCATCTCTTTTACTAGCCTTCCCTTTTTTTGATCTCAAAAGGTGACAATCTCTCCTTAGGTCCAAGCTGATGACATTTATAATATTTCAATGTCTTCCTCTAATCCCAAGACTTCGACCCATCCTTAGATTTTTCTCTTATCTTCTTCTTTGATCTTCCCTATCTTTCATTCACAGCCAAGATCTCAGACTTAGGATCTTTCTTGCAGATCTTCTTTCTTTGCTCATTTGATCTGAGCACACCAACAACCTCTTCATAGTTTAGGGTCTCCTTCTCATAAACTAAAGTTATTATGAGACCATCATACGAACCTGAGAGAGAATATAATAGCAGCAATGCCCGATCCTCCTCGTCGATCTTCACATCCAAACTCATCACCTCAGAACACACCTAATTGAACCTTTGGATATGTGCAACAAGATCTCCATCTTCGGGCATCCTCAGACTATACAGCTATTTCTTCAACCACAGCTTGTTCATCATGTTCTTCTTCATGTATGTGTTCTCCAATCTTGTACAGAGCTCCTTTGCCATTGTCTCTATGCAAACCTTGAGCAAAATTTGATTGGCCAAGTACATCTGGATTGTACTGAAAGTAATTTTTTCTAGCTCTTCCCAATCCTCAGCACTAATCTTTTTTGGCCTTTCTCTTATCAAGTTCTTGTAGGTCCTCTGCTGAACCAACAAGTCCTTTATCCTTTGCTGCCACTGGGGTAAAGTTCCTCTTGACATTGAACTTCTCAAAATCCATCTTGAATCCACTCGA
Source organism: Cocos nucifera (assembly GCA_006176705.1). Classification (NCBI taxonomy): domain Eukaryota; kingdom Viridiplantae; phylum Streptophyta; class Magnoliopsida; order Arecales; family Arecaceae; genus Cocos; species Cocos nucifera. The sequence goes on along the minus strand of QRFJ01001667.1, from coordinate 124,410 downwards.
TCTCATGACTTCAAACTAGTCAAGAATAGATCTCTAACACCCTTCTTCGATCACACATCAGTAATCACTACTATAGAATTGGGCTACGATAGTGGTTTGTAACCACTACCATAGCCCAAAAAATTATTGCTATAGGATATGGCAACGGTTAGCTAACCCCTGCCACTACAGCTATCGCCATAGATCTATGGTAGTGATTTTTATAGTAGTTATAGAAATCACTATCATAGAATGTCTATTGCAGCAGTTTTTAAACCACTGCCATAGGCTTATCTATGATAGTGGTTATAGAACCACTGTGATAGACCAATTTATGGTAGTGGTTATGAAACCACTGCCATAGGCTTGTCTATGAAAGTGGTTACGTAACCGCTATAGATTTAATGTAGCGGTTGACACATTAACTACAACAGTGGTTGGCACATCTACGACAATGGTTGTAAAATCACTATCGTAGCTTCTAAATAATTAAAAAAATATAAAATTTTTAATTTTTTATATATTCTATCTGATAAATATAGAGATATATAATATAAAAAAATATTATAAACATAAAAATATTTCTAAAATGCTAAAATTTTATTATCAAATAAAATTTATTATAATATTATTTTTAAAAAAAATATGTCAAAAGTCTCCTAAATCTACATCGTCGTCATCCTCGGGAGATGGAGCATGAGCTAGAGCTGGAGCCCGAGCCGAAGTTGGAGGAGCTGGAGCTAGAATGTGTGCCAACATATTCATAAAGACTGTGAAGGCACCTCCAAAATACATGCTGAGCATCGACACCATATCTCTCACGATGCCCTATAGATGAGATGCGCGCTCCTTAGTCCGATCTACCCGCATCGCAGCATGATCTGCTCGTGCCAATGCCGCCTCAAGCCCCTCTCGACTGACAACATCGAATGTCTATGAAAAGATGCTCACCTTTGACCAATAGCTGATCGGCGTATGTTCGGACCTGCATCAAATCCTCCTAGAGTACTCTGACCCCAAGACCTGAGATGGATGGTCATGGGAGCCAGAGCTATCCAGACCCTCACTCACGAGCGCATCTAACTGATCCTATAATTATAAATATAAATAAAATTTTATAAAAAATACTATAATACTAATCATATATAGTAATATATTTAATACTTATAGAAATCCTTTCGATCGTGGCATTCATCGGCCTGTCCTCTTATCCTATGGCTGGATCGAAAGATCTCGCTATGGCTGGGCATCACTCTATCTCTCATCAGCTATAACAATAGATAAATTTATCAAAAATATAAAAAAAATATTAATTTAATTTATTAGTAAGATTTAAAATTCATTACCTCTCTATGCACACGACTGGCCATAGACTTATGGCCGAGAGCGTGCGTATACTCCTGGATTGCTCGATTCTCCTGGTTCTAATGGAAGGTAGCCTAACAAGTATTCAAATAAATAATAAATATTTAAAATATCTAAATATAACTTTGAGCATATTGAAAAATTTAAAAGTTAGTAATTTTATCTCAAACTCCTAGCTCCTCTAATGTATAACCATCCTCTCCCACTGACTCGGAGGATAGTCCTGTATCCAAGGAACAAGCTCCTCGAGAGTGTCTCGTCGATGCTCGAGCCATCCTCTGTAGAGCTTAACCTTATATCTCCGATACAACTCCATGATCTTCTTCAGTCGGGCATCTCGAGCCCTCTCGTGATCAGAAAAATTGTACCTTCTCTGCACAAAATTATCAAAAATTAATTATAAAATTATTCTAATTAAACATAGTGTAAACATGTAAAATGCATAAATATAATTAAGATGCACTTATCCATATCTCTGTAACTACACCAACTGGCATCACCTCTCCCTGATACCAATTGATGTTCCATAATATCGCTCGAACGCCAATCATCCTTGGCATCACAAGCTCCGATACCATATTGTGGAAGCCCTTGATCTTTAGCACGGACCTAAAAGAACTTGTGACGTTCTCTATGGGCAGCAAACCACCGACCCTCCACCTGGATCTATAATGGGGTGCCTCCCTCCTTGGGCTTGAGGGAGACACCCCCTTCTCTAGGGCTTCTTCAAGAACCCTAGGGTGGCAACTCTAAAGAGAAGAGAACAAGAAAGTTGAGGGAGAAAAGATCTGTATTCCACAGTATAATGAAACCCTAATACAATCTATATATTTATACATAGCCATTAGGCCTGACCAAAAAAGTTCCCAGCTAACCCAATACATGAAAGCCCTCACCGAGTCCAAGTCTCACATGCACTGATCCCCTGAATCTAATCCCAACCTATACATGAATTAGCCCCCTTAAGACCTCTCAAATCAAGCCTTAAGACCCCTAGGATCAACTCAGACCCTAGTCCAAAATAAACCCTCACGTAACTCTGCCCGCGCATTGAGCCATCTCAGTCTTAGCACTGAGCCAGCTAAGTTCCACTGGGTCGGCTCAGTCTGAAACTGAGACAGCCTAGTTCTGTGTCATGCCAGTAGTTTCGAACGTGCAACTCTCTATTTTGTCTGTGCACTGAGACTTAGCCAAACCAGTTTTGGACTGAGCCGACTAACTTGCAAAAAATCTCCTATCTATAGTCTTGATTCTCTGACTTTGGTTCCTTATTTCATCTTACATCTCAGATCTCCGAAGCACCAACCAAGCCCCTAGAATCCCCGAAGCCAACACCATGACTCCTCCCATGGCCTCCCAAGGCTTGGGAGCACCACAAATCCTCACAATCTCCACCTTCATGCCCTAAGTCTTGGCAAATCCCTTGGCAATGCCCTCCTACATGATCACGCTGTCCCTATGCACTCGACAGTACCTATGCAAACATTGCCTCCGCCAATCCTCTTCATCTGTTATGCACCCTTGAGGTCTTTGGGATGACCACCTCCACCGCTGAAGACATTGGCTTGCTTCTTTGCACCATCCTGAAATTGTAGGATCCCCTCTGCTAAGCAACTGCATCATTTTTTTTGAACTTTTCTGGAGAACCCGCAACATTCCTGTACTGGCACTTGCTACAAACCCTGACATGGTCTCCTCAGAACTATGTCTATCCTTTTGCACATGCCGCTCCACCTAGAATTATGCATAACCGATGCTGGTGCTAGAATATTGATCCTCCCGCACCCCTCTGCTCTGAACTCATATCAAATTCCTCTATAATTATGAAGTCATCACTACGGAGCTCCACCTATATCCAAAGTCTACCTGATGGCATAGAAGCCGACTTTGTCATTGAGTCCCTCAAGGCCACATCCAATGCTGCACTACTGGGCCTACTGCTATACCTCGAACACCATCGCTGCCCCTTCGAATACTCCATACTCTGCGGCCCTCTTTGAAGCCATCTTGGATACCTCCGCAACTTGTAGGCACCTCCGAAACCCATGAGCTCATCCAACTCTTCTGAATCCAGCAACTGAACTTTAGAAAATTCCATCCTAGTCCTTCTCTTTTGGCCCTACACCAGCCATCACTTTAGTTGCACTCGGAGAATCATTCTCCACCTGAATCGTGACTCTTCCTAGTGCTTCTATAGAACAAATCTGATCCATGATACTCCCGACTGCTAGATGCCTCTGGTGCTCCCTGAGACCCCCATCTTTTCCTGAGACCTACACCCGATCTTCTTGAGATACCACTAACACTCTCTATTGAGATACACTTCTTGGCTGCTACACCGTCGAGCCTCTTTCAACCCCTATACCTCTAGGGTAGCACTCCTATAGCACTCAAATGCTCCCTAACTCATCTCTGCACCGCTCTATAGCCGCCTAGCACTAACCTGCTGGACCTCCATGGATCATCCATCTCCATCACTCCCAAGGCTTCGCAAATCCATGCTTTGGTCAAACCACTGAATACATCTCCAACTATTTTCCTATCTTTCTGACACCGAAGGACGTATAGTCGCTTTTTCAATCTTCCTTCGATCATTACTCCTTAGAAAACCTCTCTTCAACAGTCCTACACTGCCCATCCTCCTAGAGAATCCTGATGCTCTCTACTAAGATACCTTCCTCGGTTGCTGCATCGTTGAGCCTCTCTCAACCCTGCATCTTTAGGAAAGCGCTATTGCAGCACTTCAACGCTCCTTGCCTGTCATATAATCGTCATACACCTCGACCTTTCCACCAAGATCGATTAGCAAATCATGCACCAAATCCCTCCACCCCAGGAAAATTCCTTCCCGTTAATCCTCTCAAACTCCACCTTCAACTTGCTGCTCTCGATTGGCCAAACCATAATAATAACAAAGATAGATTTAAGATATACCATGGAATCCTTGTGCAGATTTTTGATTTCACCTTATACGACTTCTCCTTTCCTTCCATACACCATCAAGCTCTAATACCAAATGTAAGCATACCAACTAGCATCATCTCTCCCTGATACCAGTTCATATTCCATGATATCGCTCGAATGCTAATCATTCTTGGCATCACAAGCCTCGATACTATGTTGCGGAAGCCCCTGATCTTTAGCACGAACCTAAAGGCATATGTCACATTCTCTATGGATAGCAAACCATCGACCCTCCATGTGAATCTATGATGGGGCGCCTCCCTCCTTGGGCTTGATGGAGATGCCCCCCTTCTCTACGGCTTCTTTAAGAACCCTAGGGCAGCAACTCTAAAGAGAAGAGAACAAAAGAGTTGAGGGAGAAAAGGTCCGTATTCCATAGCATAATGAAATCCTAATACAACCTATGTATTTATACATAGCTATTAGGCCTGACCAAAAAACTTTTCGGCTAACCCAATATATAAAAGCACTCACCGAGTCCAAGTCTCACATGCTCTCATCCCTTGGATCTAATCTCAATCCATACATGAATTAGCCTCCTTAAGACCTCTAAAATCAGGCCCTAAGACCCCCAGGATCAACCCAGACCCTAGTCCAAAATAGACCCTCGCATAACTCTGCCCACGCACTGAGCCAGCTCAGTCTCAGCACTGAGTTGGCTAAGTTCCACTGGGTCAGCTCAATCTGAGACTGAGCCAACTAAGTTCCATTGGGTCAGCTCAGTCTGAAACTGAGCCGACCCAGTTCTATGCCATGCCAACAGTCCCGAATGCACAGCTCTCTATTTTGTTTGTGCACTAAGATTTAGCTAACCCAATTTTGGACTAAGATAGCTAACCTGTAGAAAATCTTCTTTTTACAGTCTTGATTCTTCGGCTTTGGTTTCTTGCTTCATTTTGTGTCCCAGGTCTCCGAAGTGCCAACCAAGCCCCTAAAATCCCTAGAGCCAACATCGTGACTCCTCCCGTGGCCTCCCAAGGCTCAGGAGCACCATAAATTTTGACAATCTCCTTCCATATTTGGTCCCTAACAGTATCATCCATCAATCACCAGTCTCTGAGCTTTATGAGAATAATGTCTGACCGCCTCACAAGCACTCCAAAAAAGCAATGCATCTCTCATGCGGTCTCCCTACTAGCCTCCCCTCTAGATCATATTGTACCATCATCTGATGCTAGCGGTTCCACACATGCGCCATACATGTGGGATCGTAAAATATCCTACTAGATGATGCACCTGCAATGAAAATATGTTATATAAATATATAAGTATACAAATACTATATAAAAAATAAATAAATAATATAATAAAAATATACACTCAGATGCCAATGGAGTAGCATGTGTCAGAGTTATGGATGATGGTAAAGGCTTAAATGTCAGTGGAGTACTAGATACTATCGGTGGAGTAGATGCCGATGGTGGAGGTCCCTAAGCAGTCGATGCGGAGGTGGATGGAGTATGCTCTGACTGCTCCTCAAATGCTGAACTCCGCATAATCCATCGAGAGGCAGGGGTGAAAGTTAGATGGCATTTCGGTGCCATCATGACCTTCAACGTTAATGAATATTAACCAATATAACATATTGAACAATAATCAAAGATATGCTTAGGTACCATCCATATAGTTACATATAAATATACGTATGCTAAAGATTATATACACTAATCAATTGACGGATCTATTGCTATGCAATGCAATAAATAAGGGCAACAAGATGGGGTTCTCTTAGCGGTCGGCATGGCCCACGGCATGGCCTACCGGCATGACACGGCCCAAGATACGAACTACCAACATGGCATGACATGACACGACATGACCCAAGGTATGGCACGGCCTACCGACATGGCACGACATGGCACGGCACAGCCTACCGACATGGCACGGCCTAAGATATGTCATGACATGACACAGCCCAAGGCACGGCACGATCTACCGACATGGCACGGCCCACAACATGGGACGGCATGGCCTACCGGCATGGCTCAGATGCGGAGCTTCGTGTAGTCATTCGAGGGGTGGAGGTTGCAACCTCTAGGCAACAAATTTAACATTTCAGACAATAATATTAACAAAACATCAATAAATAGACTCTAATAATTTATACCAGAGTGTTGAAGTCATTGCCTAGTGGCATCTATAATATGGACATCACCATCGCTCCTGACAAATGTGTGTGAGACCTCGACAGTACCAGATAAGTTTTGTCCTAGACTGCTTGTCTTCCACTCAATCTTCATCATCGATGAGGCTGGACCCCCTCCTTGATCCCTCTCTCCCTCTCTCGATCTCATCCCTCATCAGCGATGCCAGACCCCCTCCCTCCCTCTCTCCCTCTCTTAATCTCCCTAACTGACAATGGTAGTGAGGTCGAACCCCTCCCTCATTCTCTCTCTCTCTCTTTGTCTTCCTCATCGACGATGATGAGGTCGGACCCCCTCCCTCCCTCTCTACCTCTCTCTTTCTTAGTTTTGGATCCCAAAATCAGGTCTGGATACCCAGGATCCATTAGGATCTGGGTCTGGTACTTCAAGTATGGATCCATCGGATATTCGGGTTTGATTCTGATACCAATAATTAAAATTAGATTCGAATCTAAATATCCAAGTTTTGATCCAAACCCAATCCATTGACAGGTCTAGTCCAGTGATTAAAAAATGATACTATAAAATTAAAATAAAAAATATTCCTACGACTATAGAGAGGGGATCACACCGAAAGCTCTGAGGATTATCGATGATGGTGCTGGAGGAAGACGACGGTGTTAGAGGTAACCTACAAAATAATAGTAAGATAGTAAGATAGAGAGAGAAGATAGAGAAAGAGAAAGAGAAAAGGAGAGAGAGGAAGAGCGGGCTCGGAGGGGTGCCATGATGGGGAGGCCAAGGGATGGGAAGGGCAAGGGTGGGCAGCTGGGGATGGGGAGGGTAGGGGCGGTGGCAGTGGTGGTTAGGGATGGGGAGGGCAGAGGGCGGCGGGCGGTTGGGGATGGGGAGGTGGGGGGCGGGCAGCCGCGGTCGAGGATAGGAAGGGTGGGGGATGGGTGGCTGGGGAGGACAAGGGGTGGGCGGTAGGGGGCGGCAGTCGGGGATGGGGAGGGCAGGGTGGGTGGCGGCCGGGGATGGAGAGGACAATGATGGTGGCAGTTGGGGATGGGGAGGGAAAGGGGCGGTGGTGGCGGGGATGGGGAGGATGGGTGGTGGTGGCTGGGGATGGGGAGGGTGGGGGCTAGCGATCGCGGTCGGGATGGGGAGGGCGGGGGGCGGGTAGCAACGGTCGGAGATGGGTGGAGTCTCACCGACGATGGAGAGGAGGGGAGAGAGAGGAGCGCGCACATGAGAGGAAAGAAAAATTGATAATTTTTAACCTAACCTACAGTAGTGATTTTTGAACCGCTGCCATAGATTTATGGTAGCGATTATGGTAAATCACTATAATAGATCTATGACAGCAGTTTATAACTGCTGCAATAGATCTATAGCAGCGATTTTTAGCAACCATTGCCGTAGGTTGGAAATAATTTTTTTAAAATATTATATAATTTTAATATTTAATGCTCATCTTTATTATTCATTATCTAAATAATTATCATTAGAATGTCGTCACAAAAGATCACATTGATCTGATGGCCCTAGCTTCATCAATTAGAAAAATTTGATTTCGATGATCACGAATAATGATGCGATGACTGATAGATGGAGACCTTCGATCAATCCAAAAATATGCAACGATGATCTTGATGATATTTATAGCATATTATCTAAATTTTGCTTCAATCGAATATTGTTATCATGGTCAATTTAGTTCGAAATGATTTTGATCGTTAAATTAGAAACAAGCGGTCAAAAGGCTAAATGACGTTCGATTATTTGATAATTTTTTTAGTTAAATTATATTTACTATAATTTTAATCATTTTATACAATGATGATAGTAAAATTTAAATCATTTTCATATGAACTATTCACGTTAAGCAGGTATTGCAAAAATACGAGCATATATATATAACAACCAATGGAGTTTAAGAATGGTTATCAGGCGATGTATAGTTTTAGATCGTTCTTAGTCTCATGAGTTAAATTTTATAATCACCATCATAAAAGATGATTAAAGTAGTAGCTAAGATCATTTATAAAAGAATTATCTCATAATAGAACACTATCTGATCCTTTAATCACTCGTTTATCATTTAACGGCTGAAATTAACCTATACTAAATTAACCAAGATAACGATATCCGATTGAAGCAAAACTTTGATAGTATGCTACAAACATAACTGAGATCATCATTGCAAATTTTTGAATCTATCGAAGGTCTTCATCTATCAGATCATCGCATCGTCATTCATGATCGTCGAAATCAAATTTTTTTTATCGATGAAGTTAGGACCATCAGATCAAGGTGATCTTTTTGCGATGATACTCTAATGATAATTATTTAGATAATACACGATGAAGATGGGTATTAAATTTTAAAATTATATATTATTTAGAAAAAAAATAAGAAAAAATATATTATGATGGTTATAAATAACCGCTGCCATAAATCGACGTATAGCAGTGGTTATAAGAAACCATTACTATAGGTCCGACACATGATAGTGGTTATAAGGAATCACTGCTATAGATCGAATATATGACAATGGTTATAAGAAATCATTGCTATAGGTTTGACCTATGGTAGCGGTTACAAAAAAATGCTACCATAGGTCAGACTATTACAGTGGCTATGGTCAGACTATTACAGTGGTTTGTTGTAACCACTGCTATAGGTCGGACCTATAGCAGCGGTTCCTTATAACTACTATTGTAGACTCTATTGCAGCAATTTTAAAAATTGTTTGCCATAGTTTGTATTGTCGTAGGCTCTTTTTGTAGTAGTGAATACTATTCTTCAAAGAAGATCCAAATGTCCTAGATCCTCTTTTCAATCATCTGTATCACCGTCCCTCCGTGTAATCAATCTTCATCTTAATCTAGAGACAAACAATGAAGAAACAAGAAGATTTTGGATAAAATCTGATGCAACAGATCGTGAATGTAGTAACCCTAGGTGTCTTCCTTCCATGCAACACTGCTCTGATATCAATTATTAGGATAAACTATCCTCTCTCGGACTGGCGTGGCCACTGATGATTAGCCAAGCAATAAGGAACAATCTTCTAAGATCAACGTGGAAACAAAATAATAGATTTAAGAGAAAAGAGAGAGAGAGAGAGAGAGAGAGCACAAGAGTTTTTTGGAAGAAAAAAGCTTTATTCAATGAATTCAACATCATATACAACCTTGACCTATTTTCAGTATTTATACTTTATAAAAGGATCAAGCCCTAAGCTCATAGAAAAACTCTCCAAAATTGAAACATCCCATGTACACAAAATAAATCCATAAAAACTGAGCCAGTCTAGTTTCAGACTGAGTTGGCTAACCTATGACTAGGTCGGCTCAGTCTAAAACTGAGTCGACTCAATTGTATACCATGCCAACAGTCTAAAAATGTTGATTTCTATCTGAATTTTTCTCTGAGACATAGCTGAGTTAGTCCTAGACTGAGCCAGCCTAGTTTCCAATTTAGTTGACTTAGTCTTAGGATGAGTCGGTCCAGTTTCTGAACTTTACTATTCAGACTGATTTCTCTTTCGACTTGCTTTCGTCTTTCCATGATCTATCTTCTCATATTTCCAAGACTTGGGAGCACCACTTTTGAGCTCACAAATTAGACTTTTAATTCAAGTTATTGTTGGATAGTAAAATCTAATTATCTTTAAATTAAGTTTAATTAAATTTAAATTAATTAAAACTTGATTCATGATTATATTCTAATTTAATTCGAATCTGATTCGAATCCAATTAAAAATCCTATCAAACCTAATTTAATTAGGCATTGAATCCAAATCCTACATTAATTATAAAATCTAATTGATCTCAAATTAAGTTAAGATTAATTAAATTAAAATTAATTTAAATTAATTAAAAGAAAATAATTTTTAATTTGGATTCAATTCGAATCCAATTCGAACTTGATTTAAATTTAATTAGAAAACATGTCAATCCTAATTCAATTAGACTTTAAAATCTAAGTCCTACTTAGATAGTAAAATTTAATTATCTTCATATTAAGTCAAGCATAATTAAATTAAATTTAATTTAAATTATTAATAAATAATTTTTAATTTAAGTTTGATCCAAATCTAATTTGATCCCGAATCGAATCCAATTCGAAATCCTATCTAACATAATTCAATGACATTAAATCTAAGTCCTAATTAGATTATAAAATCTAATTACATTCAAATTAAGTCAAGTCTAATTAAATTTAATCTAATTTAAATTAATTATAAAAAATAGTTTTCAATTTGGGTTTGATTCAAATCCAATTTGAAATCATATCAAACCTAATTCAATTAAACTTTGAATCTAAATTTTACTTGAAATATTAAAATCCAATTAGTCTCAAATTAAGTCAAGCCTAATTAAATTAAATCTAATTCACATCAATTAAGACTTGATCCATAAATTAACTAAGCCTAGAAATTTAATAAAATCAAATATTGATTCTTAGCCATCCAAAAAATAACTTACAAAAAAATTAATATTAAAAATTAGTACTAGTGATGCTTTACTGACGACTTTTGCAATAGTAAAAATACTATCACTAATAATTTAAAAAATATTATTTTAAAAATATAATTACTAGCGATGAAAAATTTATTATAGATGGTACTTACCATCATTAATAATATTTTTTATATTAGTGATGAAAAAATATTATTAGCGATGGAAGTTACCATCATTAATAATCTTTCCACCCTCATTTTTTCTTACCTCACAGTGTGCCCTTATTTACCCCCACGCCACCATCCACCACCCCCTCATTTTCTTCCACCCCATCGCCCACCACCTTCATGTTTTCCCACCAATCTTCCTCCTGCATTTTTATCTCCAACCACCACTGCCCTCTCCTCCATCCTTCGGTCCCCTCACCATCCCCTTTAGCTCTCCCCTGGTCGGTGGCCTCCCCCGACTGCCTCCCCCTAACTGCACCCGACCCATCTCTCCGAGCCCTCGACCACAAGCTTTCGACCTCCTCACACCTCTTAGAAATCCTGGCCCACAACCTCCTCTCTCCACCTAGCCGCCTCCCCCCGCCTGCACCTAGCCCACCTCCCCGAACCCCTAGCCACCTTTCACCTCCCTGAGCCTCTGATTGCAAGCTCCCAACCTCTCGCCTCCCCAAAATGCCAGCCCACCACCCTCTCTACCCCGCCCTTCGGTTCCCCGCCACCCCCTCTCTACCCTGGCCAGTGGCTTTCCCTCGACTACAGCCAGCTCACCTCCTCAAGCTCCCAAACTCTTTGCCTCCTCGAAACCCCAGCCCACCACCTCTTTCTCCCTTGCCCTTCGATCCTCGTGCCACCCCCTCTCTCCCCCCAGCAGCCTCCCCTCGGTTGCACCTAGCCCACCTTCCCGAGCCCCTGACTGCCTCCCACCTCCCCAAGCCCTCAAGCGCAAGCTCCTAGCCTCCAGCCTCTCCGTAACTCCAACCTGCCACCCTCCTCTTTCCTACCTTCGATCCTCCTACCACACCCTCTCTCCCTAAATCGGTGGCTTCCCCCTAGCTACCTCCCCCTACCTGCACTCGGTCTGCCTCCTCGAGCCCTAGATTGCAAGCTACAACATCCTCTTGCCTCCCCAAAATTTTGGCCCAACACCCCTCTCACTACCCTTCGGTCCCACCACCACCTACTCTCTCCCTCGATCGGTGGCTCCCCTCCAACTACCTCCCCCTGACTGCACCCAGCCCCCCTCCTTGAGCCTTCGATCGCCTCCCACCTCCCATCTCCCCAAGCTTCCATCCATGGCTACATCTCCGAGTCTCAGTCCCTACTTGTCTATGCCTCCTCACACCTTAATTCTTGCATGCCAGCCCATGCCTCAGTCCTGTATGGTAGCCTTCTTCTATTGTGAGTATTAGTGATGGTATTAACGATAGCTAATACCATCACTAAAAATTATTTTTTATTTAAATTATATTAATTAAATATAATTAAAAATTAAAAATTTAATTAAGTATTAATTTATACATGATTTGAGTTCTAACATGTAGGACACTCGAATCAAGAGAAGGTTTGGGCAGTATTGCAAACACAGGGCTGAGACATGCCCTGCATGTTCTAGTCTCGACATGTAGAGTGCTCGAATTGAGAAAAAATTTGGACTATAAATATGAAACTGAGACATGCCCTGCATGTTCTGATCTCGGCATGCAAAGCACTCAAACCGAGAAAAGATTCAGGCAGCATTGCAAATATGGGGCTAAGATGTGTCCTATGCACTCCAATTTCAGCATGTAGAGTGCTCGAACTGAGAGAAGGTTCAAACTACAAACATGGGACTAAGAAATATCCTTCGTGCTCCGATCTCAGCATGCAGAGTTCTCGAACTAAAAGAAAGTTCAAGCAGTATTGCAAACATAGGGCCAAGACATGCCCTATGCGCTTAGAGCACTCGAACTGAGAGAAGATTTGGATTATAAACATGAGGTCGAGATATGCCATGCATGCTCCGATCTCGGCATGTAGAGTGCTCAAACTGAGGAAAGGTCTAGAAAGCATTGCAAACCATCTCCATTTGTAATGATGTCCCTACTTTGTGATTATGCTTTTGGGAATGCTGAACTTTTAATTCAAGGATAGGCTCATTATCCTTGTAAGAAATGTATCAATAAAAAAATATTTGATAGGAATAAAATAGTTGTCCATTTAAATAGGAATGAATTTCTGCCAAACTATAAGCATTGGTACCTATATGGGGATCGAGATGTGGGAGACAATTATAAGATCTTCAAATTCTCTACTTGTCCAAGACCTTGCTAATGTGCAAGAGCTTAATGGTGATGGCTTGAGCAGATGATTAACACATTTGGTGTTTGATCTGGTTATTGGTGGATGTCCATGTAATAATCTGTTAGATTGCAACCATTATAGTCATGATGGACATAGGGTTGCTATGGTTATAGTGTTGGGAATGTGTCCCAAAGTCAATTATCAGCCTATTGACAGTTGGGCTATACATCTATAATTGTATATGAATTATAAATTAATAAAAATTATTTTGATATTTTTCATCATAAATTCTGTTATCTTCTAATGAACTCCTGTGTCGTCATGAAGTCTTTAGGACTATCTGGATTCAACAACAAAGGATTTGTCATTTAGTCCTTAAATAGTTCACGATGAAATGATACGTTGTTACTCAAGATGACAATGTTTATCGAGTATAGATCATTGTGTATCATATAGGTTGGTTGTCCTCATCATCAAGGAGTGTTGAGATTCTGGTATGGCATGCAAGTGAGATATATGGGTACATCTGCACTAAAAGTGACCAACTATGGAGCTTTTCTTCTATCAAGATTAGCTTCGATGGAATATGGATATAACTATCCCTCCGATCTGAGATCACCATGGTGACTTTCAAGCAACTCACTAGGCTTTAGTGTCGGACTATCAAAATTTTTAATTCAGTAACAAAAGATTTTTGGGCATAGTCAAGTACTTGAGGAGTCAGTGCGTGTATCAAGATGGGATTGACCACTCTTGATTTCAAGAGCTATATTCAATTATGTTTTAATTTAGCAAAATCTTGGCTAGGGTAGTTTTAGTGAGGAGTCACGGGACTAATTGCTTTGGACACGACATGGATGTATTTTCTAGGGTTGATGGTCTAATCCTGAATCAGCTATTACACAGAGGTCATAGGAAAGAATTATACGGTAACCATATTCACGTAGGTTTTGATTATTGTGATTGCAACTATTCAACTTATCTGGACGTCAGGTATGATTGCTAGAAGGTCACTTCGATTAGTACAAAAATTAGTTTCTGTGCTATCGACTTAGGTTCGGACCTATAGAGTCACACACACTAGAGGTTCCTACTTGATCTGATGGCCGATGAAGAGTCCCACTCGATTGAGACTTTATGATCAAGAGTCCCACTAGACTGAGACTCTTCGATCGGAAGTCCTACTGGGTTGGGACAGTAAGTCTCAATGTCTGAGAGTTTGTGGTCAAGAGTTCCACTGGACTGAGACTCTTCGACCAAGAGACCCACAGCTTTGAAACTCTGAGTTTGACATATTTGAGACTCTATGATTGAGAGTTGAGACTCTACAATCATGAGTTCCACTTGTTTTGGATACCAAAATCAAGAGTTCCACTGGTTTGGGACTCTTCGATCAAGAGTTTCATTTTGATAGAACTCTATTATCCGAATATCCATTGGATTTAGACTCTAGATTTATGCAAAGTTTTATTAATGATTTGATCATTAATTAACTTAATTTGATGGAGTTATGATTTTTATTTTAATTCCAATTGAATTGGGTTCAGTTGGATTTGACCAGATTAGGTCATGAGTTGACCTAATCGCCAAGGAGGTTCGAACCCAGATTTGGTCAGAGGTTAGGCTTGATTAATTTTTAATTTTATTAGAAATTAATTAAGCCTAATTAAGCCTAATTATGTTGGATTTAATTTGATCTAATTGAGCTTAACCAATTTTGATTGTGTTGGTTCAATTGGTTGAAGTTTAAATTCAAAGACTAGTTTGACTAGTCTTCTCTTCCTATGCACCACATATGCCCCACGCTCCATTTGAATTCAATTTTATTCTCTCATAAAGTTTTCCATGATGATTAGAGGTCTCATGCCCAGGTCTCCCACATTCCAAATTGATAGGGATCGTTGGTTTCATTCAAAAATTCAAAGGAGTTTTAATTTTAAAGGCTAACCACCCATGCGCCACATCACTCCTTGTGCGCCCACATTTCTTCATGAGAAATTATTTCTCATGAATGCTCTCCATGCACAAAATATTCCATGCCTTCTCTTGTCATGCCACTTATGGTATGAAACAAATTGGTTGGCATTTGAATTCAAAACAAGTTTGAATTCAAATTGACAACCAACCCCTTCTTATCCTCTCACGTGTACTCTCCACGTTTTGGTGCAAAATAAATAGAAGAAATTTTGGGACGTGAAAAAAAACAAACTATTCTGAGACTAGAGAGAAGACTTTCATGATTCTCCTTTGATGTGAGAAAAAGTTTATAAAAAAGAATCCCATGAGGAGAAAAACCAGAGAAAGTCTAGTGCAGGGTTTCAAGGTGCATTTGACCTAAAGTTTTAGAACCTGGGATTCAAAAATTATTTAGGTGAGCTATGAGTATTGTGAGCCTACCAAATTTTAGGGAGAGCTTCCTCTACCTCTCTACTTTGTCTACCAGTGACTTAGAGCATCCATGAAGCCCATAGATGAGGATCGAAGTCGTTCGATCAAAATAGCCTCTAAAGGGTTCCAATGTCGAGCTAGCACTCGTAGGGAGCCGATCAGGACCAGGAGCCTTATGTAGATGATCCATGGAGGTTAGACATCTGTGTGGCTATATCGTGATCAGTGGACCTCCTCAACGATGATCAGATTGTGCCGATCGACTACCCACGCAAGGTATGTTGTTCAGAACACTTAGATGTAGTAAATAGTTTACTACACTATTTTAATTTTTTAGATCTAATATTTATGCATTTATGTCATATTTAGATCCTTAGTGTAAGATTTATTTTTTGATATGATTAGTAATTAATTAATTATATTAATTAATTTTTTACTATATTTTAGTTATTTTTGAAAAGGTTTTTGTAAGTAGCACTATTAACCCTACATTGCATCCTACAAATGGTATCAGAGCAAGGTTCACTAAACATGATATGCTTGCATATTTAGATTGATAATTTAGATTTAATCTAAATATTAATCTAATAATCTAATTAATTAGATTTAAAAATTAAAATCATGATCGCATGGATTGAAGGTTGTCCTATTATAGGGTTTACCCCTACAATAAAAAGATTGTCCTGGTATGTTGCTGATCTAAATAGTTAATCATAAAATTTTAAATATGATCTAATATTTTTATGTTCTAATTAAATTAGATTTTAATCTAATTTTTTATCATGAATGCAAGTTTAGATAGGATCTAAAGTTTGATTCATGATTTAGTATTATGTAGTGTACATAGTTTCAGATTAAATCCTACAACTAGTGTTGTTTGTGAATTGAGCTGATTCAATTTTAAAGTGAGTCAACTCAATTGGTGAACACTGCTAAGTTATAAAGAATCTTTTAAAATTTTAAAAAATATTTTTGAAATATCGAATACTAGCCCTCAATCCATAAACTTAATTAAAATTAAGTGAAATGATTTAATGTCTAGAATTATGAATTAAGACCCTAAGTCATTAATCATAAACTTGTGGATTATTGCGTTAGATAAATTAGGTCCATAAATTGGGTTAGACCTAAGGTTAGTTAAAGAATGGACTAAATTAGAGTAATTAATCAAATCTAATTAAATATTAATTTAGATTAGGTCAAGGACTCTGTAGACTCAATTATAATAGTTGTAGTTGGTCAAGTCCATGCCTTTAATGAAGACCAAATGAACTTGATTCATGGCTATGCAGTTGAATTCATAATTACTAGATTGGTCAAATTAAAATTAATAAATCGGATGGTGTCTAAGATAAGTCTGGCAGTTTGATCAATGATTTTTAATTGAAAGTTACTCGCACTAATTCGATCTTTGATGAGTTAATGGCATATCCATTCCACTGATCTCACTTACCTAGCCATCCTAGTTAGTTAGATTTTGATTGGATCACTTGATGATTTGGGCTCACCCATGTCAATTAGGTAAATCAGTCTGACTGATTTAGGTGCTTCTAATGCCAAATTAGATTAGATCCTTTTTTATCTGACTTGGTGAAGTCAGTGAGAGGATCAAAATTAGCTAACTTTTCATAGAAAAGTTAACTAAATTCTTTAAAATTATTAGATACTTAAAAATAAAATAGTTATATAGATAACTATATCATAGCCTTCCATTAAGTTGAGTGATAATGGGTTCATTAATTTAATAATAACTGAAGGTCCAAAGATCTGGTGCCTATTGATTAATGAAATTATCATTCATAAAATGATGATTTGGTTAAGTCTTTCTGATGGTGGTTATGTTGGCCGGCCAAAGTCAGGTCTGATCATTTATTGGTTAGATAAGATCAAATGTAGTCATGTTAATGGTTGGACCTAACCAGACTTTTTCAATAGAAACCAAAGCTTACTGATTAGATCTTCGATGTAAAATTGATATTATCAAAAATTATTTAGAGAAACAATTGATTTTGAACCTACCCATAGGTGCACATGGATTGACCAACTAAAGTTGGGCTCGTGTGTAGTCTACGTGGATTCTAGTATCCACTAAGAAATTAAAATAATTCCTCGAATTGAAGGTAGAGGCTATCAATTTGTATAAAATAGTGAGAAAACCTTTAGACTAAAGTCCAAGTCTTTAGGATAATTGATTGATATACTAATTAGGTTTGATTTTTTTTTTGTACAAAAATGGCCACTAACTTGTCGCTCCAATCATTATTAGATAATGATAAATTAATGGAACCCAACTACGATAACTGATATCGTAAGTTGAAAATCATCTTGGAGCATGAGCAGATCCTCTATGCTGTAACGGATCCAGTACCTGAGGAGCCAGCTCCGAATGCTAGAGGAGCGGTCCAAGACACTTATCAGAAGTGGCTCGATGACCGCACTATTGTTTGGTCTATAATGTTGGTGGTAATGAATGATGAGTTCAGCTGCAGGTTCGAAAATGCCCAGCTACAGGAGATGCTTCAAATGTTGAACGACTCCTTTGGCACACCTGATGATGTTGAAAGGTGTAAAATAAGTTGTGCTATTTTCAATGCTTGGATGAGGGATGGGGCCTCAGTCATCGATCATGTATTGTACATGATCGAGATGATTGAGTGCCTTAGGAAGCTGGGTTTTTTTTCTACAGGAGCTGCTCGATAAGGATGCGATCCTTAATTCCTTGCCCAAGTTTTTTCTCCATTCTAACTCATTTTAGAATGACAAAGCCTGCAGTCAACTACCACGGTTTGTTGGGATTGCTGCAAAACTTTGAGAAGGATCACCAACTCCATAAGGAGATGGTGAATATAGTGGAAGGGTCTTCTTCTGATCGTCGATCTTTTAAGAAAGGAAAGAAGAATAAGAAGAAGAATAAGAAGGTGCAGCCAAATGTCGGGATGACTGCACAAGGTTAGACCAAGAAGCACAAGCCTGACCAGAGCCAAGCGAAGTGCTTCTTCTCCAAGAAGTAGGGGCACTGGAAGAGGAACTGTCCTCTATACATTGCCTCCCTAAATCCGAATAGGTCGAGGAAGAAGCAAGCGGTTGCTAGGCAAGGTAATTATATGATAACACCTTGCAATTTTTTCTTATTTGATTCTACTGCCTGGGTATTAGATACTGGAAGCCCTTATCATGTTTATAATTCTATGCAAGGCTTGTAGGTCAGTAGTAGATTTGATCAAGATGAGAGATTCCTAAATGTTGGAGATGAAAGATAAGTTTCAATTCTAGCTTTTGGAATCATAAACCTTGTAATCAATTCAAATAAAGTTATTCTTAATGAATGTCATTTTTGTCCAACTTTCTTATTGAATATCATTTCTGTAGGCCCTTTGGTCATGAATGGTTTTGAAATATCAATAAAGAAAAAAATTTGTAATATCATTTTAAATGGTGTTACAATTTTTTTTAAGCAATTGAATAATAAAATTTATTTACTTTCTATGCCTGTTAATGTGGTTCAATCCTCCAAACGCCCTAGAATTAATGAAGTGTCTGAAGTCTACCTTTGGCACTGTAGGCTAGGTCATATTAACAAGAATAGAATTAATAGATTAGCTCAAGAAAAAAATTCTTGAGGTTAGTGATTGTGAATCACTTTCGACCTATGAGCCCTATCTTTTTGGTAAGATGACTAAGTCACCTTTTACTAAAAAAGATGAACGAGCCACTAAACTCCTGAGTCTAGTACATTCGGATGTATGTGGACCCATGAGCTCAAGTGCCAAAGATGGATACTTCTACTTCATAACCTTCATAAACGATCTATCTAGGTATGGGTATGTCTATTTAATGAAGCATAAGTCAGAGTCGTTTGAAATGTTCAAACTATTCCGAAATGAGGTAGAGAAGCAAACTAGGAAGAGTATTAAAACTCTTCAATTTGACCAACGGGGGGAGTACCTTTCCAATGAGTTTCTAACATATCTTGGGGAGAATGGGATTCTCTCCTAATGGACCCCTCCTGGAATACCATAATATAATGGTGTGTCTGAAAGAAGAAATCGGATCCTATTAGATATGGTTCGATCCATGATGGGGTTTGCTGGTTTGTCGATCTTCCAATGGGGATATGCGCTCGAGTTAGCTTATTACATTTTAAATAGGGTTCTGAGTAAATCTTTCAATAAAACATTATATAAGATATGGACAGGGTGTAAGCTAGTGCTCTCATACCTTAGGATTTGGGGGTGTCCGGCTTATGTCAAACATTTGATGACAGACAAGTTTGGACTTAGGTTTGATAAGTATAGTTTTGTAGGTTACCCAAAAGAAATCAAAGGATATTATTTCTATCTTGCTGAAGAACAAAAAGTGTTCGTCAGCCTTAAGGCAAACTTTTTGAGAAAGGAGTTCCTTGTGAAAGAACTATTGTCTCTAAGGTTGAACTTGAGGAAGTTCAATAGATAGAAAAATTGACACCTATAGCTAAACCAGAATCGAATTCGATTAGATCAAATTTGGGGCTCAGTGTACCTACACCATTAAGGCGATCCGGTAGAGTACTGCATCAACTGGATAGATACTATGATTTCTTAGTCCAGGATGGTGATCCCATCGAACTCGATGAGAACGATGAGGATCCGATCACTTACATGGATGCTATGTAGAGACCTAATTCTGAGAGATGGCTTGAGGCCAGAAAATTCAAAATGGAGCCATGAAGGTCAATGATGTGTGGACATTGGTTGACCCACCCGAAAGGGTTAAACCCATTGGGTGTAAATGTTAAATGTATGCCCTAGAAGCCAAATTGGCTGTCACTTGTAATACACTTTTAAGGATAATTTTATAATTTTGACTATAAATTAATAAATAGATTATTTTCTTTCATAGTGTATATTTAAAAGTATCTGTGATACATCCTTTGAGTTAATAGTAATGATAATTCATATTTTCAAGAGTTAAAAATTTAAGATATGAATTTTTCATAATTAACTCATAAACTACTCCCGATCGTAGGATCATCACGAGGATGGTGATCAATCCAGAAGGTTGGTGTATGATCGCTTTCTTAGGATAGACGTGTCTTGAGTCTATGGTGTGGAGACATCGGAGTGAGAGTATAAATACTCATTAGAGAATGAGGGCATTGAGCGTGACCACCTTGAGTAGTCATAAGGAAGTCTACCTTCTCGTCGATGACTGACTCAATGCTATAGTGGTGTATCTAATTCTTTAACCTGAGGTGCATTGATAGTTCACCTTGAGGGTGTTATAGTTTGACTACACCATAACTCAATATGTTAGCCATTCGGAATTCTGAGGTTTATGTTGGCTATAGCATGTTCATTGTAGAAATTGGATTGCACCAATAGAGGATCTATCTACCTCGGTAAATAAGGAATAGCCCTATGATAATCATGAGATTGAGTTCATAAGCCCATGGCCATGGCAGAGTGAAGATGATAGAAAGAGTTTCTATTAGGATTTTACATTGGACTCAAATTGAATGATTAATTCATATGACAGACATTGAGTTTGACGAGTTCACCTTAACCCTAATCCTATCGAGGCTCAAGATAGAAGAACCCAATCACACAAGTAACTGTATCGAGAAGTTCACTTTCAGTTCTAATGGGTTGCCACCATATACTGCTAGGTGTCACTGATAGATTTTAAGAGTAATTAGGATGATTTTGGTGATCAATCATTCTAATTGTATGAATCAAAAAAGTTCTGGTCCATCGAAAGGTATTTCGATGATGTCAATGAAGAAGATCACGACATGTCTCATTACCATACAGAATTGAACCTAACTAAATCACACAAATAAGGATTTAAGTCTGGATGTCATCAATTGAGCTAAGCTAATTTTATTGATTTGGATTAGATCCAATCAGGTTCAAGATAATCATGCTAGCACACGATTGAGCCTGACTTTTTTCTTCTAAAATCTTTCCGATTCATTACAATCTAGTCAAATTTGATTTGACTCATTCTTGTATTTTGAATAGATTTATTTTTATCTGACTGGAATAAGTTCAGATCAGATTAATTATAGAAATTAAATCCATTCATAGTCAAATTGGACTAGGGTCAAAAGTTGACCTATTTGAGAGAATTAAGGGTCACCTGATCAGATGCTTTTAAAAGATTCTCTAGAAATAATTTTGATTTGATTTTTAGATATGTAATAAAGAAAGAGTTATGCATTGGGTGTACCAAATTTTACGATTTTTAGAGATATCTAGACTAAGTTATGATAGAGTTTGATTTGGATCAAACTCTTAAGGGAAGAGTCCTAGCCGCAGTGGACTCTTCCTTATCTACTCATGTTGAAACCTTTTTGAATCATTTTTGATGAAAAAAATAGATAATATCTGATGTCTTTTCATGGAGAATAAGTTCTAGAGTCCTAATGATAAAATAAGGAAGTTATTTTGATCAAAAAGGACTCTAAGTAGGCATTGGACATAAAAGCCTTTCTCATGTTAAAGTGCATTCAACGCAAGAAATAATTTTCCACTCCCAAAGTCTACCATCCTTGATATCCTATGCCCCATCTATCCTCTCTCTTCTTCTCTTCTACAAGCCTAGAAAATTAGGCACAAATGTAAGAAGAAGGTCCAACATTTTTAGCACAATATTCAGGATTTACGTGACGGTGTTCATGTGATGGACGGGCTGCCTTCAGAAATAGTTTTGAAGGTTCTTCGGATCATATCTAGATCTAACTTTTAGAAAAAAGGTTCATGTGGAGAAGACATTCAGATCCTACCTGAGTGGAACCAGTAGAGGCCAGGCGTGTGCGTGGCTCCTTCCAGAACCTCAAGAATTAACAGGATCATTACAAGATAATTAGATTACCCAATCAGGTACTTCAAATTAAATTTAATTTAATTTTATTTTTTAATATTAGATTACTATGATTAAATTTGAGAACTCTTAGATCTAATTAAATTATTTAAAAATTTTTTAAAAAAATCTTCCTCAGATCTGATCAGATCTGTACGATCTTGCGATGGAAAATAGTATTTTTCCTTCAACTGGTATCAGAGCCAGATTAGCTGTTCTTCAAATCTACCTTAGATCTAATTTTATTTTTATTTATGATCTAATATTAAAGAATTTTAGATATCACATCAAACGTGATTAGATCTAAAATTAAAAAATTAAAAATTAAATAATTTAGATCTAATATGTATAAGATGCATGACTTGACTAGGTATAGAATAGTTCTATGTGTAGTCTAGTATGATCATATATTTAATTTGATTAAATATAATTTTAGATCTATTTAATTTTTATTTTTTTGATGCTATAATTATTGTAATTAGATCTAAAAGTAGAAAATAAATTTTTTAATTTTTTGATTTATTCATATGAAATATGAAAGATGCATGCTTAGACTAGTCATAGAATAGTTATATAAGATGTCTAGAATAATTTTAATTTTGATATGATCAAATTTAAAATTTTATTTTTCTAATTTAATATGTGATGTTTCAGATCTGAAAGTATGCATATTGATGATATATGAGATGTATGCAAGATATGTATTAGTTAGATCTTTTTATATGTGATATATGATCTAACTAGTTTTGTAGTAAAAATTTATATTTCTAATTAAGAAGTTCTCCATTGCCGTCTGATCAAAATAAAGTAGGGTTTAAAGGCCCTCTCCATCCATTCAATGGGATGTTCTTATGGCATGTAGGGGTGCTGCACATTCGTCCTTAATCCAAAATCAGAACTTATTTTTCTATAAAATCCTAGATCCTAAAATCCTAGGATTTCTATTACATGTTTTATTCATAAACTCAAAACTTAATTAAGAATTAAGATTATGAAATTAATTAGATCTAAAATTATAAATTTTTAGATCTAAGATATATTCATAAAATTAGGTTCGGGCTTGGGTAGGTTAATTAGGTCTAGCGGTTGATCAAACTGATTCAAGAGTTGGTTAGGAGGGATCAAAGAAAGCTTAGATTTGACCAACCAAATAAGATTAAGTCTGGATCAAGATCAAATCACATTGAGATGTGACTCGATCAAATCAAGACCTAATTTGGCAAAAGGGTTCAAGCCTAGATTGTAGGCTAATCCAATTGATCCTGATTCGATGATTTGGTGTCTAAGGTAAGTTTGGCAGATACGATCGACTAATTTTTAATTAGGAGCTATTCCATCTGAATAAGTTTTTATCGAGTTAATGGCATATCCCTTCCATCGATCTTACTTACCTGCCATTTGTGTTGATCTAGTTCTAATTTAAGGTGGCTAACAATTTGAGCCAACCCATGCTACTAGGTTAGTCATAATTATTATGACTAAGCCAAGTCAAGTTTAAAGATATCTAAATTAAATCTTTCTAAGGTCTTCCATCATTGTAGATGTGCGGGCCCTTCCCGGAGTTGATTGTTCTTAACTGGATATAATGGTTCGGATGCACCAAAAAGATGCAACCATGTCTATTAGACACTGGATGCTATGGGTTGGAGGATGAATTTGGCTCAATATTTCAGATATAGTGAGGAACCCAATTAGGAATCCAATCTATGTAAATAGTGGGTCTGACTTAACTAAGGAGTGGATCAATATTTCAGACATGATGAGATTCATGAATTAGAGATCAAGTTTGGATGCACCATGATTAGAGAATCATTAGACAAGAGTTGTCCACTCATCGATTGACCCATCACCAATAACTATTAGGTAAGATGGTGAGTCAGTTGGTGGGACCGCACCACCCACTAGAAATCTATTATCATGAAGATTTTCGCATCTCTACCAATAAAGTATAGAAATTCGAGTAAATAGGGGAAGCCTAATTTAAAAATAAAATCTCTAAACAAATTGTTTAAGTCTAATAATAAAATCTAACTAAAAACTTTGACTCTCTATAAAAAAAATATCTGCATCCAATCCACTAGCTCGTATCCTGAACACCCATAGATTGACTGGACCCAACTACAAGAATTGGCTCTGGAACTTCAAAATTATTTTAGATTCTGAGAAGTTGACTCATGTGTTGGAACAGGATCCTCCCACCTTATCAGCCCATCTATCTGCTAATCAGCGAGTGTCTCTCGAGAAGTGGATGAATGAAGATAACAAAGCTGGGTATTACATGTTAGGCTCGATGTCCGATGAGCTCCAGTGTCAACAAAAAGACATTAAGACTAGCTGTCAAATGTTGGCTCACCTACAAGAGTTGTTTGGTGAACAAAGTCATGCAGCCAAATATCAAGTCACTAAAAAATTTTTTAAGGCTCAAATGTGTGATGGGTAATCAGTCCAAGATCATTATCTTATGATAATCAAGGACTTGGAAGAGCTTGAGCAGCTCGATGTCAAGTTAGATCAGGATCTGTAGACTGACATAATTCTACAATCCTTGACTGATGCGTATGGGCAGTTCATCATGAACTACCATATGCATAAACTTCAGAATATCTTGGCTGATCTTATAAATATGTTGGTTACTGCTGAGCTTTCTATGAAAAGTTCTAAAAGCTCAGTACTTGCTGTAGTGCGGACTTCTTCCAAGAGAAAGTCTTTTGGAAATAAGAAGTCCATGAAGAAGTAAAAGATGGATGGTGGGAAGAAGAAGAAGGCAGATCCAAAGAAGAAGGCCGGTAATAAAGAAAAATATTTTTATTGCAACACTGACGGCCATTGAAAGTGGAAC
Source organism: Cocos nucifera (assembly GCA_006176705.1). Lineage (NCBI taxonomy): Eukaryota > Viridiplantae > Streptophyta > Magnoliopsida > Arecales > Arecaceae > Cocos > Cocos nucifera. Next base: position 99,191 of record QRFJ01001667.1, on the reverse strand, counting down.
TGCCCTCTTTACCTGGCCAGCATAAAGAACAAGGAGGCAGGTCCTTCTAGTGGTATGCTCGTTATAGAATCTAATCTTATGGTTTTTTCTACATCTAATTAGGTGCTTGACTCTAGTTTTAGTACTCACTTGCGCACTTTTATGTAGGATCTTAAGGATAGCAGGAGGCTAAGGGATGGTTACATGATCCTACATGTCGAAAATGGAGCAAGAGTTGCTGTTATGGTCGTGGGAACCTACCCTCTGCAATTACCATTAGGATTAGACTTAGTATTTAGGGACTATTTTTATGTGCCTACAGTAAGCAAGAATTTAATTTCTGTTTTATGTTTAACACAGAAAGACTATATAATTAATTTTTTTAAGGACCATTGTAATATTCTTTATGAAAAAATTGCAAGTGGTTTTTTTATTAATAGTCTCTATCAGTTACATATTGATGTTTCTATTTTTAATATCGAGCAAAATATGAATGCCATAAGATCAAAGCAACCTAGGGATAATCTAAATGATAAATATCTTTGGCACCTTAGGCTAGGTCATATAGCTGAAGATAGGATAAACAAATTAGAGAAATTTGGGCTATTGAGTCTATTGACTTTCGAGTCATATCCGATTTGTGAATCATGCCTTCATGGCAAAATGATCAAGCTTCCTTTTGTGAGACATGAGAAAAAGGCCACAAACCTGCTTGCCCTAGTACATACTGATGTATGTGGCCCATTTGATGTGCCAGTCAGAGGCAATTACATCTACTTCATCATCTTTACTGATGATTTATTTCGAGATGAATATGTGTATTTGATGTGACATAAGCCTGAAGCTTTTGAAAAATTCAAGAAATTCATATTCGAAGTAGAAAAATAAATAGAAAAACCCATTAAGATTCTTCGATCAGATCAAGGAGGTGAATACCTTAGTCAGAAATTCTTAGACTATCTTAAGGACAATGGCATAGTCTCATAATGGACTCTACCTAGAACGTCTCAACTCAATGGAGTTTCAGAATGGAGAAATCAGATCCTATTAGATATGGTATGATCCATGATGAGCTTCACGGACTTTTCTGAGTTTCTTTAGGGATATAGTCTGTTGACCGCTATATATCTATTGAATAGGGTTCCATCTAAAATCATTCCTACCATACCGTATGAGATATGGCATGGTAAGAAACTAAGACTTAGTCATCTCAGAATTTAGGATTGTCTAGCCCATGTCAAGAGACAACAGACGAACAAATTAGAGTCTAGATCCTTTAGAGCTTGATTTATTGGATATCCTAAAGAGTCATTAGAATATTTTTTTTTATTTCTCAGAAGATCATAATGTGATTATGAGTCGATATGCCATCTTTCTTGAAAAATAGTTTATTCAAGATAATGGCATCAAAAGATAGATTAGGCTCGAGGAGAGAGTCTCCCAAGAGCCACGAGCCAAGAAACCTATGGAATCCAATCAAATTGAGCCAGTCCAATCATTACCTCATCCATCTCATAGATCAAAAAGAATTTTTTATCCCCCTAAAAGGTACTTAGGTACTATTTCAGAGGATGTAGAGAAAATATTCCTCATAGGAAAAGGGATTCATGGTGATGATCCCAAAACCTATGATGAGGTGATATCAGATATCGACCCCAAGAAATGGTTAGAGGCAATGAAGTCAGAAATTGACTCAATACGCTCGAACCAAGTTTGGACCTTGGTAGATCCACTTGAAGGAATAATACCTATTGCGTGTAAATGGATCTTCAAGAGAAAGATAGGTGCCGATGAGAATATAGAGATATTCAAAGCAAGGCTCATAGTAAAAGGGTATAGTCAGCACGAAGACATTGACTATCAGGATACTTTTTCGTCAGTAGCCATGCTCAAATCCATCAGCACATTGCTTGCTATTGCAGTCTATTTCAATTATGAAATATGGCAGATGGATGTGAAAACGACATTCTTAAATGAATATCTTAAGGAAGATATCTATATGGAATAGCCATTGGGTTTCACATCTAGTGATATTGATCACAAGGTCTACAAGCTGCAAAGATTCATATATGGACTTAAGCAAGTATCTCAAAGATGGAATGCTCATTTCAGTGATGTGATCAAATCATTTGGATTCATCAAGAACGAAGAGAAACCCTGTATTTTCAAAAAGGTCAGTGGGAGCACTGTTGTCTTTCTCGTACTGTACGTGGATGATATTTTTTTAATTGGAAATGATATTTTCATATTGACTACAGTCAAAATATGGTTGTCTAAAGAATTCTCCATGAAAGATCTAAAAGAGGCATTCTTTATTCTAGAAATTAAGGTCTATAGAGATAGACCAAATAGGATGCTGGGTCTCTCACAGAAGATGTACATAGAGGAGGTGCTAAAGAGGTTTAGTATGGAAACCTCCAAGAGGGGATTAATGGCCTTCAGACATGGCATTCATCTCTCCAAGAAGATATGTCCCAGCACATCCGAAGAGATTGAATGCATAAGCAAGATCCCTTATGCTTCAGTAATAGGAAGCCTCATGTATGTCATGCTATGTACATGACCTGATATTGCCCATGCTGTGAGTATCACGAGTAGGTATCAATCGAATCCAGGTGAAGAGCATTGGACTTCTGTGAAATGTATCCTTAAGTACTTGAGAAGGACTAAGGATATGTTTCTAATCTTTGATAATGGAGAACTCCAGGACCAGGGGTATACAGACTTAGATTATATGTCCGATATAGATGATCAAAAATCGACATCTGAAAGTCTGTTTGTGTGCAATGGTGGTGCTGTTAGCTGAAAGAGTTCCAAGCAGACTATGATAGCAGATTCCACCATGGAAGCAGAGTACATCACTACGTTAGAAGCTGCAAAGGAGGCATTCTGGCATAAAAAGCTCACCACAGAGCTTGGGGTGATGCCATCTCTCTATACTGCAACAACAATGGTGCCATAGTCCTAGCTAAGAAGTTGAGTTCTCATCAGAAATCTGAGTATATCGAGCGGTGATACCACCTCATCCATGATTACCTCGAGAAGGGATATGTCGAGGTCAAGAGAGTCGATACTGCAGATAATGTGGTAGACCCACTGATAAAGCCATTGAGCCAGTAGAAGATCAAAGCCCACCTTGAGAAGATGGGACTTAGATTTGTAGCCAATTGGCTTTAGGTCAAGTGGGAGTTTGTTAGATGTGTACCCTAAAAGTCAGATTGGTTATCACTTGGAATATACTTCTAAGGATAATTTTATAATTTTAACTATAAATTAATAAATAGGTTATTTTCTATCATAGTGTGTACTTAAAAGTGTCTATGATATATCCTTTGAGTTAATGGTAATGATAATTCATATTTTCAATAGTTGAAAATGTTAGATATATGTGCCCTAGAAATCATAATCGGCTGACACTTATAATACACTTCTAGGGGCAAAATTATAATTTTGACTATAATCAATAAAAAGGATTATTTTCTATCACATATGTGTATTTAGTGTCTGTGATACATCCTTTGAGTTAATGGTAATGATAATTCATATTTTCAAGAGTTGAAAATTTAAGACATGAATAATCATTATTAACTCATAAAATGCTCCCGATCATAGGATCATCACGAGGATGGTGATTGATCCGAAAGGTTGGTGTACAATCGCTTCTCTTTAGTAGATGAGTCTTGAGTCTACGGTGTGGAGACACCGGAGCGAGAGTACAGGTACTCGTTAGAGAACGAGGGCACTGAGCGTGACCACCTCGAGTAGTCATTAGGAAGTCTACCTTCTCGTCAATGACTGACTCGATGCTGCAGTAGTGTGTCTGGTTCTTTGACCTGAGATGCATCGGCAGTTCACCTTGAGGGTGTTATAGTTTGACTACACCATTACTCGATCTCTAGCCATATGGAATCCTGAGGTGTATGTTGGCTATAGCATGTTCATTGTAGGAACTGGATTGCATCAAGATGGAATCTATCTACCTCGGTGGTAGAGGAGCAGCCCTATGATAATCATGAGAATCAAGTCCAGAAGCCCATGGCCATGGCAGAGTGAAATAATAGAAAGAGTTTTTATTTAGGTTTTCACATCGGACTTGAATCGAATGATTACATCATATGATAGAAACTAGGGTTTGACGAGTTCACCTTAACCCTAATCTGATCGGAGGCTCAAGATAGAAGAACTTAATCACACAGGTAGCTGCACCAAGAGGTTCGCATTCAGCTCTGATGGGTTGCCACCATATACTGCTAGGTGTCACTGGTGGATTTTGGGAGCAATTAGAATGATTTAGATGATCGATCATTCTAGCTGTTCGAATCAGAAGAGTTCTGATCCATCGAAAGGAGTTTCGATGATGTCGATGATAGAGATCATGACATATCCCATTACCATACAGAACTGAACCTAACTGGGTCACACAAATAAGGGTTTGAATCTGGTGATCATCAATTGAACTAATCCAGTTCAATTGATCTGAATGAGATTCAATTAGGTTCAAGAAAATCATGCTAGCACTCGATTGAACCTAACGTTCTTCTTTTACTATCATAAATAGTTGTCCTAACTGAGCCAAAGGAGTTTGTGCTCATTCAGAGGCCTTCACCTGATCTGACTGAAGCCTGTCTAGGTCATCTGCCATTTTTGGTCAAAGGATGAGAAATGGCAGGTGACCAAAAATGGCAGGTGACCAAAGACAATACTTGCCATTTTTGGTCACCTATCATTTCTCATCCTTTGACTTTGGTCAAAAGTTGACCTTTGACTGGTCAAATATTGACCATTGACAATTTGACTTCTATCCACATGTCATGCACCTATTGGAGAGCTGGTGGGGGCTTGTCCCCCTGCCAGAACCTGGCAAGGAGGAGGGCGCACGCCACCCTTGGTGTGTGCCCAAGTTGGAGGCGCCCAAGAGTCCTTGTTAGACAGGGACTCCATCTTCTTTTTGAATTCCAATTAGAGTTCTCCTAAGAACCAAGTTTGACTGATCTTAGGCGCCATCTAAGGAGGAATTCAAGGTACTATTTTCATCAATCAAATTTAGATCTAATTTCATAAAGGATTGTGATTGGTTGGGAAGAAGAGGAGTTGGATCATAGATAGTCTATAAATAAGACCCTGCACCCAACTCAAATTGCAATTGAACAAGGAATTGAAAAATCCCATGCCCCAAGGCTGCCTCCCTCCTCCTCCTCCATGCCAAGTCCATCTTCTCCCTCTCCTCTTCATGCCAAAAAGTGTTTGGGATCCAAGTTGGTGCAATCTAGATGAGAGAAAGGCGACAGAAAGCTAGAAGATTGTGCTGCTGCAAAGGACAACTGCTGATCTTCGAAAGGTGTTTTGAAGATCCTCCAGATCAGATCTAGATCTGATTTTGGAGATGTGATAGAGAAGAAGAAGATCTCTAGATTTAGCCTAAGTGGATACTGGTAGAGGCCAGGCACTTGCGTGGCTAGATCCAGAACCTTCCGCTGCTTACAAGATCATCAACGGGTAATAGGATTACCCTACATCAAGATAAATTAAATTTGATTTAATTTATTTAAATTTTATTTTATTATTAAAATAATAAAATCAGATCTAAAATATCTCAAGATCTGATTAGGATCAAAAGAAAAAAAATTTTAAAATATATCTCTTGATCCGATCAGATCTGAACGAACCTGGTCCGGGAAAATCAGGATTTTTCCTTCAACTGGTATCAGAGCCAAGGTTCTAAAGTATTTTAGATCTGAATTTTAAATTTATTCTTAATTAAAAAATAAGTAATTTTAGATGTCACATGAGATGTGATCAGATCTAAAATCAGAAAAAATTAAAATTAAATGATTTGGATCTAAGATTAGAAAATATGCATGACTAGTTCTAAAATAGAATAGTTCTATAGAATAGTCTTGCATGTTTTTAATTTAATTTGATTAAATCATATTTTAGATCTATTTATTTACTATTTTTTGATATTATAATTATTATAATAACATCTAAAAAATAGCAAATAAAAATTATTTAATTTTAAACATCATATGAGATATGATTGATGCATGTCTAGACTAGTTGTAGAATAGTTCTACATAGTTATCTAGATTAGAGTTTATTTTGATAAGATCAATTTAAATCTAATTTTTTAGATTATTATGAGATAATTTAGATCTGAAAAATATGCATGATTTGATACATGAGATGTATGCAAAATATGCCATGATTAGATCTAATTTGTATATGAGATATATGATATAGATCTAAAACTATTTTGTAGTATTGCATGTTCCTGATTAAGGCGTTCCTCTTGGCCGTCCGGTCATAAGAATGAAGAAGGATTTAAAGGCCCTCTCCTCCCATCCGATGGGGTGTTCTTATGATGTGTAGGGGTGCTGCGCATTCGTCCTTAATCAGAAACCCAAAACTTACTTTCTGCAAAATCCCTAGATCCTGAAACCCTAGGATTTATTATGCATATTTTGTTTATGAACCCTACTTAATTAAGAATTAAGATTATGAAATATTAATTAGGTCTAAAATTGAGAATTTTAGATCTAAGACATATTCATAATACTGGGTTCGGGCTTGGGTAGCTCAATTAGGTCTAAGCGGTTGATCAAATCGAATCAAGAGTTGGTTAGATGGGATCAACAATGCTTAAATTGACCAGCCTAATAGGATTAAGTCTGGGTCAAGATCGAGTCACGATCAAGCAAGACCTAATTAGGCTCAGAGGTTAGAGTCTGGATTGTAGGCTAACCCAATTGGTTCTGGCTCAACAATTTGGTGTCTAAGGTAAGTTTGGCACATACGACCGACTGGTTTTTAATTGGAAGCTACTCGACCTGAATGCATTCTTGTATGAGTTAATGGCATATTCCTTCCACCGGTCTCACTTACCTGGCCATATCTGTTGACACAGTTCTGATCTGAGGTGGTCAATAATCCGAGCTAACCCATGCCACTAGGTTAGTCATAATTGTTATGACTATGACAAGTCTAGTTTAATGAGACCTGAATCAATTCTCCCTAAGAAAAGATTAAGTCTGAGGTCTTCCACCATTGTAGATGTGCGGGCCCTTCCCGGGGTTGATTGTTCTCGACTGGATACAGTGGCTCAGTTGCACCGAAAAGATGCAACCATGTCTATTAGGCATTGGATGCTATGGGCTGGAGGATGAGTTGGGCTCAATATTTTGGATACGGTGAGAGACTCAATTAGAAATCCAGTCTGTGCAAATGGTGGGTCTGACTTAACTAAGGAGTGGATCAATATTTTGGATACGGTGAGATTCATGAATTAGAGACCAAGTTTGGGTGCACCATGATTAGAGAATCATTGAACAAGAGTTGTTCACTCATTGGCTAACCCATCACCAATAACTGTTAGGTGAGGTGATGAGTCAGTTGGTGAGACCGCACCACCCACTAGAAATCATTAATCATGGAGATTTTTGCATCTCTACAGAGGAAGTGTAGGGATCCGAGAAAATAGTGGAAGCTAATTTGTTTAAAAATAAAATTCTTAAATAAATTGGTCAAGTCATAATTACAGTATCTAACTAGAATCTTTGACTCTCTACAGGAAAAATGTCTGCGTCCAACCCATTGGCACGTATCCTGGACACACATAGACTGACCGGACCCAATTATAAAGATTGGCTCAGGAACTACAAAATTATTTTGGGTTTCAAGAAGTTAACCCATGTATTGGACCAGGACCCTCCCACCTTACCAGCCCGTCCATCCACTGAACAGAGAGCATCTCTGAAAAAATGGATAGACGAAGATAATAAGGCCAGATATTACATGTTGGGCTCGATGTCTGATGAGCTCCAGCGCCAACATGAAGATATCGGGACTGCTCGCCAAATGTTGGCTCACCTGCAGGAGATGTTTGGTGAACAGAGTCGCGCAGCCAAATATCAAGTCACGAAATGACTTTTTAAGGCTAAGATGCATGATGGGCAGTCAGTCCAAGATCACTGTCTGATGATGATCAAGGACATGGAAGAGCTTGAGAAGCTCGGTGTGAAGTTAGACTTGGATCTGCAGAACGATATTATTCTGCAATCCTTGACTGATGCATATGGGCAATTCATCATGAATTACCACATGCATAAACTTCAAAATTCCTTGGCCGAATTAATGAATATGCTGGTCACCGCTGAGCTTTCTATGAAAGGTTCTAAAGGCTCAGTTCTTGCTATGGAACGGACTTCTTCCAAAAGAAAGTCTTATGGAAAGAAAAAGAAGTCTGTGAAAAAGCAAAAGGTGGAAGGAACAAAGAAGAAGAAGGCAGAGCCGAAGATGAAAGGCCGCTGTCAAAGGAAAGTGTTTCCATTGCAACAGCGACGGCCATTGGAAGCGGAACTGCCCTACTTACCTGGCCACCCTGAAGAACAAGAAGGAAGGTCCTTCTGGAGGTATGCTCGTTATTGAGTCTAACCTTACGATTTCTTCTGCATCCAGTTGGGTGCTTGACTCTGGTTCTAGTGCTCATCTGTGCACTTCCATGCAGGGTCTTGAGGATAGCAGGAGGCTGAGGGATGGAGACATGATCCTACGCATCGGTAATGGAGCAAGAGTTGCTGCAGTAGCCATGGGAACATACCCTCTTCGATTACCATCTGGTTTAGACTTAGTTTTGAAAGACTGTTATTATGTGCCTGCAGCTAGCAGGAATTTGATTTCTGTTTCATGCTTAGCACTAAGAAGGCTATGTGATTACCTTCTTTAAGGACCATTGTAACATTCTTTATGAAAGAAATAAAATTGCAAATGGTTTTCCTTATTAATGGTCTTTATCAGCTACATATTGATGTACCTATTCTAACTATCGAGCAAAACGTGAATGCCAAACGACCTAGGGATAGTCCAAATGATAGATATCTATGGCACCTGAGATTAGGTCATATAGCAGAAGATAGGATCAACAAATTGGAGAAAAATGGGCTATTGAGTCCATTGACTTTCGAGTCATATCCAACTTGTGAATCTTGTCTTCAAGGCAAAATGACTAAACTCCCTTTTGTTGGACATGGGGAGAAGGGCCACAGATCTCCTTGCCCTAGTACATACTGATGTGTGCGGCCCATTTGATGTGCCGGCTAGAGGCAATTTTGTCTACTTCATTACCTTTACCGATGATCTGTCTAGGTATGGGTATGTGTATCTTATGAGACACAAGTCTGAAGCTTTTGAAAAGTTCAAAGAATTCAGACATGAAGTAGAAAAATAAACTGGAAAACCCATTAAGGTTCTTCGATCAGATCGAGGAGGTGAATACCTTAGCCGAAAAATTCCTAGACTATCTCAAGAAAAATGGCATAGTCTCTCAATGGACTCCACCAGGAACACCTCAACTCAACGGGGTTTCAGAATGGAGAAAATCGGACTCTATTGGATATGGTTCGATCCATGATGAGCTTCACAGACCTTCCCTGATTTTCTTTGGGGACACTTCATTGTTAACTTCAATTTATCTACTGAATAGGGTTCCCTCTAAAACCGTTCCTACCACACCGTATGAGATATGGCATGGTAAGAAACCAAGTCTGAGTCATCTCAGAATTTGGGGTTGTCCGGCTCATGTCAAAAGACAACAAGCGGACAAGTTAGAGTTTAGGTCCTTTAGAGCTCGATTCATAGGATATCCTAAAGAGTCATTAGGATACTATTTCTACATTCCAGAAGACCACAATGTGATTGTGAGTCGACATGCCATCTTTCTTGAAAAATAGTTTATTCAAGATAGCGGCATTGGAAAGCAGATTAAGCTTGATGAGAAAGTCTCACAAGTACAACGAGCTAAGGACCAATTGGAACCAAAATCAGGTTGAGCCAATAAGAACACTACCTCCTCCACCTCGTAGATCGGAAAAGAGTTTTCCATCCCCCTGAAAGATACTTAGGTATTATTTCAGAGGAAAGTAGAGAAAATGTTCCTCGTAGGTAATGGTGCTCATGGTGATGATCCCAAAACCTACAACGAGGCGATATCAGATATCGACTCCGAGAAATGGCTAGAGGCAATGCAGTCAGAAATTGACTCGATGCACTCAAACCAAGTCTGGACCTTGGTAGATCCACCAGAAGGTATAGTACCTATTGGGTGTAAATGGATCTTCAAGAGAAAGATTGGTGCAGATGGGAAAATGTGGAGACATTCAAGGCTAGACTAGTGGCAAAAGGTTATAGTCAACGCGAAGGCATTGACTATCAGGATACCTTTTCCCTAGTGGCTATGCTAAAATCCATCCGCACATTGCTTGCCGTTGCAGCCTATTTCGATTATGAAATATGGCAAATGGACGTGAAAATGGCATTCTTAAATGGATATCTTGAGGAAGATATCTATATGGAACAGCCGCTAGGTTTCACATCCAGTGATACTGATCACAAGGTTTGCAAGCTGCAAAGGTCCATATATGGACTTAAGCAAGCATCTCGGAGCTGGAACACTCATTTCAATGATGTGATCAAAATAGTTTGGTTTCATCAAAAATGAAGAGGAACCCATGTGTGTCTTCAAAAAGGTCAGTGGGAGCGCTGTTGTCTTCCTCGTATTGTACGTGGATGACATCCTCCTTATTGGGAATGATATTCCCATGTTGACAACAGTCAAATTATGGTTGTCCAAGGAATTCTCCATGAAAGACCTAGGTGAAGCATCCTTTATTCTAGGAATTAAGGTCTATAGGGATAGACCGAATAGGATGCTAGGACTTTCACAGAAGATGTACATAGAGAAAGTACTAAAGAGGTTTAGTATGGAAAACTCTAAGAGGGGATTAATACCCTTCAGACATGGTATTCATCTTTCCAAGAAGATGTGCCCTAGCACACCTGAGGAAATAGAACGCATGAGCAAGATCCCTTATGCTTCTGCAATAGGGAGCCTCATGTATGCCATGCTATGTACACGACCTGATATAGCCCATGCTGTGAGTGTCACAAGCAGATATCAGTCAAATCCAGGTGAAGAACACTGGACTTCTGTGAAATGTATCCTTAAGTACTTGAGAAGAACTAAGGATATGATGTTGGTCTTTGGTAACGGAGAACTCCAAGTCCAGGGATACACAGACTCGGATTTCATGTCCGATATAGATGATCGAAAGTCGACATCTGGGAGTCTGTTTGTGTGCAATGGTGGTGCTGTCAGCTGAAAAGAGTTCCAAGCAAACGTGATAGCAGATTCCACCATGGAAGCAGAATATATCGCTGCATCAGAGGCTGCGAAGGAAGCATTCTGGTACAAGAAGTTTGCTGCAGAAATCGGAGTAATGCCATCAGATGCCATTCCTCTATACTGCGACAACAATGGCGCCATAGCCCTTGCTAAGGAGCCGAGGTCTCACCAGAAATCCAAGCACATTGAGCGGCGATACCACCTCATCCGCGATTACCTCGAGAAGGGTTACGTCGAGGTCAAGAGAGTCAACTCCACAGATAATGTGGCAGACCCACTTACAAAGCCGTTGGGCCAGCAGAAGATCGAAGCCCACCTTGAGAAGATGGGACTTAGACTTGTAGCCAATTGGCTTTAGGATAAGTGGGAGATTGTTAGATATATGTGCCCTAGAAGCCAGAATTGGCTGACACTTGTAATACACTTCTAGGGGCAAAATTATAATTTTGACTATCATCAATAAAATGGGTTATTTTCTATCACATATGTGTATTTAGTGTCTGTGATACATCCTTTGAGTTAATGGTAATGATAATTCATATTTTCAAGAGTTGAAAATTTAAGACATGAATAATCATTATTAACTCATAAAATGCTCCCGACCATAGGATCATCACGAGGATGGTGATTGATCCGGAAGGTTGGTGTACAATCGCTTCTCTTTAGTAGATGAGTCTTGAGTCTACGGTGTGGAGACACCGGAGCGAGAGTACAGATACTCGTTAGAGAACGAGGGCACTGAGCGTGACCACCTCGAGTAGTCATTAGGAAGTCTACCTTCTCGTCAATGACTGACTCGATGCTGCAGTAGTGTGTCTGGTTCTTTGACCTGAGGTGCATCGGCAGTTCACCTTGAGGGTGTTATAGTTTGACTACACCATTACTCGATCTCCTAGCCATATGGAACCCTGAGGTGTATGTTGGCTATAGCATGTTCATTGTAGGAACTGGATTGCATCAAGATGGAATCTATCTACCTCGGTGGTAGAGGAGCAGCCCTATGATGATCATGAGAATCAAGTCCAGAAAGCCCATGGCCATGGCAGAGTGAAATAATAGAAAGAGTTTCTATTTAGATTTTCACATCGGACTTGAATCGAATGATTACATCATATGACAGAGACTAGGGTTTGACGAGTTCACCTTAACCCTAATCTGATCGGGGCTCAAGATAGAAGAACTTAATCACACAGGTAGCTGCACCAAGAGGTTCGCATTCAGCTCTGATGGGTTGCCACCATATACTGCTAGGTGTCACTGGTGGATTTTGGGAGCAATTAGAATGATTTAGATGATCGATCATTCTAGCTGTTCGAATCAGAAGAGTTCTGATCCATCGAAAGGAGTTTCGATGATGTCGATGATAGAGATCATGACATATCCCATTACCATACAGAACTGAACCTAACTGGGTCACACAAACAAGGGTTTGAATCTGGTGATCATCAATTGAACTGATCCAGTTCAATTGATCTGAATGAGATTCAATTAGGTTCAAGGAAAATCGTGCTAGCACTCGATTGAACCTAACGTTCTTCTTTTACTATCATAAATAGTTGTCCTGACTGAGCCAAAGGAGTTTGTGCTCAATCAGAGGCCTTCACTGGTCTGACTGGAGGTTGTCCAAGAGTCAGAAAAGGTTGTCTTATTTTGTAAGACAATTACCTACCATTTTTGGTCACCTGCCATTTCTTGTTCTTTGACTTTGGTCAAAAGTTGACCTTTGACTGGTCAAATGTTGACCATTGATACTTTAACTTCTATCCACATGTCATGCACCTATTGGAGAGCTGGTGGGGGCTTGTCCCCCTACCAGAACCTGGCAAGGAGGAGGGCGCACGCCACCCTTGGCGTGTGCCCAAGTTGGAGGCACCTAGGAGTCCCTGTTGGATAGGGACTCCATCTTCTTTTTGGATTTCAATTAGAGTTCTCCTAAGAACCAAGTTTAACTGGTCTTAGATGCCATCTAAGAAGGAATCCAAGGAACTCTATTCCCACCAATCAGATTTAGATCTGATTTTAGAAAAGATTGTGATTGGTTGGGAAGAAGAGGAGTTGGATCATAGATAGTCTATAAATAAGACCCTGCACCCAACTCAAATTGCAATTGAAAAAGGAATTGAAAAATCCCACGCCCCAAGGCTGCCTCCCTCCTCCTCCATGCCAAGTCCATCTTCTCCCTCTCCTCTCCATGCCTAAAAGTGTTTGGGATCCAAGTTGGTGCAATCCAGACAAGAGAAGGGCGACAGAAAGCTAGAAGGCTGTGCTGCTGTAAAGGACAACTGCTGATCTTCGAAAGATATTTTGAAGATCCTCCAGATCAAATCCAGATCTAATTTTGGAGACATGATAGAGAAGAAGAGGATCTCTAGATCTAGCCTGAGTGGATACCGATAGAGGTCAGGCACTTGCGTGGCTAGATTCAGAACCTTCTGCTGCTTATAGGATCATCAACAGGTAATAGGATTACCCTACATCAAGGTAAATTAAATTAAATTAAATTTATTTAGATTTTATTTTGATCATTAGAATAATCAAAATTAGATTTGAAACATCTCAGATCTGATAAGAATCAAAGAGAAAAAATTTTGAAATATATCTCTTGATCCGATCAGATCTGAATGAACCTGGTCCGAGAAATTAGGATTTTCCTTCAGAAAATTTAAAACATGAACTTTTCATAATTAACTCATAAACTGCTTCTGACCATAGGATCATCATGAGGATGATGATCGATCTGGAAGATTGGTGTACGATCACTTTCTTAGGATAAACGTATCTTGAGTCTATGGTGTGAAAATATCGAAGCGAGAGTACAGATACTCATTAGAGAATGAGGGCACTGAGCGTGACCACCTCGAGTAGTCATAAGAAAGTCTATCTTCTCATTGATGACTGACTCGATGCTATAGTGGTGTGTCTGATTCTTTGATCTAAGGTGCATCAATAGCTCACCTTGAGGGTGTTATAGTTTGACTATACTATAACTTAGTCTCCTAGCCATTCAGAATCCTGACGTGTATGTTGGCTATAGCATATTCATTTTAGAAATTGGACTGCACCAATAAGAGATCTATCTACCTCGGTAGATGAGGAATAGCCCAATGATAATCATGAGATTGAGTCCATAAGCCCATGACCATGGTAGAGTGAAGATGATAGAAAGAGTTTTTATTAGGGTTTCACATTAGACTCAAATCAAATGATTAATTCATATGACAGACATTGAGTTTGATGAGTTCACCTTAACCCTAATCCTATCGGAGCTCAAGATAGAAAAACTCAATCACATAGGTAACTATACCGAGAGGTTCACTTTCAATTCTCATGGGTTGCCACCATATACTGCTATATGTCACTGGTGGATTTTGGGAGCAATTAGGATGATTTTGATGATCAATCATTCTAATTGTATGAATCAAAAAAATTTTGGTCTATCGAAAGGTGTTTTGATGATGTCGATAATAGAGATTGTGATATATCTCATTACTATATAGAATTGAACCTAACTAGATCACACAAATAAGGGTTTGGGTCTGGATGTCATCAATTGAGCTAAGCCAATTTGATTAATTTGGATTAGATCCAATCAGGTTCAAGGTAATCATGCTAGCACATGATTGAGCTTGACTTTCTCCTTCTGAAATCTTTCTGATTTGTTGCAATTGAGTCAAATTTAATTTGACTCATTCTTGTATTTTGAATGAGTTTATTTTCATCTAACTGGAATAAGTCCAGGTCAGATTAATTATAGAAATTAAATCCATTCATAGTCAAATTGGACTAGGGTCCAAAGTTGATCTATTTGAGAGAATTGAGGATCACCTGATCAGATGCTTTTAAAAAAAAAATTAAAAATTATTTTGATTTTATTTTTAGATATGTGATAGAGCACTAGTTATTCATTGATTGTACCAAGTTTTATGATTTTTGGAGGTGTCTAGACTTAGTTATGATAGAGTTTGATTTGGATCAAACTATTGAGGGAAGAGTCCTAGGTGCAGTGGACTCTTCCTTATCTACTCATGCCAACACCTTTTTGAATCATTTTTGGTAAAAAAAATAGATGGGATCTGATGGTTTTTCATGGATAATAAGTCCTAGAGTCTTAATGATAAAATAAATAACTTATTTTGATCAAAAGGGACTCTAAGTAGGCATTGAACATAAAAGCCTTTCTCATGTCAAAGTGCATTCAACGCAAGAAATAATTTTCCACACCCAAAGTCTATCATCCCTGATATCCCACACCCTCTCTATCCTCTCTCTTCTTCTCTTATACAAGCCTAAAACATTAGGCACAAATCTAAGAAGACGGTCCAATATTTTTGGCACAATATTCAAGATCTATGCGACGATGTTTGTGTGATGGACGAGCTACCTTCAGAAATAGTTTTGAAGGTTCTTCGGATCAGATCCAGATCTAATTTTTAGAGCAAAGGTTCATGTGAAGAAGTCATTCAGATCCTACCCGAGTGGATATTGGTAGAGGTCAGGCGCATGCATGGCTCCTTCTAGAACCTCAAGAATCAATATGATCATTACAGGATAATTAGATTACCCAATTAGGTACTTTAAATTAAATTTAATTTAATTTTAATTTTTAATTTTAATTATCAGATCATCATGATTAGATCTGAGAACTCTTAGATCTGATCAAATTATTTAAAAATTTTTAGAAAAATCTTCCTCATATCTAATCAAATCTGCACAATCCTATGGTGGAAAATAGTGTTTTTCCTTTAGTAAATGGGTCTTCAAAAGGAAAAGAGGCACAGAAGGAAAGATAGAGACCTATAAAGCCCATCTGATTGCTAACAAGTATCGTCAATATTATAGTATTGACTATGATGAGATGTTCTCTCCTGTGGTGATGCTCAAATCCATTCGGATTATGCTTGCCATCGCTGTCTATCTGAACTATGAAATCTAGTCGATGGATGTAAAAATGACTTTTTCTAAATGGAGAGCTGGATGAAGAGGTGTATATAATATAGCCTGAAGGATTTACATCTATAGACGAGTCTAAAGTGTATAGGCTTCAAAGATCCATTTATAGACTGAAGCAGACATCTCGGAGCTGGAACATATGATTTGATAAAATAATCAAAATGTATGGCTTCGTTAAGAATGAAAAGGAGCCCTGCATATATAAGTAGGCTAATGGTCCAGCAATAGTATTTTTAGTATTGCATGTAGATGACATTCTCTTAATCGAGAATGATGTCCCTGCATTACAAGGAATAAAGATCTAGCTGTCATCATAGTTCTTCATGAAAGATCTGGGAGAAGCTTCCTACATCCTAGGGATGAAGATCTATAAAGATAGATCTAAAAGGTTGCCTGGATTGTCCTAATCTACATACATTGATAATGTACTGAAATGGTTCGGCATGAAAAATTTTAAGAAAGACTATCTATCGATAGACCATGTAATTTCTCTTTCAAAGAGGGATTGTCCGACAACATCTCTAGAAAGAGAGCGTATGCGTAGAATACCACATGCTTCGGCAGTGGATTCTATCATGTATGCCATGACATGTACATGACTAGATGTGGTATACTCACTAGTGATAGTGAGTAGATACCAATTTGATCTAGGAGAGATCCATTGGAAGGTTGTTAAAATCATCCTAAAGTATTTAAGAAATACTAAGGACCAATGGCTTGATATGGTGAATCAGACTTGAAACTTATGGGGTTCATAGACTCCAGTTTTCAATCTGATCATGATGATAGCAAGAGTATGTCGAGATATATATTCACTCTTAATAGTAGGGCTATCTGCTGAAAATCTTTCAAGCAGCACACTATGGTCGATTTAGTTTGCAAGGCGGAGTATGTCGTTGCATCAGATGCTGCCAAGAAGTGGTGTGGTTGAGAAAATTCATCACCGAGCTTGGAATAGCACCCTTCCTTGATGGTCCAGTTTTGCTCTATTATGACAGCTCTGGAGCCATTGCTCAGATAAAGAAATCGAAGCACACCAGTGGATAAAGCATATTCTACGTCGCTACCATCTTGTCCGAGAGATTATGGATCGAGGTGACGTTGACCTTTAGAAGATCGATAGGAAGAAAAACATGGTCGATCGATTCATTAAAGCTATTGCGGTGAAGGAGTTCAACGACTTCAAGTCAAAGATAGATATTAGATACTGCACCGATTGGCTTTAGTCCAAGTGGAAGATTGTTGGGAATGTGTCCTAGAGTCAATCATCAGCCTATTGATGGTTGGACTATACATTTATAATTATATATGAATTATAAATTAATTAAAATTATTTTGATATTTTTCATCATAAATTCTGTTATCTTCTAATAAACTCCTGTGTTGTAGTGAAGTCCTTAGGACTATCTAGATTTGATAAAGAAGAATTTATCATTTAGTCCTTAAATAGTTCATGATTAAATAATATATTATTACTCAGGATGACAAGATTTATCGAATATAGGTCATTGTGTGCCATATAGATTGGTTGTCCTCGAAACCAAGGAGTGTTGAGACACTGGTATGGCGTGCAAGTGAGACGTATGGGTACATCTACACCAAATGTGACCAACTCTTGAGCTTTTTTTCTATCAAGATTAGCTCTGATGGAATATGGATATAAGTGTCCCTCTGATCTAAGATCACCATAGTGACTTCCAAGCAACTCACTATGCTTTAATATCGGACTACCTAAATTTTTAATTCAGTGATGAAAGATTTCAGAGCATAGTCAAGTACTTGAGGAGTCAGTGCATGTATCAAAATAGAATTGACCACTCTTGGTTCCAGGAGCTGTGTTCAATTGTATTTCAATTTAGCAAAACCTTAGTCAGGATAGTCTTAGTGAAGAGTCACAGGACTAATTGCTTTGAAACACGACATAGATGTATTTTTTAGGATTGACAGTCTAATCCTAAATCATCTATTATACAGAGGTAATATGGATGAATTATATGGTAACCATGTTTGTGTATATTCTGATTGTTGTAATTACGACCATTCGACTTATCCAGACATCGAATACGATTACTAGATGGTCACTTTGATTAGTATAGAAATTAATTTTTATGCTACCGACTTTGGTTCGGACTTATGGAGTCACACACACTAGAGGTTCCTACTTGATCTGATGGCTGGTGAAGAGTCCCATTAGATTGAGATTCTTTAATTGGGAGTCCTACTAGGTTGGAACACTAAGTCTCAATGTCTCTGAGTCTATAGTCAAGAGTCCCACTAGACTGGGACTCTTCGACCAAGAGTCCCACAGCTCTAGGACTCTGAGTCCAACATGTTTGAGACTCTGTGATTGAGAGTTAGGACTCTACAATCATGAGTTTCCCTTATTTCAGACACCAGGATCAAGAATCCCACTAGTTCGAAACTCTTCGATCAAG
Source organism: Cocos nucifera (assembly GCA_006176705.1). Lineage (NCBI taxonomy): Eukaryota > Viridiplantae > Streptophyta > Magnoliopsida > Arecales > Arecaceae > Cocos > Cocos nucifera. The sequence continues at coordinate 80,651 of QRFJ01001667.1, read as the reverse complement.
AGTTTTATTTTGATGGGACTCTATTGTCCAGACACCCATTAGATTTAAACTCTAAATTTATGAGAGATTTTATTAGTAATTTGATCATTAATTAATTCAATTTGATTGAGTTATGATTTTTATTTCAAGACCAATTGAATTGGATTCAGTTGGGTTTGACCAGATTAGGTCATGAGTTGACCTAATCGCTGAGGAGGTTCAAACCCTAATTTGATATGAGGTTGGGCTTGATCAATTCTAGATTTTATTAAGATTTAATTAAGCCTAATTATGTTGGGTTTAATTTTATCTAATTGGGCCTAACCAATTTTGATTGGATTGGTTCAATTAGTTGAAGTTTAAATTCAAAGACTAGTTTGACTAGTCTTCTCTTCCCATGCACTACATATGCCCCACACCCCATTTGAATTTAATTTTATTCACTCATAAAGTTTTCCATGTAGATTATAGGTCTCACACCCAGGTCTCCCACATTCTAAATTGATAGGGATGGCTGGTTTCATTCAAAAATTCAAAGGAGTTTGAGTTTTAAAGGCTAACCACCCATGCGCCACATCACTCCTTGTGCACCCAAATTTCTTCACAAGAAAGTGTTTCTCGTGAATGCTCACCATGCACAAAATATTCCATGCCTTCCCTTCTCATGCCACTTATGGTTTAAAATAAATTGGTTGGCATTTGAATTCAAAACAAGTTTGAATTCAAATTGACAACCAACCCCTTCTTATCCTCTCACACATACTCTCCACATTTTGGTGCAAAATAAATAGAAGAAATTTTGGGACATGAAAAAAAAAATTGATCTAAGAATAGAGAGAAGACATCCATGAGTCTCCTTCTACATGAGAAAAAGTTTAAAAAAAAAAATCCCATGAGGAGAAAAACCAGAGAAAGGCTAGTGCAGGGTTTCAGGCTGCATTTGACCTAGGGTTTTAGAACCTAAGATTCGAGAATTGTTTAGGTGAGCTATGAGTATTGTGAGCCTAACAAATTTTAGGGAGAGCCTCCTCTACCTCTCTACTTTATCTACCAATGCCTTGGAGCATCCGTGAAGCCCATAGATGAGGATCAAAGTTGTTCGATCAAAACAGCCTCTAAAGGGTTCCAATGTCGAAATAGCACTCGTAGGGAGCCGATCAGGATCAGGAGCCTCATGTGGACGATCTATGTGTTAGATATATGTGCCCTAGAAGCCAAAATTGACTAACACTTGTTATACACTTCTAGGAGTAAAATTGTAATTTTGATTATTATCAATAAAATGGGTTATTTTCTATCACATATGTGTATTTAGTGTCTGTGATACATCCTTTAAGTTAATGGTAATGATAATTCATATTTTCAAAAGCTAAAAATTTAAGATATAAATAATCATTATTAACTCATAAAATGCTCCCAACCATAGGATCATTACGAGGGTGGTGATTGATCCAGAAGGTTGGTGTACAATCGCTTCTCTTCAGTATATGAGTCTTGAGTTTAAGGTGTGGAGATACTGGAGCGAGAGTATAGGTACTCATTAGAGAACGAGGGAACTGAGCGTGACCATCTCGAGTAGTCATTAGAAAGTCTATCTTCTCGTCAATGACTGACTCGATGCTGTAGTGATGTGTCTGGTTCTTTGACCTGAGGTGCATCGGCAGTTCACCTTGAGGGTGTTATAGTTTGACTACACCATAATTCAATCTCCTAGCCATTCAAAACCCTGAAGTGTATATTGGCTATAGCATGTTCATTATAGGAACTGGATTGCATCAAGATGGAATCAATCTACCTCAATGGTAAAGGAGTAGCCCTATGATAATCATGAGAATCAAGTCCAGAAGTCCATTGCTATGGTAGAGTGAAATAATAGAAAGAGTTTCTATTTAGGTTTTCATAACGAATTTGAATCGAATGATTACATCATATGACAGAAACTAGGGTTTGATGAGTTCACCTTAATCCTAATCTGATCGGAGCTCAAGATAGAAGAACTTAATCACATAGGTAGCTGCACGAAGAGATACGCATTCAGCTCTGATGGGTTGCCACCATATACTGCTAGATGTCACTGATAGATTTTGGGAGTAATTAGAATGAATTAGATGATCAATCATTCTAGCTGTTCGAATCAGAAGAGTTCTGATCCATCGAAAGGAGTTTTGATGATGTCGATGATAGAGATCATGACATATCCCATTACCATACAGAACTGAACCTAACTGGGTCACACAAATAAGGGTTTGAATCTGATGATCATCAATTGAACTAATCTAGTTCAATTGATCTGAATGAGATTCAATTAGATTCAAGAAAATCATGCTAGCACTCGATTGAACCTAACGTTCCTTTTTTACTATCATAAATAGTTGTCTTTACTGAGCCAAAGGAGTTTATGCTCAATCAGAGGCCTTCACTTAATCTGACTGGAGCCTGTCCAGGTCAAAAAAGGATTGTCTTATTTTGTAAGACAATACTTGTCATTTTTGGTCACCTGCCATTTCTCGTCCTTTGACTTTGGTCAAAAGTTGACCTTTGATTGGTCAAATGTTGACCATTGACACATTGACTTCTGTCCACATATCACGCACCTATTAGAGAGCTGGTGGGGGCCTATCCCCCTACCAGAATCTGGCAAGGAGGAGGGTGGGCGAGTGCCCTAAGGGTGGGCGTGCGCCCAAGCTGGAGGCGCCCAGGAGTCCCTATTGGACAGGACTCCATCTTCCTTTTTGTTATCCAATTAGACTCTTCTAAGAACCACTTTTGACTAGTCTTAGTGCGCCATCTAAGGATGAATCAAGGGACTCTTATTCCCATCAATCAATTTAGATCTGATTTCTACAAAGTGTTTGTGATTGGTTGGGAAGAAGAGGGGTTGGATCACGCATAGTCTATAAAAAGACCCTTACTGCCCAACTCAGGAGCATCTGAAAATTCCCACACCCCAAAGGCTGCCTCTCTCCTCCTCCACACCAAGACCATCTTCTCCCTCTCCTCTCCATGCCCAAAGTAGTTTGAGATCTATGTTGGTGCAATCCAGATGAGAGAAAGATGATAGAAAGCTAGAAGGCTGTGCTGCTGCAAAAGACAACTGCTGATCTTCGAAAGTTATTTTGAAGATCCTCCAAATCAGATTCAGATCTATTTTTTTGGATACGTGATAGAGAAGAAGAGGATCTTCAGATTTAGCCTGAGTGGATATCGGAAGAGGCCAGGCACTTGTGTGGCTAGATCTAGAACCTTCCACTACTTACAGGATCATCAACGGATAATAGAATTATTCTACATCAAGATAAATTAAATATGATTTAATTTATCTATATTTTATTTTATTATTAAAATAATAAAGATTACATCTAAAATATCTCAGATCTGATTTAAATTTAAAAAAAAAATTTAAAATATATCTCTTAATCCAATCAGATTTGAACGAATCTGATCTAAGAAATCAAGATTTTCCCTACACTATGGAGGTCAAACATCTATGTGACTGCATTATGACCAGCGGACCTCCTCGACGATGATCAAATCATGACGATCAACTTTCCTCGTAAGGTATAGTGTTCAGAACACTTAAATATAGTAAATAGTTACTGCACTATTTTAATTTTTCAGATTTGATATGTATGCATTTATGTCGTGTTTAGATCCTTAGTGTAGGGTTTATTTTTTGATATGATCAGTAATTAATTAATTAGACTAATTAATTTTCTATTGTATTTTAGCTATTTTCAAAAAAGTTTTTGTAAGTAGCACTGTTAACCTTACACTGCATCCTACATATAGTGCATGGTTACCCTCTATAAGATTGCTACCCCTATTAGTCCATCATGGCTATGGTGGTTACTACCTGAAATATTATTACATAGGCTTCCATTCATAACCAGATTAAATCCACTAAATATACTAATTATATGCTCAAGCCTATCTTCATTAAGCTTTTACACATCAGTAAATGTATTGGACAAATAGAGCTTCCCGTCTGCACATATTGTCTCCCACGTCTTCTTATACAGGTACCAACACTTATAGTTTGGCATAAATTCACTTCTATATGAATGGGCAATTATTGTATTACTATCAAGCATTTTTCTATTGATACATCTCTTATAAAGATAACGAGCCTATTCTTGAACTAAGAGTGTAGCATTTTCAAAAGCATAATCACAAAAGTAAAGGACATCATTGCAAATGGAGACAATCAAGATGTGCATCCCATGCATGTAGACTTGGAGCTTGCCAGATAACTAGGCTACATGAGTACATGAATTTTATTTTTAAGTTATTTTATATTTTAATAAAATTTATACTTCTGGTTTATAGGTTGAGGAGGTAGCCAAGGGTTCGAAGAGGCTATGGTGACTGCCTATGCAAGATGCACCTAAATGGAGGCGATGCATTCTGTTCTTGCTATTGTATGGTTAAGATTGGATGGTCTGTTACATTGCAGACAATTGCTTGTAGCTATCTCACTGTACTTTGGTATAGAGGAACTTACAATGAAAGGCAAGCTTGGATGGTCTGTTATATCGTAGACAACCGCTTGCAGCTACCTTATGGTTAAAAATGTAGAAGAACTTGCAATGCCTTATTTTTCAATGGTAGATCTAAGCCTTCTTCACATTTTCAAATACCGAGATTATCATGAACTGCTGGATGAAAATTAGACAATGTTTAAATTAGAAAACTAGCAGACCAACACATTATTATGTATTGTTGAACGAAAATTATTTTTCTGTTGATACATTGCAGATGCTAACTAACAATCTTTATTACACATGAGTTAAATTTTGATCATTGTGTTATGTTTTGATAGATATTTTATTTAAAATCAATTTTTAGATCATCAACTTGCTTGGGTTTTTATTTTATTTTTCAAATATAATACATCATGTCTTCTAGAGGTCGGAGCCATTCCAGCCAAGGATAGAGCTTTTGAGGAGAGAGCGATCATACAACCAACTCATATGATTCCGCACATCTCATACCGAATGGTAATTAAATTCTAACACTTTAGATAATATTGTTATTTTGTCCTTTGCTAACTAATATACTATTCTTTATATTAGATATTTTATGCTTAGGTTTGGATGACGGAGGGTTACCAGTATCCCCACAGTCACATGTAGTAGCGACTGGCTCACAGACATAGAGTCGTGGTCAAGGACCCATCCAGCTCACGGTACCTCTGACTCGATCGAAGGATAGACAGCTCATCCATATTCAAAGCCACTGGTTAATACTACAACTTTAATTAATATATTTAAAATTTAGCAATTCTAGAGTTAACATTTACTTTTTAAAATTAATTTTGTAGCATATTTAGAGAGTCTAGAGTATCTCGTGTAGTTACTGGCATTATCTGACGCTTGATGTCAGGGCCGATGAATGAGTTTTCTAGCTGGCCATCTGAAGCTCATGATGCAGCCTAAAAAATATTTCAGGTAAGTCAAAACTAGTTTAACTTTTAAATTCTTGATATGTTGGTATTTTAATTACATATAAATACACATTTGCTTCTATCTTGTAGGAGTACTATCGATTCGAGATTTCTTAGGATGAGGAGGCTGACCGTCAGATCTTCGAGGAGGTGGCTACATAAAGGCTCTGAGATGGCCATTATAGTTGTTGTGAGCCACGGTAGCTGGGTCATCCATCAGACCAGCTGTAGTTGTTGTGAGCCACACACCAATCTAGGAGAACTAGTGATGAATCATGATAAGAACTTCAAACTTTATCTACTAATTAAGTTGTTACAAGATCTGATTTTTATATTACAACTAATATATTTATGAACTGTGCAGACACATTATGTGACGTACATTGCTGAGAGGTATGATGATGATCCATCTTCTCAGCCTACCTTAACCTGGAGGGATTGCTCAGTGCCATCAGAGGTTTGAATAGGAGCCAGATTATTATAGAATCAACTTGCTTTGATACCAATTATTGGGATATCAACTCACTCTGATACCGATTACTATGAAATCTAGCCAGGACATCATGACCATGGGACCTTCTTGATACCACTTACATTGCACTCGATCATATGTGGATACCATAAGAGAAAGAAAAAAGAATACAAGATAAGAGAGCACACAATCAAGTATACATGGATTTGGCCTCAAGCCTACCTCCATAGCATGTGCAAACTTCACTATGAGAGAAAGAATACCAAACAATATAAGAGAAACTTATCACTCAATCCTTATACAAAAGTCTCTCAATAAGAAGTCCCAAAATTCTCATAAAAGCTCTCTAAAATCTCTCAAAAAATCTCTCAACACCTCCAAGACATCACCAACTTTTTGATTAAATAAATAATTTATTAATTGGGTTATACAGACTCCAAAAATTCAAAAATAAAGTTTTAGTAGAAAATCTAGTCCCAAACACATCTAAAATCAATTCTAGATTGTTCGACCATGATCGGCTCCCTCTTGGGCCATCGGATCATGCATACAGTCTCCTAATCAAGCTAGCATTGTATCTGAGCCATCCAATCATGCAAAAAACACTTCCAGATTAGCTTGATCAAGTTTCAGCCATTCGATCATGATCGGCTCCTCTTTGAGCCATTAGATTGTGATTGGTCCATGGAATAGTTTCATGGACCATGTGAAACAATAAGAAAAAGGACTTCCAATCCATGCACAAGAGGCTGAGCTGAGCAGTCCATCATGGACCGTGCTCTATTGCCTGGGCCTGGGCGGCTTGTGCCCGCACAACTTGCTCCAGCATGCATGCTTGCATGCATGGCCAGCCCAGCATGTGGTTGGCCAAATGCCGCCACGCACTGTCAGCCTAGGTCACACCACCATCGATTGGTGTCGCCTATGGGCCCCTTCGATAGGCCCGAGGGCTAGCTACCCCGCTCTAATTTTTTTTGCACGTAACTTCTCCGTCTGGACTCCATTTGGACTATTCTTAGGCTCGTTGGACTCCGTTCGTTATCTTAGACTTTATTCTGAGCTTATTGTAAATCGAATCTCAAGGCATTTTCCTCAACAATCTCTATCTTGACTCAATGTTCGATCTCTATCTATCTCTAAGAGCCTATGTTCCGTCTCACCTCCATGCCCTTGGGCATGCCTACTTTCTCGTGGATGGACAAACATGGGAGTTGAGCTAGATCGCTTGATCCTACCTTCGTCAATGGCTATGATCCTCCTAACCTGGGATCTACTTGGGATAGCCTTCTGTAATAATAGGAACTTCATTCTACGATGTTGCCTCTCATCCTCCTGAATCTCACGTCTTGTGTCCGATCCACCTCCACCCAGAGCTCCACCTTGCACTAGGCTCCCTCTAACTCCTGAAGCTCCACCTCACACTGAGCTTTCTACTAGATAGTAATATTCTCTCTTCTTCTTTTCCTCTAGAATAACCCCATCGCACCATGGATGACCTTGAGGATTTTATCATAGCTACCCACCTATAGCCGTTTGAATTCAATCTGCTCAGTGAGATAAGATTCTGCCTGAAATTGGATATGTATCGAACCTCCCCCAATCTTCTTACTATACCATCATGTGTCCTCCAGTTGACCATCCTGATGTCTTTAATCACATAGCTCAATTCATTTGATAGATGAACAGTGCCCTCACTATTCTTTAGGGAGTCAAACTACTCTTCTCTATAATAAACATGATATGTGCATATAGAATCTAAAATTTACTACTGAAAAGAAGTAGATACCTTATCAGATATTACCATGACATCATCCTCTAACTCACTATTGGCCATCACTGTAGTAGTCCTCATTCGATCCTTGAGCTACAAGCAATCTTTGATACGATGCCTTAACTCATCGCATTGGTAGCATCTAATCTTGCTGGGATCTCTCGTGTTAGATCTAGATCATCCTCCTCATGATCTTCTACCACTTTGTCTGCTGCCACCTACTTCTTTAGAAACCATCAAAGCTGAGTTGCCACCATCTGAGCTCAAAGATGGATTCTTCTTCCTAAAAATCTCACTCTAGAGAATCACCATAGTGACCTCATCCATCTTGATGGTGCTCTTTTCCATGAGAAGAGCAGTCACCAAGGACTCATATAAAGGAGGAAAAGATGCTAGCAAGATCGATGCTCTAGTTTTCTCCTTAATCTTCTCACCTACACTAAGAATATTGGTAAGAATCTTCTAAAAGTGGCTGAGATACTTATGCATGCTCTATCTCTTGGTCATCCGTAGTTGGTAGAACTATCTCCAAAGAAATAGGATGTTGGTGAGAAACTTCATCATGTATAATTTCTAGAGCTTCAACCACAGTACCATTGAGGAAGTCTTGCTAATTTCTCGATCAACACCATCATGATCTGGATAACCACATGCACTGGTATCATCTATCTCTGATATCAATTATTATGGTATCAACTTACTTTGATACCAATTATTAGGATATCAACTCACTCTGATATCGATTATTATGAAATCTGGCCAGAACACCACGACCATAGAATCTTCTTGATACCACTTGCATTGCACTCGATCACATGTGGATACTGCAAAAAAAAAAAGAAAAAAAAATATAAGATGAGAGAGTACACAATCAAGTATATATGGATTTGGCCTCAAGCCTACCTCCATGGGGTGTGCAAACTTCACCATGCAAGAAAGAATACCAAACAATATAAGTAAACTTACCACTCAATCCTTGTATAAGAGTCTCTCAATAAGAAGCCCCAAAATCTTCATAAAAGTTTTCTAAAATCTCTCAAGAAGCCTCTCAGTACCTTCGGGATGTCACCAATTTTTTGATGCAATAAACAGTTTATCAATCAAAGTTATATATACTCCAAAAATCTAAAAATAGTATTTTAGTAGGAAACTCAGTTCCAAACACATTCGAGATTAATTTTGGATAGTCCGATCATGACCAGCTCCCTCCTAGGCTATCGAATCATGCACACAGCCTCTTGATTAAACTAGGATTGCATCTAAGTCATCCGATCATGTAAAAAATACTCCCAGATCAGCTTGATCATGTTCCAGCCATTCGATCACAACCGACTCCTTTCTAAGCCATCGGATCATGATCGGTCCATGGAATAGTATCATGGATCATGTAAAACTGCACGGAAATGGACTTTCAATCCACATGTAGGACGATGAGTCGAGCGGTCCATCATGGACAGTGCTCTGCCGCTTGGGCCTTTGCAGCCCACACGTGCCCATAGGTGCACTCGCATGCAAGGCTAGCCTAGCACTGCCACATGCTATCGACCTGGATAGTTGGAAAATGTATCCAAAAGCCAATCATCTAAGTGGTAAATGATTAAAATTAGTATATGAATTATCTAATAATAATAGTTATTTGGCTAGTTCATCATAAAAGTTCTATCTTTCTTAAATAAACTTCTAAATTATGATGAAGTCTTTAGAAGCATAATCAATCGATAAAGAAGAATTTATTGAATAGTTCTTAAACTATTTACGATCAAATGATAAGTTATTAATAAGGATGATAACTTATCGAGTGTAGATCGCTATATACCATATGTATTAATTATCCTCATAACTAAGTGGTGCGGAGACACTGGTAGGGCATCCAGGTAAGATGTAGGAGTACATCTATACTGAATGTGATTAATATAGTACTCTACTATCAAGAGTAGCTAACTAAAGCCAATGGGTATAAGTGTTCCTCCGACCTGAGATCACCACGGTGACTTGCAAGCAACTCACTGTACTTTAGTGCTGGACTGCCTGTATTTCTAATATAGGTTCGAAAGATTTTTGGATATAGTCAAGTACTTATAGAGTCAGTGTGTGAGTCAAGATGGGATTGACTATTTTTGATTAAATTCAGGAAAAGAATGACTCATTGTGTTTCAATTTAGTAAAACCTAGGCCTAGGTAATCCTCATGAGGAGTCATGGAATTTGCAAAATTTTGAGACATAATAGAGATGACTTGTATGAGTGTTGATAACATACTCGAAGTCATCTTGAGCATTATTGGTCAAAGGGATGAATTATAAGGCAACCATGGGCCAGGGTTCTAAGAATGTTGCTTTGCATACATTCGACCTATCTAGATATCGAGAATCATTGCTAGATGGTTACTTCGATTGGTACAGAAATTAATTTCTGTGCTACCAGCTTAGATTCAAACCTATGGGGTCACATGCATTAATGATTATAATCTGATTAGATGGTTAATCGATGATTGAGAATCGTTCTTAGGTCAAATTATCAATACGATTGATGTTTGACCTAATGCAAGTATTATAGGAGGATCGATTAGCAATTGAATTGCTAATTAGGTCAATCTGATTGAGCAATCAAACTAAGATCAAGTCTAATTAAATTTGACTCAATTAAAATTAGTTTAAACTTAATTAGATTAAGTTTAATTGGTTTATTAGATAAGCCAATTGTAAAAAAATAATAATTTCTTATTGGACTAGGATTTGAGTCCACCTAATTTCTAATTGAGTTAGAATTTAAATTAGAATTAAATATAGTTTAATCTGATTTAATTAAGCTTCTAGTTGGACTAAAATTATTTTTAATTAGATTGTATTTAATCTGATTTGAATTAGATTCAAAATAGTTTTGACCTAGTCAAATAAGAAGAGTCCCAGTTGAACTGGGACTCTCACTCCTTCCTTACATCACCTTAAAGCCCACACCCACTTATTTTGTTTCCTTATTTTGTGACCTTCTCCATGCCTAATAGAGGAATTCCATGCCCACAATCTAAAATTTTTGGAACAAAATCTAAATTGGTCATTTTTAGAAAGTTGTTTTGGATTGGATTCTATTTGATAGAGTCCATAGAAACTAAAACACCTACTTTCCTTTTGCTCCTTGCTTTCCCATGTCAAGATTTTTTGTGTGCCTAATATCTTGGATTTTTTCCATGCCCCTTGCTTTCTTTTTAACATAAATTGTTGACACAAATAAGCTGGGAGGCATCCAAGAGTTGGATGCCTCCATAGATGCCTTTTTTGACTAGGTTTTTACCTAGTCTTCTATTCAAATTGTGACTCCTATTTAATAGGTGGCGAACATGAAAAATCCCAAGATTTCCATGGTAAAACTAGAAGGAAAAGGAGAGTTGGCATGGGGGTTATGGGTGCCAAGTTCTATTAACCCCAAGGATTGATTTTGATGAGTAACAAAACATTTGAGTATATATTTGAACTAATGAACTTGATGAGATCATGGTTCAGGATGTATTTTAAAGTATCAAATAAAACATCCATATAAGTATATTTGAAAATTGATAGAGAAGAGTTGGAGGCATTTGGAGCAAAAATCACATCGAAATAAGGCTTGAAAAGGATATACCAAAACCATAATTCAAGAGGAAAACTTTTGGGCAAACTAAAATTTTTTAGCATAAGAAGCCCACGAGTCGACTCAAGGTTCAAGTCATTGTTCAGCTCGAGCTGATATGCACACTGGCATGCAGAAGTTTCAGAAGGAACAGTCTCGAGCGAAAGCTCAAGTCGACTCGAGGTTCTCGAGTCGAAGTCTCAGTGAAAATCCAGAGAATGGTGATTTTGGGATAAGGTTTCGAGTAAAGGCTTGAGTCGACTTGAGGTTCTCGAGTCGAAGTCTCAGGAGAAATATAGAAGATGATAATTTTGAAGTAAAATTCGACATAGTCTCGAGTGGAGGCTCGAGTTGACTCGAGGTCCATGAGCTAAGGATCGAACAGAGTAAAAAGTCTCCAGTAGAGGAACGAGCAGAGTAAAAGATCTCGAGCTAAGGCTCGAGTCGACTCGAGCTCCAACGGCTAGTTTCTATAGACTATCTAGAACTATACAGATTGGGTTCAAACGGTCATTTTTACTTCTCCAACGATCAAATAAGGTTCTCCAGCCTATCAAATGTGGAAAATCACCTATGAAATACCTAGAGGAAGAGACATAACTATTCATTCATTGAGGGAAATAAAAGGTCAAAGAAAAAAGTCCAAAAAGCATTGAATAGAGAGCATTCAACTCCCATCTTCAAGAAAAATCAAATCAAGAGATTCCATTTAGCAAGAAGATAAGCTCAAAAGCCTTCAACAAAGAAGATTCCAAAAAGCTTCATCGACTTACTTGCTCATCAGGGGAGCTTTTTGTTTATTTTTGTTGTTCAATTTTTCTCTTTCTTGTAACCTAGCTTCAATAGGATTTTGAAGCTAAGGAGAAGGCTTATCCAAGCCTGAAAATTAGATTATAAGCCAAGGGTTGGCTCAGGATTTGATTGTGATTGGTGAGCCGATATAAAAACTAACTAGATTTTGGATAGTGAGCCTTGAAAAACTATCAGGCTGTAATCTTGAAGAGATTATAGTGAAATTCTCAAGTGGGCCTTGGAGAGTGGACGTAGGTACAAGGGGCACCGAACCATTATAAATTTTCTAGTATTTGTGATTGCCTTGTTTACTTCATTCCATTTATATTTTTGTATTTCTACATATTTAAAACTAAAGCATACACCATCACATCACTTATTTTTAAAAACAGCATCCAACTAGCTTTAAGTTTTGAAAAATCAATTCACCCCCCCCCCCCCCCCCTCTTGGGTTGTCTTGCTGGGCAACAAGTGATATCAGAGCTTGGTACTCACTTCATTTGATTTAATAATCAAGAGTTAAGATCAAATGGCAACCCATATGAGTGCATCTCTTGCCGAAGGGCAATCGACCAACTGTCTATTCTTGTTCAATGAAACAAATTACACTTATTGGAAAGCATGCATGCACATTTACATTCAAGCACTTGATTATCAACTTTGGAGAGTGATAATCAAAGGCCCACACACTCCTACAATCAAAATAGAGGATAATGATGTTCCCAAATTGGAAGAAGATTAGGACGAGCATGATATGAAAATGATAGAATTAAATGCTAAGGCCATGAATGTCCTATATTATGCATTAGATCCCAATGAATTCAATAGAATTTCTACTTATGCTTCAGCCAAGAAGATTTGGGATAGATTAGAGATTACCCATAAGTGTACCAATCAAGTAAAGGGGTCTAAAATAAATATGCTTGTCCATCGATATGAATTATTTAAAATGGAGTCAAATGAGTCTATTTTTGAAATATTTACTAGATTTATCGATATTATCAATGGTTTGAAAAGCTTGGGTAAATCTTACATTAACAGTGAGCTTATTCATAAAATTCTTAGGTCACTACCGAAAGCTTGGAAAGCAAAGATCACCGCCATCCAAGAAGCTAAAGATCTCAACAAGCTACCATTGGAAGAGCTTCTTGGGTCCTTAATGACTCGTGAATTGAATATGAGGCAAAACATGGAGGAGGAAACCAAGAAGAAAAAGACCATAGCTCTCAAGACAACCACTCCCAAGAATGATGAGAGTGAGAAATTTGATAAAGAGGAGGAAGAAGAAGACTTGGTCATGATTGCAAGAAAGTTTAAAAGGTTTATGAGAAAGAAGAAGCAAGGATTCAAGAAGAAGACCTTCAAAGATGAACCAAGTTAGGAGAAAGAGAAGGAGCTACCAATTTGCTTCGAGTGCAAGAAACCCAACCACTTTAGAATAGACTGCCCTCTTCTCAAGAAATCATCCAAAAAACTCATGAAGAAGGCGACCTTTGCCTGATGGCACATCATGAGGAGGTAAATGCTGAAAACTCTTTATATTTCACTTTTGATGAGTTACAAAAGACTTTTTCTGAACTTATGGCTTAATATAAGAAAATAACTTTGAAAAATAAAGATTTGAGAAAATTATATTCAAAACTTACTCATGAAAAAAAATATTTTCTGAAAAACTAAATTTGCTTACTAATGAAAATCAGAAATTGAATGATGAACTAGCAAAAATCAAACCATTTATAGAAAGATTTACCTATAATTTTGAAAAATTAAATATGCTACTAAATGAGCAAAGATCTATTTTTAACAAGATTGGATTAGGATTTAAATCTCATAAGAAATAAAAATTATTCAAAAATCTATTTTTTAAAGCTTCATCAAACTCTACTTCAAATATCTCATATTTTTGTTGTGGCAAAATTGGTCATAAGTCTTATGCATGTGATTTTAGAAAATTAAATAAAAAAATAGTTAAAATAGTTTGGATTCCAAAAGGAACCATGAGCACTAACCCCAAAGGACCCAAGATGACTTAGGTATCTAAAAACTCAACTTAATTTTCTTGTGTAGAAGTGTCTTGCAGTCTGAGATAAGAAAAGGCTTTAGTATCTTGATAGTGGTTGTTCAAGGCACATGATGGCTGACAAATCTCAATTTATTACTTTTGAGCCTAAAAAAGGAGGAGTAGTTACATTTGGTGATAATGGAAAGGGATGTATCATTAGCATTAGTAACATTCGTATCACTCCTACTTCTTTTCAAAATGTATTGCTAGTTGATGAATTAAAATATAATTTGCTTAGCATTAGTCAATTTTATGATAAGAGATTCAAAGTAACTTTTCAATCTCTATTATGTATTATTTCTAATCCAAATGATAATGATATCATGTTCATAGGACATAGACATAATAATGTCTACATGATAGATCTTGATGATCTACACATGAAGAATGGTCAATGTCTAGTGAGAATGGATGCCTAGATTAATGAAACTAGTTGGTTATGACATCGTAGATTAGATCATGCTAGCATGGACTAACTCTCAAAATTAATTAAGAAAGATCTTGTAAGAGAATTACCAAAACTAAGTTTTGAAAAGAATCAAATTTGTGATGTATGTCAATTTGGAAAGCAAATTAGAAATTCCTTCAAACCAAAAGGAATGATTTCAACCTCTAGACCTTTAGAATTGCTACATATTGATTTATTTGGATCCACAAGGACCACTAGTCTAGGAGGTAAAAAGTATAGTCTTGTAATTGTAGATTATTTTTCAAGATTCACTTGGGTAATGTTTCTAGCACAAAAAGATGAAGCCTTCAATGCATTTTCTAAATTTTATCGAAAGGTTTTGAATGAAAAGAATACATCAATAGTTTACATACATAGTGATCATGGTATAGAATTTGAAAACCAGCACTTTAAGAACTTTTATAATGAAAAGAAAATTAATCATAATTTTTCAACACATAGAACCCCACAACAAAATGGAGTAGTAGAAAAAAAAATCGAACACTAGAAGAAATGGCACGAACTATGTTGTGTGAATGTAATTTACCTAGATATTTTTGGGCTGAAGCAATAATTACTACATGTTATACATTAAATCATGTTCTAACAAGACCTATTTTAAAGAAAACACCATATGAACTTTAAAAGGATAGAAAACCAAATATCAACTATTTTCATATGTTTGGTTGCAAATGCTTCATACTTAATAATGAACAAGATAGCCTGAAAAAATTTGATGCCAAGTCCGATGAGGGTATCTTCTTAGGATACTCCTCATCAAGCAAAGCATATAGAGTCTTCAATAAGAGAACTCTCATTGTTGAAGAATCAATTGATGTTATCTTTGATGAATATAACAACAAATCTATTAGAAAAGAATATGCTTTAGATGAGGATGCAGAAAATCTTTATGACAAGATAGACAATCTAACACTCAAGGATGCTCCATCTTAAAACAATGAAGAAGAAAAGAATTTGAGTCCTCTCATAGTCCAAGAGAGGAGCTGCCAAAAGAGTGGAGGTATGCACATGGACATCCTAAAGATCTTATAATCAATGATCCATCACAAGGGGTAAGAACACGATCTTATCTTAGAAATGTAAATAATTACATAGCTTTTGTTTCACAAATTAAACCTAAATCAATAGAAGAAGCTGAAAATGATCCATATTGGATAGATGCCATGCAAGAAGAATTAAATAAATTTAAAAAAAATAAAGTGTGGATCCTAGTCGATAGACCAAATGACCATCCAATAATTGAAACTAAATGGGTATGTAGAAATAAATTAGATGAACATGGAACCATTATAAGAAATAAGGCTAGATTAGTAGCAAAAGAATATAATCAGGAAGAAGGCATTGATTTTGATGAAACCTTTGCCCCAGTAGCTAGATTAGAGGCCATTAGACTATTGCTTGATTTTGCATGTTTCATGAACTTCAAATTATATCAAATAAATGTAAACAATATATTTCTTAATGGTTATATAGCAGAAGAATTATATGTTGAACAACCATCTAGATTTAAAAATCATGCACTTCTAAATCATGTATTCAAATTACATAAAGCCCTGTATGGTCTAAAACAAGCCCCACGTGCTTGGTATGAATAAGTAAATTCTTACTAGATAATGAATTTACTAGAGAAAATATTGATAAGATCTTATTCATAAAAAGAAAAGATGAGAATCTATTAGTTGTACAAATCTATGTGGATGATACTATTTTTGGTGCCACTAATGAAATTCTTTATCAAGAATATGCTAAGCTAATGCAGGATGAGTTTGAGATGAGCATGATGGAAGAGTTAAACTTCTTCCTCGGACTTCAAATCGAGCAAAATGAAGAGAGAATCTCCATCAACCAAATAAAATATACAAAAAAAATACTCAAGAAGTTTGGGATGGAGAGTTCAAGACCAATTAGCACACCAATGAGTACATCCTGCAAACTTGACAAAGATAATAAAGGTAAGAAAGTAGACTTAAAATTATATAGAGATATGATAAGCTCACTTCTTTATCTTACTGCAAGTAGATCAGATATAGTATTCAGTGTTTGCATGTATGCTAGGTATCAATCAGACCCTAGAGAATCATATTTTCTTGCTGTCAAAAGAATCTTTAGATACTTATCTAGAACACTTAATATAGGACTATGGTATGATAGAGCATCTTAATTTGAATTAATTGATTACTCTAATGCTGATTTTGCTGGGTGCAAACTTGATAGAAAAAGCACTAGTGGCTCATGTCAATTCATAGGAGTAAATTTAATTTCTTGATTTAGTAAGAAATAAAACACAATAGCACTCTCAACGATCGAGGTCGAATATATAGCTGCTGGGAGTTGTTATGCATAAATTCTTTGGATTAAACAATAATTAGAAGATTTTAAATTCAAACTTAATAAGATACCCATAAGATGTGACAACATAAGTGCAATCAACTTAACCAAGAACCCAATTCAACACTCAAGATCCAAACACATTGAGATAAGACATGACTCCATAAGAGATCATGTACAAAATAATGATGTGGTGCTTGAATTTGTTAGTACTGATAAACAATTAGCTGACATATTCACAAAACCCCTGAGTGAAGAAAAATTTAGTATTATTAGAAGAGACTTAGGACTATGCTACCAACTGATTAAATTTCATTCTCCAAATGTTTAAGTAAATCAAATTAAATACAAAAGAATTAAAATCTTATGTACAAAATTAATGATCAATATTTAGGAAATAACTAAACATTATCTGAATATCAAATCTTCTCTGAAACTCTAGAAGTTTTAGAACTATTGCTCGAGTCGACTCAAGAAAACTAGATCACAACCATGAGTCGACTTGAGGGTCGGGGCCATAGAAGATTAAAACGGACTCGTGACTATTTGCGATGCCCTAGAGATTCTTCATCTTGGGGAGCAGAGGGCCTCTCGTCCCTCCAAACTCAATCTAACAATGTCTGCTTGCTTCCCTACCACCTCTTCCCTTTGATTCATAAAGTTAGGAATTAGATTTAGGTAAAATGGTTGGAGAAAGGTGTGGAGTGCAGAAAGTTTGTAATACCCGTAGAGCCAAAGAATAGGAGAGGAGAAGGAAAGCCCGAATAGAATGGGCAACATTCAAACCATTTGAGATTTCTCAACCTTCTGAAGAACCCATTCAGGAGGAATCTATTCAAGAATAACCCATTCAGGAAGAAACTCAATTAGATCAAGGTATACCAAACTCTCCTCCTCCACCATCTTCACCTATCAATAGAATGGCCGCTAGAGCCATAGCAATGGGAAGAAGAATTGATTTTGAATTTTTTGAGAAATATAATTTTTCTATTGGATCATGGATTGAGAGAATAGGATGGAAAGACTTTTGTCAAATGAATATTCCCATGTACCCTAAGTTGGTTAAAGAGTTCTATAAAAATCTTAAAAGTGGATTTCCTAAAATTACAACTACAGTCAAAGGTGTTCAAATTGAGGTGACAGAGGAGAGTTTGGCCCAGACCTTTAGAATCACAAAGGAAGGATTTGTGCTCGATAAATTATCTGATAAAAAGAGGGGTTTAAGACTGATTGTAGGTAGGGATGATATTATAGGAGATATACTAGCACCCACACTATCAATGAAAATGAGAGTCCATCATATCATCAATGAGATTTTTATTTCGAAATTAGGTAGACATAACTTTGTGTCAGAAAGAGAGTTGTGTATGATGTATTTGATGGTTTAGGGAACTTAGATAAATCTGCCTGGCATTATGATGCATCAAATAAGAGAGGTAGCATCTAGAAACAAAGTGTGTTTATCCTATAACATAGCACTAACTAGGATATTTGAGACTGCTGGAGTGTCACTAGAAAATAAAGCAAGTAAAAAACAGTCTCACTATGATGTTTATGACATGAGAGCTTTGACCAAAATGTAGTATCACGTAGAGAATGAAAGATGGGTCAAGAACATTTCTGATTAAGAGAGGAGAGCACCTAGGGTTGTAGAGGCAGGAGAGCCCTCTACTCCAGCTACAGTCCGAGATGCACCTGACACTGAACCCGGTACACCTATGATACCTCGAGATCCACCCATGGAAAGGTTCCCACGGGCACCAACTGCTGACTTTGCATCTATGGAGAGACTAGCAGATATGATATCTACCAGAGTCAGTGGAGAGATTCGGAGATTATTTGAGAGAGTAGAGATTGTACAGACTGAGATGAGGACTATCTCTCAGAGGCTTACTACTCTGGAACAAAGGGAGCACGCACATGGCACACCCACTGATCACTCCAGTATTACTCAGAAGTTTGCTCGACTTAGGGGGACCGTTGAGTCTGGAGGCACTGAGATGATGGCAGCGATCAGTAGCTTGGGTCAGGCACAGTAGTAGGGCATCATTTCAGTATTTGGAGTCATGGGCAGTTTGATCAAAAAAATAGAAAGACTCGCTCCAAGTGCGATACCAATGACAGCAGCAGTAGATGCCATGACTAGGGCAGCCATGCCACGATCTCCACCTCCTCCACCTATGTCATCTGGTCAGACCATCCAGGTATCCACGAGTAAGAGCAGACCACCACTCAGAGTCTACACTCATGGAAGGCCTCCTCCCTCGTAGGTAGCCAGACCTTCTACTAGAACTAGGAGTAGGAGAGCTAGACCTTCTACCTCACGAGCCTCTTTCCAGACATTAGAGATTCCATCTGATGATGAGTAGTCTCATAGGCTCTAGTGTCTATCCACTTCTTTTATTTAGATCTATGTATTAAGAGTATATGATTGTATTTGATGCTATGTTTGTACTTGACTCCATGTACTTGGTACTTATAGATATAACCTTGCTTACCTTGGTCTTGCCTTGAACTTGATGTTTCATTGTATCCTAGTGTGTTTTGGTGGCTTAACACACTCATTCTGTTAAAGCAATGAAACTCATGATCACTTACTCTTGCACTCATTCTGAACATTTGCCTTAACTTTATATTTTTGATTGATGACAAAAAGGGGGAGTAATATGTATATGAGCATGAATTCATTCACTTTGAATATGTTAAAATTCATTCACTTTGAATGTATTAAATCTAAAAGTTTCAGCATAAATGTGTTAAGCATGAATATGTTAAGGATTGAAATTTTCAGCATATATGATGTGCATTATAAATTTGGAGTTTGTGCCATGATACATACTCTATGTATGATTGTTTAATACTAATGCTTGGTACACATATATGGATATATGCTAGCAATTTACCATTCTAATGAGTACAAGTAGAAAACTTAACCTTGAATTGAAAAAACATATTAAAAATGCAAACATAAATTGAGGGGGAGACAAATATGAAAATATAAAAGGGATTAAATCATTAATCTATTGAAAATATCCTTAATGCATTGTTATTGCACATTTCTCGCTCATATACTCAAAGTTTTATCATCATCAAAAAGAGGAAGATTGTTGATCCCAAGGATTGATTTTGATGAGTAACAAAATATTTTAGTATATATTTGAACTAATGAAGTTGATAAGATCATATTTCAGGATGTATTTTAAAGTATCAAATAAAACATCCATATAAGTGCATTTAGAAATTGATAGAGAAGAGTTGGAGGCATTTAGAGCATAAATCACATCTGAAATAAGGCTTGAAAAAGATATCCCAAAACCATAATTCAAGAGAAAAACTTTTGGGCAAACTAAAATTTTTCAGCATAAGAAGCCCATGAGTCGACTCAAGGTTCGACTCATTGTTCTGCTCAAGCTGATACACAGACTGGCACGTAGAAGTTTTAGAAGGAATAGTCTCGAGTGGAGGCTCAAGTCGACTCTAGGTTCTCGAGTCAAAGTCTCAGTGAAAATTCAGAGAATGGTGATTTCAGGGCAAGATCTCGAGTAGAGGCTCAAGTCGACTCAAGGTTCTCGAGTCGAAGTCTCAGAAGAAATATAGAAGATGACAATTTTGAAGCAAAGTTCAGCACAGTCTTGAGTGGAGGCTCGAGTCGACTCAAGGTCCATAAGCTGAGGATCGAGTAGAGTAAGAAGTCTCGAGTAGAGGAACGAGCAGAGTAAAAGATCTCGAGCTAAGGCTCGAGTCAACTCGAGGTTTGACTCGAGCTCCAATGGCTAGTTTCTACAGACTATCCAGAACTATGTAGATTGGATTCAAACGGTCATTTTTGCTTCTCCAACGATCAATTAAGGTTCTCCAGCCTACCAAATATGGAAAATCATCTACAAAACATCTAGAGGAAGAGACATGACTATTTATTCATTGAGAGAAATAAAAAGTCAAAGAAAATAGTCCAAAAAGTAGTGAATAGAGAGCATTCAACTCCCATCTTTAAGAAAAATCAAATCAAGAAATTTCATTCAGCAAGAAGACAAGCTCAAAAGCCTTCAACAAAAAAGATTCCAAAAAGCTTCAACGACTTACTTGCTCATCAAAGAAGCTTTTTGTTCATTTTTGTTGTTCAACTTTTCTCTTTCTTGTAACTTAGCTTTAATAAAATTTTGAAGCTAAGGAAAAGGCTTAACCAAGCCTGAAAATTGAATTGTAAGCTAAAGATTGACTCAGGATTTGGTTGTGGTTGGTGAGCCGATGTAAAAACCAACTAGATTTTGGATAGTGAGCCTTGGAAAACTATCCGACTGTAATCTTAAAGAGATTATAGTGAAATTTTCAAATGGGCCTTAGGAAGTGGACGTAGGTGCAAGGGGCATGGAACCACTATTAATTTTTTAATATTTGTAATTATCTTTTTTACTTCATTCCATTTATATTTCTGTATTTTTGCATATTTAAAACTAAAGCATACACCATCACATCACTTATTTTTAAAAACAACACCCAACTAGCTTTAAGTTTTGAAAATCCTATTCACTCCCCCCCCCCCCCGCCTTAGGTTGTCTTACTGGGCAACAAGTTCCTTAGAGAAAAGGTTTTCATCTAGACATCAAAAGTTGATGTCTTGAAGGGATAAAGGTAAGAGAGGATTATTTTCTTTTATTTTTTCTTTTAAGTATTTGCTTCTCATTCTTTTATGTATTTTTTATGTGATAAAAAATTTAAGAGAGAGGGGAATAGTGCATGGGTATGAGTGCTCCAAAATGTTGGGGCATGATGGTCCTTTTCGGACATGATCTAATCATGTCCTGATAAGAGAAAAATAAGAGAAGAAAGATCTTCTCTTAGGATTTCTTTGAGAATCCTTCTTCTCTATTTATTTATGAAATTTTTTTATGAGAAAAATTAGATAATGTTAGATCTAAAAATATGAGAAAACCTAGAGAAGAAGGTCTCCTCTTATCCTAACATAGAGATGTTTTCAGGACATCAATCAATGATGTCTTGAAAGAGAAGATCTGTCTTCTCTTAGGATGTTTTTCTTATGTTTTTATTTTTATTTTTAAAAAAATTCTTTCTTATTCATTCTCTTATTCTTCATCTCTTGGAGTGTCCAAGAGATCCAAAGAATAATTTTTAAATTAACCATCAAGAGGGATCCGTAAGAAGCTAGCACTTTGAGTGGATCTTCATTCGATGAACCTCTTATCTATGTTGCAGCATCATATGAATTTTCTGTAGAGGTGGGACGCATGTGCAGCTCCAAAGGCAACAACAACAATCAACCATAGAGTTCTCAACTCATGCGAAGGTAAGAGATTTGATCTCTTCTCTCACCTAGATGCGATCTAGGATTTAGATCTAGAACTATTCTAGATCCAAGGTATTGATTTGATCAATACCAAAATTTTTATTTTCAGATTTAAGAATGCATTACGATATGTTATAGGTCCTAGATATAGGATTTAGTAATTAGATTACATGCTTTTGTAGATTAAATAGTTCGATCTGCATCTTTCATTATGGTTTATTTTAAAAATATTTTAAAATTTAAGTATGAAATTATGTATATTTTTCATCAGTGGTATCAGAGCATCTAGGTTCTATTATAACATGATCATACTTGCATTAAGATAAATCAAAAAATAAAACTCTATAGATCGGACATACTGATTATAAGGTTGTCCTGTTATAAGGTTTACCTCTTATAATGGAGAGTTATCCTAGTATGCACTGGTCTATAATTTTAAATCATAAATAAGTTAGATATGATCTAAATAATTTTATAATTTATTTTTTAATTTTAAATCTAAAATAAATAGATATTAGATCTATTTTAGATTATTTAAATTAGATCTAAATAATATTAGATCAGACATATTGATTATAAGATTGTCCTACTGTAAGGTTTATGCCTTATAGTGGAGAGATTATCCTAGTATGTACTGACTTGAATAACCTAAATCATAAATATATTAGATAAGATCTAAAATAATTTATGATTTATTTTTAAATTTTAAATTTAAATTTAAATGGTTTATGATTTGATCCATATGATGTATTTTATATTTAGATCTAGATCTTCTTGTTGCATATATTGATATATAGTTTTTATTTTAAATCTAGAATGTATATATATGATATATTTATTTTATAAAATTTAAATTGAAAACTTACTTTCTGCAAAATTCTAGATTCAAAATCATAGGATGTGATCTAAATATTAAAATAAATTAGATCTAAAATCATGTATTGAATATGATTCAATGTAAATTATTTATAATTCAAAAATATTTTAAATGATCAAATCAAAAATTAGTTTTGAGGTTCCTTAAATTCAAACCCATAAGCTTTGAACATAATTAAAAATTAAGTAATTGATTAGGATCTAAGTTTATGATTTAAACATCCTAAGATAATTTCATAAAACATGGATTAAAGAGTAATGGATTAGCTTTGATCAGGTCCTTAAACTGGGTTAGACCTAGGATTAGATTAAATATGAACTAAGTTAAAAAATTGATCAAACCTAATTAATAGTTAATTAGGATTAGATCATTTCTATAAATCAATTCAATAGTTGTAGTTGATCAAAGTTCATACATCTAACAAATGGATATAAATTATGGCTCAGTGGTCGAGCCCGAGTCTTTAGGCAGACCAAATCAAAACTGATAAATCGATTGGTGTCTAAGATAAGTTTGGCATTCCTAGATTGGTGGTTTTTAATTGGTAGCCTACTTACCTGATCATTTCTAATGGTGTCTAAGGCAAGCCTTGGCAGACCCTCCCATCAATCTCACTTACCTGGCCAATATGGTTAATCAGATCTTGATTAGGTTGCTCACTGATTCATGCTAACCCATGTCACATAGGCAATCAGTGAGACTAATTTTATTCAGTAAGACTGATCTAGGTGCCCATGGACCGATATTGATCCTAGTCTTTATCAAAGACTTAAGAAGTAAGTGGGAGGACTTGACTTGATGAAGTCAGTGGGAGCTAATTGATCCATGTCCTTTTTATTCTTAAATCATAAATAATTTTAAATCTTCTAAAATTATTAGGTCCTTAAAATGATAAAGTTATGGGGATAACTGAGTCATAGCCTTTCATTAAGGTATTTGATAATGGGTCCATCAACTCAATAATCATTGGAGGCCCATAGGCCTGGTGCTTATTGACTAATGAAATTATCATTTATCATACGATGACTTGAATATATCTTTCTAATGGTGGTTAGGTTAACCAACTATAGTTGAACTTAATCATTCGTTGGTTAGATGCACCAAATATAGTCATGTTAATGGTTGGATCTAACCAGATCCTTATAGTGGAGGCCCTAGCCTACTGATTAGATTTCTAGGGCAAAATTAAATTACTAGAAGTTATTTAGAAAAATAATTGGTTATGAACCTATCCTTAGATGTACATAGGTTGACCAACCATAGTTGGACTTGTGTGCAGTCTATGTGGATTCTAGTACCTACTAGAGAATTAAAGTAATTTTTCAAATTAGAGGTAAAGGCTACCAATTGGAATAAAATAGTGGAAAAACCTTAAGACTAAAATCCAACTCTTTAGGTTTAAAATAATTCATATACTTAGGTCATTATTTTCTTTTCTCAAATTAAAGCTAAACCCTAATTGCTCATATTGCTGTTAAACAGTGATGACTTATGGGATCCAACTTCGATAATTAGTATCAAAAGTTGAATTTGGTTCAGTAGTATGAATGGGTTCATACTAGAACTTCTTAGTCCAGTCAAAATAATTAGTCCAATATTGACCTAAATTTAGCATAGTGCTTCTACTGTTAGAAGCAGGATCATGGGAACAAGAATTGTCTTGCTTTCCTTGACCATAACAGACTGAACAAGAGAAAAAAAATAAGAGTTGCTTAACAAAGATGTCATATGATAACATCTTAAAATTTTTCTATATATAATTTTGCTACCTAGGTATGGGATACCGATAGTCCTATGCAATTTATTGCAAGGACTACAGGTGAGTGGAATGTTTGAAAATGGTGAGAAATACCTGAACATTGGGGATGGAAGTTCTATTCCAATCTTAGCTTTAAAAATTATCAAGCTTATTTTCAAAATATATCATTTTGAGTGATTGTCACTATTGTCCATCGTTTATGATAAATATGATCTCTGTTGGCCTTTTGGTCAGAGATGGTTATCATTTATCAATAAAAGAGATTGTTATGATATTATTATGAATAATGTTACAATAATACATGGACAATAAAGAAATGATATTTAACATTTGTACAGTCTGTTAAGTATAATGTACATATTTAATAAATATTCAAGTTAGATTAAGTCATGGATGTCTATCTTTGGCATTATAGGCTTCATCATCTTGATAAGAATAGGATAAACGGGTTAGCTTGAAAGAAAAATCTCGACATCAATGATTATGAATCATTGATAGCCTATGAGTCTTGTCTTCTTAGGAAGATAACAAAGATACTTTTTACTGAAAAAGATGAAGGAGCCAATAAAGTTCTAAATCTCATATATAATGATGTATGTAGACCTATAAACTTAAGTGCCAGAGGAAAATATCAATATTTCTTACAAACAACCTATCTGGGCATGGGTGCATCTAGCCTAAATCATTTGAAATATTCAAATGATTCAATAATAAAATAAAAAAAATAAACTAAAAAAAATATTAAAATTCTTTGATCAGATCGATGAGGCGAATACTTATCCAGTAAGTTTGTAACATATCAAGGAAAGAATAGGATTCTCTTATAGGAACTAAATCTAGGATTTCAGGACAAGATCTAGAAATTTTTTCAAGATCAAGCATTGAAAGACTTAAATAAATTAATATTTATTTATAAAACTAGAGAATATCCTAAATCTAAGATTCTATTATATGATTATGGCATGAGATTAAATCAAAAATAAAAAATATAAAGAAAAAAGAAGTGTTGATCATATCAACACAGATCTATATTAGATCAAAATCATATGAGTAACAGAAGATCAGATCTTTGTTACCTATATAAGTTAGATATTCTAACTTACTGATCCAAACTTGAGGATGATGTTGCAAGCTGCACATGCATCCGGCCTCTAGGAGTCATCCACATGAGCCCACGAATCACTTTTAGAACTCCTAATGCAGGAAATAAGCATAGTATGCTAGTACTGTGCTGATCCTTCTTCGATGGTCAATCTAGAACCATCTTCTTCAAATCTTGGACTCTTCAATTTTCAAAATGAAAGGGAAGAGATTTTAAACTTGAGACACCTCTCAAAAATCTCTAAAGAAGGAGGAAGAGATCAAAGAAAAACCCTAGAAGAAGAACCCTTCTTCTTTTTGTTGTTTTCTCTCACCTAGATACCTAGATTGGTGTCTATGAAATGCCCACACTCTGACATTCTTTCTCCCTAATTTTTGTATTTTCAAGAGGTCTCTTAATGATCTAGAATTTATGAAAAAATTAGATCAAAATTTATTTTAAATATTAAGATATGGAAGAGTCTTGTCTAGGTCAAACACCTAGACAAGGTAGGTCCAAAAATGGCAACTAGTTGGGGCACCCAACACTTGGACGCCCCCTCCTTTCTTTATGCCATGGACCACCAGGAATAAGCTAACAAAATCCTCCTCTTTCCCATGAAAAAATGAGAAAAAAATCAGGGATGTGGATAGCACAAAGCAAGGAGGAGTTTTAGGTGCTTAAAATACTATCTCATAGAATTTAAGTCAAAACCAACTTCTAGTTTGACTTGGTCCACAACCAAATGCCATCTACGGAATAAGAAAAGGCTATGGGTGTGCATGAAGGCCTGGGAAAAGGTTTTTCCATGTTCAAAATCAAAGAGAAGGGGAGTGGGGGCGTGAGGGGTTAATGGTGCAAGGAATAGGGAGTCCTAGTCATACTAGGATTCCTATTTTGACTTGGTCCAAGTAATCTATGAACCAAATTAAATTATAATTAATTTAATCTAATTAAATTAGATCCTAAATAAATTAAAAAATTAATTAAATTATATTAAATTAAATTAATTTTTAATTTAATTTTTTAATCAAATTAGAAAATTGAGTTGACCCAAGTCCTAGTTGAACTAGGACTAGTTCTTCCTTGCACTTGGCTTATCCAATAAACTAATTGAACTTAATCCAATCAAATTCAAAATAAATCTAATTAAATTATATTTAATTAGACTTAATTTTAGCCATTTGGCTTAATCAAATTAAGCCAATTAGCAATCAAATTGCTAATCGATCCTCCTGCAATACTTGCTCTAGGTTAAACATCAATCATATTGATTATTTAACCCTAGAACGTTTCTTAATTATTGATCAACTATCTGATCAGACCATAAACTCTAATGTATGTGACCTCATAGGTTTGAACCTAAACTGATAGCATAGGAATAAATTTCTATACTAATCGAAGTAACCATCGAGCAATGATATCCGACGATCGGATAGGTGGAATGTGTAAAACAACATCCTTAGAATCGATGCGGATATAGTTTTCAAATAATTCATTTTCTTGACCAAAATACTCAAAGGATACCTCAAAGTTCAACTATCAACTCTGATCAGGCTGTTCATATTGTATTTTAAAATATCAAATCTATCTTATGGATTATCCTGGCCAAGATTTTGCTATATTGAAATATAGTAATACATTCTTCTCCAACTCTTGGAGTGGTCAATCTCATCTTGATCACACACCGACTTTGCAAGTACTTAACTATGCCTAGAAGTCTTCTATTATTGAATTAAAAATTCAGTTAGTCTGATACCAAAGCATAGTGAGTTGCTTGCAAGTCACTGAGGTTATCCCAGGTCTAAGGCATAGTTATACCTATATCCCATCAGAGACTCTCAACAGCAGAATGCTCTGAAGTTGGTCATATTCAATGATGATGTACCCATACATCTCACCTATATGCCATACTAGTATCTCCACACTCCTTGGTTAAGAGGACAACTAACCTATATGGCATATAGTAACCTATGCTAGATAGAAGCTATCGTCTTAATTAACAACTTATCATTTGGTCGTGAACAGTTTTAAGGACTAATCGATAAATTCTCTCTTTATCGAAGCTAAATAGTCCTAAGGACTTCATCATAACAATGGAGTTCATTAGAAGATGAATACTTTATGATGAAAAAATATCAAAAATATATTTTATTAATTAATAAATTAATTATATTTATAAAATAGCTCAACCGTTAACAGGTTGATGATTAGTTTTGGGATACATTTTCCAACAACTCTCACTTATCCTAAAGCCACTCGGCATGGTATCTAATACCCATCTTCGACTAGTGGTTGTCAAACTCCTTTATCACTAGGACTTTAGTGAAGGGATCAGTCAGATTTTTCTTTCCATATCTTCTAAAGATCAATGTCACCTCAATCCATGATCTCCTAGACCAAATAAAAGTAGTGCAAAATGTGCTTCATCCGCTGGTGTGCTTTTGATTCCTTCGTCTGAGCTATGGCATCAATGCTGTCGCAGTAGAGCAGGATCGGACCATTTAGGAAGGGTGCTACTTTGAGCTTGGTGATAAACTTTCTCAGCCATACAGCTTCTTTCATGACATCTGATGCTGCGATGTACTCTACTTCGCAAATAGAGTCTGTCATAGTATGCTGCTTGGAACTCTTCCAGTAGATGGTCCATCATTCAGAGTAAAGATATATCCCGATATGCTTCTACTATCATCATGGTTAGATTGAAAGCAAGAGTCTGTAAACCCCATAAGTTTCAAATCTGACTCGCCATAAACCAACCATTGGTCCTTAGTATTTCTCAAATACTTAAGGATGGCTTTAACCACTTTTCAATGATTTTCTCTAGGATTAGACTGGTATCACTTACTACTCCTAGTGAGTAGGTCACATCTAGTCTTGTATATGTCATGGCATACATGATAGATTCCACTACCAAAGTATATAGGACTCTACTCATACACTCTGTCTTTAGGAGTTGTCAGACAATCCTTCTTAGAGAGAAAATTTTCATGGCCTATCGGAAGATAGCCCTTTTTGAAATTTTCCATGCTGAATCTCTTTAGCACAGTATCTATGTACGTGGACTGGGATAATTCAAGTATCCTTTTAGATCTATCCCTATAAATCTCCATCCTTAGGATGTAGGATGCTTCACCCAAGTCCTTCATGAAGAACTGAAAAGACAACCAAACTTTTACTTCCTGTAGTGCAGGGATGTTATTTTCAATTAAGAAAATATTATCTACATACAAGATAAGAAATACCACTACTAGACCATTTATCCATTTATAAATATAGGGTTCTTCTCCATTCTTAATGAAGCCATACGTTTTGATTACCTTATCAAAATGCATGTTTCAATTCTTAGATGCATGCTTCAATCCATAAATGGATCTCTAAAGCTTGCACACCTTAGACTTATCTATGGATGTGAACTCCTCAGATTGTATCATATACACCTCTTCAGTCAGCTCTTCTTTCAGAAAAGCTATTTTCACATCCATCTACTAACTTTCATAATCCAGATAGGCAACTATCGCAAGCATTATCCGAATGGATTTGAGCATTGCCACAGAAGAGAACGTTTCATCATAGTCAATACCATAATATTGACGATATCCCTTGGTAACCATACGGACTTTATAGGTCTCTATCTTTTCGTCTGCGCCCCTCTTTCTTTTGAAGATCCACTTACACCTAATGGGTTTAATCCCTTCAAGTGGATCAACCAATGTCCACACATCGTTGACCTTCATGGACTTCATTTTGGATTTTATGGTCTCGAGCCATTTCTCAAAATTAGATCTCTGCATTGCATCCATATAGATGATTGGATCCTCATCATTCTCATTGAGTTCGATGGGATCACCATCCCAGACCAAGAAACCATAGTATCTATTTATCTGATGTGGTACTCTACCAGATCATCTCAATGGTGCAGATACATTGGGCTTCGAATATGATCTAATCAAATCCAACTTAGGTTTAGCTATAGATGTTGGTCTTTCTACCTGTTGAACTTCATCAAGTTCGAGACAATAATTCCTTCACCAAGAAACTATTTTTCTAAAAAGATTATCTTAAGGTTGATGAACATATTTTATTCTTCAATATGGTAGAAATAGTAATCCTTACTTTCTTTAGGATATCCTATAAATACATACTTATCAGACCGAGATCCAAGCTTATCTATATGAAAATATTTGATAAAGGCCGAAAATTTTCAAACCCGTAGGTAAGAGAGTGTACGCCTATGCCCAGTCCATATCTCATATGAAGTTTTTGTGATAGATTTACTTAGTACATTGTTCAATATATTGTTGGATATGTGTGCCCTAGAAGTCAGAATTGGCTGACACTTGTAATACACTTCTAAGGGCAAAATTATAATTTTGACTATAAAGTATAAAATGAATTATTTTCTATCATATAAGTGTATTTAGTGTCTGTGATACATTCTTTAAGTTAATGGTAATGATAATTCTTATTTTCAAGAGTTGAAAATTTAAGACAAAAATTTTTATTATTAACTCATAAAATACTCATGACCAGAGGATCATCATTAGGGTGGTGATTGATTTGAAAGATTAGTGTACAATCGCTTCTTTGTAGTAGATAAGTCTTAAGTCTATGGTGTAGAGACACTAGAGCGAGAGTACAGGTCCACATTAGAGAACGAGGGCACTGAGCGTGACCACCTCGAGTAGTCATAAGAAAGTCTACCTTCTCATCGATGACTAATACGATGCTGTAGTGGTGTGTCTGATTCTTTGACCTAAGGTGCATCGATAGTTCACCTTGAGGGTGTTATAGTTTGACTACACCATGACTCGATCTCCTAGACATTCGGAATCCTAAGGTGTATGTTGGCTATAGCATGTTCATTGTAGAAATTGGATTGCACCAAGATGGAATCTATCTATCTCGGTGGATGAGGAGCAGCCCTATGATGATCATGAGAATCAAGTCCATAAGCCCATGGCCATAGTAGAGAGTGAAATAATAAAAAAAGTTTCTATTAAGGTTTTCACATCAGACTTGAATCGAATGATTAAATCATATGATAGAAATTAGGGTTTGACGAGTTCACCTTAACCCAAATCTGATCGGAGCTCAAGATAGAAGAACTTAATCACACAAGTAGTTGCACCGAGAGGTTCATTTTCAATTTTGATGGGTTGCTACCATATGCTGCTAGGTATCACTGGTGAAATTTTGAGAGCAATTAGAATGATTTAGATGATCGATCATTCTAAGTTGTCTGAATCAGAAAAGTTCTGATCCATCAAAAGGAGTTTCGATGATGTCGATGATGGAGATCATGACATATCCTATTACCATACAGAACTGAACCTAACTAGCTCACACAAACAAGGGTTTGGATCTGGATATTATCAATTAGACTAACCCAGTTCAATTGATTTGAATAAGATTCAATTAGGTTCAAGGAAATCATGCTAGCACACGATTGAGCCTAACATTCTCTTTTTTTCTATCTTAAAAGTTGTCTCGACTGAGCTAAATGAGTTTATGCTCACTCAGGTATCTTTACCTGATCTGACTGGAGCTTGTCCAAGTTAGAAAAGAGTTGTCTTAATTTATGAGATAAATTTGAGACAACACCTATCATTTTTCGTCATCTACTAATTCTTGTACTTTGACTTGGTCAAACATTGACCTTTGACCCTTGGACATCTGCCCATGTGTCATCCACTTATTGGAGAGTAGATAAGGCTTGTCCCCTCTCTGGAAATTAGAAAGAAGGGGGCACACGCCTAGGATGGTGTGCGCCCATGGATAGGGATGTTGGAGTCCCATACGGATGGGACTCTAGGTTGCTTGTTGGATTCAAACTAGGTGACCCTCACCTATAGACTTTGATCAGTCTTAGGCACCACCTTAGGATGAATCCGTGGGTCTCTCATCCCATCAATCAAATTTAGATCTGATTGAACGAAGCAATATGATTGGCTGAGGTGATGCAACGCTGCATGGCACAATAGAGTCTATAAATAGATCCTATCTGCGCCCACTTTCAATGAGTTCATCTTAAGCCACGCCCCAAGGCAGCGCCTCTCCCTTCTCCATGCCACCATCTTGCCCTCTTCCTCCTCTCCACGCCCAAGATAGTTAGGTTCTTCTGATTAGTGTGAGTCAAGCAAGAAAGGCTGACAAAAAAGGAAGAAGGCAACATTGCTACAGAGATGATAGGTGATCTTCAAAAGGTATTTTGAAGATCCTCCAAATCAGATCTAGATCTAATTTTTCGAAAAAAGAAAGAGAAGGAGAAGATCTCTAGATCCAATTCAAATAGATACTAGTAGAGGTCAGGCGCTTACGTGGCTAGATTCAGAACCTCAGAGCTTCCGCAAGATCATCAACGAGTAATCAGATTACCCAAGATCGAGGTAAAAATTAATTCAGAATTAATTTAGTTTTAATTTTATTAATTATCATATTATAAATTAGATCTAAAAAGTATCAGATCTAATCTAGATCTAAGATGATAATTTTTTGAAATATATCTCTTGATCCAATCAGATCTGAACGAACCTGACCCAGAAAATCAGGATTTTCCTTCAACTTGTATCAGAACCAGGTTTTTATAAATTTTTTTTTTAGATCTGATTTAATTTGATTAATTAGTAATTTTAGATATCACATGAGATATGATTAGATCTAAAATTAAAAAATTAAAATAAATTAATATAGATCTAATATGTGTGAGATACATAACTAGACTAGGTATAGAATTATTCTATGTGTAGTCTAGTATAATCATATTTTTTATTTGATTGAATATGATTTTTTGATCTATTTATTTTTTATTTTCTAATATTATAAATATTATAATTAGATATAAAAATAAAAAATAAAATAAAATTAATTATTCATATGAGATATGATAGTTGCATGTTTAGACTAGTTGTAGAATAGTTATGCAAATAGGTCTAGATTAAATTTTATTTGATATGATCAAATTTAAATTTAATTTTTTAGATAATTATGAGATAATTTAGATCTAAAAAATATGCATGCATGATATATGTGATATATATACAAAATATATTTTAATTAGATCTATTTTTTATATGAGATATATGCTTAGATTTAATTTATTTTTGTAGATTAGTTATATTTCTGATTAAGGCATTTCCCTTGGCCGTCCGGTCATAAGAATAAAGTAGGGCTTAAATACCCTCTCCTCCCATTTGATGGAGTGTTTTTATGATATGTAGGGGTATTGCACGTTCGTCCTTAATCAAAAATTAAAAACTTACTTTCTACAAAACCATAGATCCCAAAACCCTAGGATCTTTTTACATGTTTTGTTTAAGAACCCTAACTTAATTAAGAATTAAGTTTATGAAATATCAATTAGGTCTAAAATTAAAAATTTTAGATCTTAGACATATTCATAAATCTGGGTTCGGGCTTAGGTAGCTCAATTAGGTCTAGTGGTTGATCAAACCGAATCAAGAGTTAGTTAGATGGGATCAACACTGCTAAAATTGACCAGTCTAATAGGATTAAGTCTGGATCAGGATCGAGTCATAAATGTGATCGATCAAGCTAAGACCTAATTAGGCTTAGTGGTTAGAGTCTGGATTGTAGGCAAATTCGATTGGTTCTGTCTCAATAATTTGGTGTCTAAGGTAAGTTTAGCAGATATGACCGACTAGTTTTTAATTAGGAGCTACTCGACTCAAATACGTTCTTGTCGAGTTAATGGCATATCCCTTCCATCGGTCTCACTTACTTGACCATGTTTGTTGACATATCTGAGGTGGTCAATAATCCAAGCTAATCCATGCCACTAGGTTAGTCATAATGGTTATGACTATGTCAAGTCTAGTTTAGTGAGACCTAAATCAAATCTACCTAAGAAAAGATTAAGTCAAAGGACTTCCACCATTGTAGATGTGCAGACCCTTCCTGGGGTTGATTGTTCTCGATTGGTTACAGTGGCTCAGTTGCACCGAGAAGATGCAATCATGTCTATTAGGCATTGGAT
This sequence comes from Cocos nucifera, assembly GCA_006176705.1. Taxonomy (NCBI): domain Eukaryota; kingdom Viridiplantae; phylum Streptophyta; class Magnoliopsida; order Arecales; family Arecaceae; genus Cocos; species Cocos nucifera. Next base: position 46,712 of record QRFJ01001667.1, on the reverse strand, counting down.
GCTACAAGCTGGAGGATGAATTGGGCTCAATATTCTAGATATGGTGAGAGACTCAATTAGAAATCTAGTCTGCACAAATGGTGGGTCTGACTTAACTAAGGAGTGGATCAATATTTCGGACATGGTGAGATTCATGAATTAGATGAAGGGAAATCCTGATTTTCGGATCCAGGTTCGTTCAGATCTGATCAGATCAAGAGATATATTTCAAAATTTTTCTCTTTGATCTGTATCAGATCTGGGATATTTTAGATCTAATTCTTATTATTTTAATAAATAAAATAAAATAAAATAAGGATAAATTAAATCAAATTTAATTTACCTGATTTGGGTAATCCAATTACCCGTTGATGATCCTGTATGCAGCGGAAGGTTTTGGATCTAGTCATGCAAGCGCCTGACCTCTATCGGTATCCACTTGGACTGAATCTAGAGATCCTCTTCTTCTCTATCACGTCTCCAAAAATTAGATCTGAATCTGATCTGGAGGATCTTCAAAACTTCTTTTGAAGATCAGCAGTCGTCCTTTGCAGCAGTGCAACCTTCTTGCTTTTGATCATCTTTCTTTGATCTGGATCGCACCAACCAAGCTCCAAAACTATTTTGGATGTGGAGAGGAGAGGGAGAAGAAGCTTTGGCATGGAGGAGGAGAGGAGAAAAGGCCTTTGGGCATATGGAAACTCTTATCTCAATCATCTCATATAATTTGAGTTGGGCACAGGGTCTTATTTATAGACTGACTGTGATCCAACTTCTCTTCTTCCCAACCAATCACAACCTTTTGTGAAATCAGATCTAAATCTGATTGGTGGGAATAGAGTCCCCTGGATTCCTCCTTAGAGGGTGCCTAAAACCAGTCGAAGTTGGTTCTTAGAAGAACTCTAATTGGAATCCAAAACGAAGATGGAGTCCTTGTCCAACAAGGACTCCTAGGCGCCTCCAGCTTGGGTACACGCCTAGGGTGGCATGCGCCATCCTTCTTGCTAGGTTCTGGTAGGAGGACAGGCCCCCACTAGCTCTCCAATAAGTGCATGACATGTGGTCAAAAGTCAAAGTGTCAATGGTCAACGTTTGACCAATCAAAGGTAGACTTTTGATCAAAGTCAAAGAACAAAAAATGGTAGGTGACCAAAAATGGCAAGTAATGTCTTACAAAATAAGACAACCTTTTCTAACTTGGACAACCTCCAGTCAGACCATATGAAGGCCTCTAATTGAGCACAAACTCCTTTGGCTCAGACAGGACAACTTATTTATGATAGTAAAAGAAGAACGTTAGGTTCAATCGAGTGCTAGCATGATTTTCTTGAACCTAATTGAATCTCATTCAGATCAATTGAACTGGATCAGTTCAATTGATGATCACCAGATTCAAACCCTTGTTTGTGTGACCCAGTTAGGTTCAGTTCTGTATGGTAATGGGATATGTCATGATCTCTATCATTGACATCATCGAAACTCCTTTCGATGGATCAGAACTCTTCTGATTCGAACAGCTAGAATGATCGATCATCTAAATCATTCTAATTGCTCCCAAAATCCACCAGTGACACCTAGCAGTATATGGTGGCAACCCATCAGAGCTGAATGCGAACCTCTTGGTGCAGCTACCTGTGTGATTAAGTTCTTCTATCTTGAGCCCCGATCAGATTAGGGTTAAGGTGAACTCGTCAAACCCTAGTTTCTGTCATATGATGTAAACATTCGATTCAAGTCCGAATGTGAAAATCTAAATAGAAAACTCTTTCTATTATTTCACTCTGCCATGGCCATGGGCTTCTGGACTTGAATTCTTATGATCATCATAGGGCTGCTCCTCTACCACCGAGGTAGATAGAATTCCATCTTGATGCCAATCCAGTTTCTACAATGAAACATGCTATAGCCAACATACACCTCAGGGTTTCGATATGGCTAGGAGATCGAGTTATGGTGTATTTAAACTATAACACCCTCAAGGTGAACTATCGATGCACCTCAGATCAAAGAACCAGATACACCACTACAGCATCGAGTCAGTCATTGATGAGAAGGTAGACTTCCTAATGACTACTCGAGGTGGTCACGCTCAGTGCCCTCGTTCTCTAACGAGTAACCTTTGTACTCTCGCTCCGGTGTCTCCACACCGTAGACTCAAGACTCATCTACTTAAAGATAAGCGATTGTACACCAACCTTTCGGATCAATCACCATCCTTGTGATGATCCTATGGTCGGGAAGCATTTTATGAGTTAATAATGATTATTCATGTCTTAAATTTTCAACTCTTGAAAATATGAATTATCATTACCATTAACTCAAAGGATATATCACAGACACTAAATACACATATGTGATAGAAAATAACCCATTTTATTCATATTAGTCAAAATTATAATTTTGCCCCTAGAAGTGTATTACAAGTGTCAGCCAATTCTGGCTTCTAGGGCACATATATCTAACAATCTCCCACTTGTCCTAAAGCCAATTGGCTACAAGTCTAAGTTCCATCTTCTCAAGGTGGGCTTCGAACTTCTGCTGGCCCAATGGCTTTGTAAGTGGGTCTGCCACATTATCTATGGAGTTGACTCTCTTGACCTCGACGTAACCCTTCTCGAGGTAATCGTGGATGAGGTGATATCACCACTTACTTGAAACTCTTTTAGTCGATAGCACCACCATTGCACACAAACAGACTCCCAGATGTCGACTTTCGATCATCTATATCGGACATGAAATCCGAGTCTGTGTATCCCTAGACTTAGAGTTCTCCATTACCAAAGACTAGTATCATATCCTTAGTTCTTCTCAAGTACTTAAGGATACATTTCATAGAAGTTCAGTGTTCTTCACCTGGATTTGACTGATATCTGCTTGTGACACTCACAGCATGAGTTATATCAGGTCGTGTATATAGCATGGCTTACATGAGGCTCCCTATTGCAGAAGCATAAGGGATCTTGCTCATGCGTTCTATTTCCTCAGGTGTGCTAGGGCACATCTTCTTGGAAAGATGAATACCATGTCTGAAGGATATTAATCCCCTCTTAGAGTTTTTCCATACTAAACCTCTTTAGTACTTTCTCTATGTACATCTTCTGTGAAAGTCCTAGCATCCTATTCGGTCTATCCCTATAGACCTTAATTCCTAGAATAAAGGATGCTTCACCTAGGTCTTTCATGGAGAATTCCTTGGACAACCATATTTTGACTGTCATCAACATGGGAATATCATTTCTAATAAGGAGGATGTCATCCACGTACAATACGAGGAAGACAACAGCGCTCCCACTGACCTTTTTGAAAACACACGGTTCCTCTTCGTTTTTGATGAAACCAAACTTTTTGATCACATCATTGAAATGAGTGTTCCAGCTCCGAGATGCTTGCTTAAGTCCATATATGGACCTTTGCAGCTTGCAAACCTTATGATCAATATCACTGGATGTGAAACCTAGCGGCTGTTCCATATAGATATCTTCCTCAAGATATCCATTTAAGAATGCCGTTTTCATGTCCATTTGCCATATTTCATAATCGAAATAGGCTGCAATGGCAAGCAATGTGCGAATGGATTTTAGCATAGCCACTGGGAAAAAGGTATCCTGATAGTCAATGCCTTCGCATTGACTATAACCTTTTGCCACTAGTCTAGCCTTGAATGTCTCCACATTTCCATCTGCACCAATCTTTCTCTTGAAGATCCATTTACACCCAATAGGTACTATACCTTCTGGTGGATCTACCAAGGTCCAGACTTAGTTTGAGTGCATCGAGTCAATTTCTGACTGCATTGCCTCTAGCCATTTCTCGGAGTTGATATCTGATATTGCCTCGTTGTAGGTTTTGGGATCATCACTATGAGCACCATTACCTACGAGGAACATTTTCTCTACTTCCTCTGAAATAATACCTAAGTATCTCTTCAGGGGGATGGGAAACTCTTTTCGATCTACGAGGTGGAGGAGGTAGTGTTCTTATTGGCTCAACCTGATTTGGTTCCACTTGGTCCTTAGCTCGTTCCACTTGTGAGACTTTCTCATCAAGCTTGATCTGCTTTTCCAATGCCGCTATCTTGAATAAACTATTTTTCAAGAAAGATGGCATGTCGACTCACAATCACATTGTGGTCTTCTGGAATGTAGAAATAGTATCCTAATGACTCTTTAGGATATCCTATGAATCGAAGCTCTGAAAGGATCTAAAACTCTAACTTGTCCGCTTGTTGTCTTTTGACATGAGCTAGGACAACCCCAAATTCTTGAGATGACTCAGACTTGATTTCTTACCGTGCCATATCTCATACGATGTGATAGGAATGATTTTAGAGGGAACCCTTATTCAATTCCAGTAGATAGATTGAAGTAAACAATGATAATCCCCCAAAGGAAATCAGGAGGTCTGTGAACTCATCATGGATCGATACCATATCCCCAATAGAAGTCTGATTTCTCCGTTCTGAAAACCCCATTGGAGATGCTTGGGGTATTCCTGCGTGAGAGTCCATTGAGAGACGTATGCCATTTTTCTTGAGATAGAGCTATTGCCTAGGAATTTCCCAGCTAAGGTATCACACTTCTGCGATCCTGAATCAAAGAACCTTAATGGGTTTTTTAATTTTGTTTTTCTATCTTCATGTCTGAATTCTTTGAAGCTTTTTAAAAGCTTTCAGACTTGTGTCTTATAAGTAGACACATACTTCTGTACGATGGTACCGCTAGACAAACTCATCTGAGTAACGGTACAGTGAATAATAAACAAAATTATCTCTGAGAAATCTGGCACGATGCAGAATGGGCTGACACAATCATCTGGTGCTAGGGGCAAGGAGATTGTGGCCTCTCCCCAATGTTCCAAAAAAAGGGAGTTTAGTCAATTTTGCCTTGAAGACAAGACTTCACAAAGTTGAATATGACCTCGGTAAGTCAATAGACTTAATAGCCGCATATTTCTTCTCCATTTGGTGGATGCCCTATCTTCTTGGCTGAAGATATGACACTAATCTCAGGTGCCATAGATATCTGTTCATTTGGCTGATCCCTAGGCATTTTGGCATTCCACATTTGCTCGATAGTGAGCATACCTCTAGAAGGACCTTCGTCTCTTGTTCTTTTAGAGTGACCAGGTAAGTAGGGCAGTTCCACTTCCAATGGCCGTCGCTGTTGCAATGGAAACACTTTCCCTTTGCCATCGTCCTCTTTTTCTTCGCGGTCTTCTGCCTCTTCGCTTGTTTTGTTTATTCTTCCCTTTGCTTTTTCACAGACGAATGTTTTTTCTCTTTTCACATTAACGATTTCTTTTGGAAGAAGTCCATTCCACTAGCAACGCACTGAGCCTTTAGAACACTTATCATAGGAAAGCTACAGTAAGATATTCATTAATTCGGCAAGGAATTCGCACAGTTTATCGATGTGGTAATTCATGATGAATTGCCCATATGCATCAGTCAAGGATTGCAGAATAATATCGTTTCGCAGGTCCAAGTCTAACTTTCACCGAGACTTCTCAGAGCTCTTCAATGTCCTTTCATTATCAGTAGTGATCTTGGACTGACGCCCATCATGCATCTTAGCCTTAAAAAGTCATATTCGTGACTTGATATTTGGCTACACGACTCTGTTCACCACACTCCTGTAGGTGCGCCAACATTTGGCGAGCAGTCCCGATATCTCATAGTTGGTCGTTGGGAGCTCACAGATAACAGTCCAAGCCCAACATGTAATATCTGGCCTTATTATCTTATCTAATCCATTTTTCCGGAGACACTCTTTGTTGCAAACAGATGGACGGACTGGTAAGGTGGGAGGGTCCTGGTCCAAAACATGGGTTAACTTCTCGAAATCCAAAACTATTTTGTAGTTCCTGAGCCAATCTTTATAATTGGGTCCAGCAGTCTATGGTGTCCAGGAATCGGCATGGGTTGGCCAGATATTATCTGTAGAGAGTCAAAGATTCTAGTTAGATACTGTAATTTGAACTGACCAATTTGTTTAGAGATTTTATTTTTAAATAAATTAGCTCCCACTATTTTCTCGGATCCCTACACCCCCTCTGTAGAGATGTAAAAATCTCCACGATTAATGATTTCTAGTGGATGGTGCGGTTGTTAGATATATGTGCCCTAGAAGCCAGAATTGGCTGACACTTGTAATACACTTCTAGGGGCAAAATTGTAATTTTGACTATAATTAATAAATGGGTTATTTTCTATCACACATGTGTATTTAGTGTCTGTGATACATCCTTTGAGTTAATGGTAATGATAATTCATATTTTCAAGAGTTGAAAATTTAAGACATGAATAATCATTATTAACTCATAAATAGCTCTCGACCATAGGATCATCACGAGGATGGTGATTGATCCGGAAGGTTGGTGTACGATCGCTTCTCTTTAGTAGATGAGTCTGAGTCTACGGTGTGGAGACACGGAGCGAAGAGTACAGGTACTCGTTAGAGAACGAGGGCACTGAGCGTGACCACCTCGAGTAGTCATTAGGGAGTCTACCTTCTCGTCACAATGACTGACTCGATGCTGCAGTAGTGTGTCTGGTTCTTTGACCTGAGTGCATCGGCAGTTCACCTTTGAGGGTGTTATAGTTTGACTACACCATTACTCGGTCTCCTAGCCATAATGGAACCCTGAGGTGTATGTTGGCTTGCATGTTCATTGTAGGAACTGGATGCATCAAGAGTGGATCTATCTACCTCGGTGGTAGAGGAGAGCCCTATGATGATCATGAGAATCAAGTCTTGAACCATGGCCATGGAGAGTGAAATAATAGAAAGAGTTTCTATTTAGATTTTCACATTCGGACTCGAATCGAATGATTACATCATATGACAGAGATCTAGGGTTTGACGAGTTCACCTTAACCCTAATCTGATCGGGCTCAAGATAGAAGAACTGAATCACACAGGTAGCTGCCACAAGAGGTTCGCATTCAGCTCTGATGGGTTGCCACCATATACTGCTAGGTGTCACTGGTGGATTTTGGGAGCAATTAGAATGATTTAGATGATCGATCATTCTAGCTGTTCGAATCAGAAGAGTTCTGATCCATCGAAAGGAGTTTCGATGATGTCGATGATAAGAGATCATGAATATCCATTACCATACAGAACTGAACCTAACTGGTCCACACAAACAAGGGTTTGAATCTGGTGATCATCAATTGAACTAATATAGTTCAATTGATCTGAATGAGATTCAATTAGGTTCAAGGAAATCGTGCTAGCACTCGATTGAACCTAACGTTCTTCTTTTGCTATCATAAAATAAGTGTCCTGTCTTGAGCCAAAGGAGTTTGTGCTCAAAAGAGCCTTCTTATGGTCTGACTGGAGGTTGTCCAAGTCAGAATAGGTTGTCTTTATTTGTAAGACATTACTTGCCATTTTTGGTCACCTGCCATTTTGTCTTTGACTTTGGTCAAAACTCTACTTTTGACTGGTCAAACGTTGACCAATGAACCCTTTGACTTTTGACCATATGTCATGCACCTATTGGAGAGCTGGTGGGGGCTTGTCCCCCTGCCAGAACCTGGCAAGGAGATGGGCGCACGCCAAGGGAGGCGTGAGCCCAGTAAGAGGCGGCATGGAGTCCTTGTGGGACAAGGACTCCATCTCCCTTTAGGATTCCAATGAGAGTTCTTCTAAGAATCCATTTGACTGTCAAGGCACTCTCCAAGAGGAATCCAGGGGACTCTAATCCACAATCAGATTTAGATCTGATTTCACAAAGGGTGTGATTGGTTGGGAGGAAGATGATGGATCACGTTAGTCATATCAGAGACCCAGCTGCCCAATAAAAAATAATCAAGAGAATTTCCACGCCAGCCAAGGCTGCCTCTCTCCCCTTTCTCCAGCCAAACTTCATCTCCTCCTCTCTCCACGCCAAAATGTTTTGGATTTGGATTGGTGCGATCAGATCAAGAAAGGAGATCAAAAGCAAGAAGGCTGCTGCTGCAAGAACGACTGCGATCTTCAAAAGAAGTTTTGAAGATCCTCCAGATCAGATCCAGATCTGATTTTTGGAGACGTGATAGAGAAAGAAGAGGATCTCAGATCCAGTCCGAGTGGATACCGTAGAGGCTCAGGCGCTTGCATGGCTGATCCAGAACCTTCCGCTGCAATACAGGATCATCACAGGGTAATAGGATTACCTATCAGGTAAATTAAATTGATTTAATTTATCCTTTTATTTTATTTTTTATTAAAAATAAGAATAGATCTAAATCCCTGATCTGAAGATCAAGAGAAAAATTTTTGAAATATATCTCTTGATCTGATCAGATCTGAACGAACCTGGTCAGAAATCAAGGATTTCCCTTCAATGGTTAGAGCCATGGTTCTACAAAATAGTTTAGATCTGATTTTTAATTTATTTTAATTAAAAATAACGTGATTTCAGATGTCACATGAGATGTGATCAGATCTGAAATAAGGAAAATTAAAATTAAATGATTTGGATCTAAACATGAAGATATGCATGACTAGTTCTAGTATAGAATAGTTCTATAGAATAGTTTTGCATGTCTTTGATTTAATATGATTAAATCATATTTTAGATCTTCTTATTTACTGTTTTCTGATATTATAAGTGTTATAATAACATCTGAATAAACAGCAAATAAAAATTATTAATTTTAAATATCATATGAGATATGATAGATGCATGACTAACTAGTTGTAGAATAGTTCTACACTATTGTCTAGTTAGATTTATTTTGATTAGATCATTTTAAATTAATTTTTCAGATTATTATGTGATAATTTAGATCTGAAAACATGCATGATTATGATACATAGATGTAGAAAATTATGCCATGGTTAAATCTAAATTGTATATGAGATATATGATATAGATCATAACTGTTTTGTAGTATTGAATGTTTATTGAATGTCCTGATTAAGGCTTCCCTTGGCCGTCCGTCATAAGAACGAAAGGGTTTAAAGGCCCTCTCTCCCATTCGATGGTGTTCTTATGATGTGTAGGGGTGCTGCGCTTCGTCTTACATCAGAAACTCAAAACTTACTTCTGCAAAACCCTAGATCCTGAAACCCTAGGATTTATTGTGCATATTTTTGTTTATGAACCTACTTAATTAAGAATTAAGTTTATGATAATTAAATTAGGTCTAAAATTGAGAATTTTAGATCTAAGACATATTCATAATACTGGGTTCGGGCTTGGGTAGCTCAATTAGGTCTAAGCGGTTGATCAAACCGAATCAAGAGTTGGTTAGATGGGATCAAACAATGCTTAAATTGACCAGACTAATAGGATTAAGTCTGGGTCAAGATCGAGTCACGATCATCAAGCAAGACTATTAGGCTCAGAGGTTAGAGTCTGGATTGTAGGCTAACCCATGTTCTGACTCAACAATTTGGTGTCTAAGGTAAGTTTGGCACAGCACGACGACTGGTTTTAAAATTGAAGCTACTCGACCTGATGCGTTCTTGTGCGAGTTAACGGCATATTTCCTTCACCGTCTCACTTACCTGCCATATCTGTTGACACAGTTTGATCTGATAGGTGGTCAATAATCCGAGCTGACCATTGCCACTAGTTAGTCATAATTGTTATGACTAAGCCAGTCTAGTTTAATGAGACTGAATAATTCTCCCTAAGAAAAGATTAAGTCTGAGGCTTCCACATTGTAGATGTGGCGGGACCCTTCCGGGGTTGATTGTTCTCGGCTGTGATACAGTGGCTCAGTTGCACCGGAAAGACGCAAAACTGTCTATTAGGCATTGGATGCTATGGGCTGGAGGATGAGTTTGGGCTCACATATCCGAAACGGTGAGAGACCTAATTTAGACAGTCTATTGCAAATGGTAGGGTCTGAACTTAACTAAGGAGTGGC
>QRFJ01001667.1:0-36843 GCA_006176705.1 Cocos nucifera | reverse complement strand
CCTCTACCACCGAGGTAGATAGATTCCATCTTGATGCCATCCAATTCCTATAATGAACATGCTATAGCCAACATACACCTCAGGGTTCCATATGGCTAGGAGATCGAGTAATGGTGTAGTCAAACTATAACACCCTCAAGGTGAACTGCCGATGCACCTCAGGTCAAAGAACCAGACACACTACTGCAGCATCGAGTCAGTCATTGACGAGAAGGTAGACTCCCTAATGACTACTCGAGGTGGTCACGCTCAGTGCCCTCATTCTCTAACGAGTACCTGTACTCTCGCTCTGGTGTCTCCACACCATAGACTCAAGACTCATCTACTAAAGAGAAGCGATTGTACACCAACCTTTCGGATCAATCACCATCCTCGTGATGATCCTATGGTCGGAAGCAATTTATGAGTTAATAATGATTATTCATGTCTTAAATTTTCAACTCTTGAAAATATGAATTATCATTACCATTAACTCAAAGGATGTATCACAGACACTAAATACACATATGTGATAGAAAATAACCCATTTTATTCATATTAGTCAAAATTATAATTTTGCCCCTAGAAGTGTATTACAAGTGTCAGCCAATTCTGACTTCTAAGGCACATATATCTAACATTAGAGACCAAGTTTGGGTGCACCATGATTAGAGAATCATTGAACAAGAGTTGTTCACTCATTGGCTAACCCATCACCAATAACTGTTAGGTGAGGTGATGAGTCAAGTTGGTGGGACCGCACCACCCACTAGAAATCATTAATCATGGAGATTTTTGCATCTCTACAGAGGAAGTGTAGGGATCCAAAAAAATAGTGGAAGCTAATTTGTTTAAAAATAAAATCTCTAAATAAATTGGTTAAGTCTTAATTACAATATCTAACTAGAAACTTTGACTCTCTACAAAAAAATATCTGCATCCAACCCACTAGCACGAATCCTGGACACCCGTAAACTGACCGGACCAAATTACAAGGATTGGCTCTAAAACTTCAAAATCATTTTGGGTTCTGAGAAGTTAACTCATGTATTGGATCAGGACCCTCCCACCTTACCAGCTCGTCCATCCACTGAACAGAGAGCATCTCTGAATAAGTGGACTGACGAAGATAATAAGGCCAGATACTACATATTGGGCTCGATGTCTGATGAGCTTCAGCGCCAACATGAAGATATCAGAACTGCTCGCCAAATGTTGGCTCACCTATAGGAGATGTTTGGTGAACAGAGTCGTGTAGCCAAGTATCAAGTCACTAAATGACTATTCAAGGCTAAGATGCGTGATGGGCAGTCAGTCCAAGATCATTGTCTGATGATGATCAAGGACTTGGAAGAGCTTGAGAAGCTCGGAGTGAGGTTGGACTTGGATCTGCAGAATGACATAATTCTGCAATCCTTGACTGATGCATTTGGGCAGTTCATCATGAACTACCATATGCATAAACTTCAAAACTCCTTAGCCGAACTTATGAACATGCTAGTTACTGCTGAGCTTTCCATGAAAGATTCTAAAGGCTCAATGCTTGCTATGGAATAGACTTCTTCTAAGAGAAAGTCTTTTGGAAAGAAGAATAAGTCTGTAAAAAAGTAGAAGATAGAAGGAGAAAAAAAAAGGCAGAGCTGAAGAAGAAGGCCGCTGACAAAGGAAAGTGTTTCCATTGCAACAATAACGACCACTGGAAGCGAAACTGCCCTACTTACCTGGCCACCCTAAAAAAGGGGAGGTAGGTCCTTCTAGAGGTATGCTCGTTATTGAGTCTAACCTTACGGTTTCTTCTGCATCCAGTTGGGTGCTTGAATCTGGTTCTAGTGCTCACTTGTGCACTTCTATGCAAGATCTTGAGGATAGCAGGAGGCTGAGGGATGGTGAGATGATCCTACGAGTCGAAAATAGAGCAAGAATTGCTGCCGTGGCTGTGGGAACATACCCTCTTCGACTACCATCTAGTTTAGACTTAGTATTAAAAGACTATTATTATGTAACTGCAGCAAGTAGGAATTTGATTTCTATTTCTTGCCTTGCATTAGAAGGCTATGTAATTAGTTTTCTTAAGGACCATTGTAACATTCTTTATGAAAGAAATAAAATTGTAAATGGTTTTCTTATTAACGATCTTTATCAGTTACATGTTGATGTATCTGTTTTTAACTTTGAGCAAAATATGATGCCATAAAATCAAAACGTCCTAGGGGTAGTCCTAATGACAGGTATCTATGGCACCTAAGATTAGGTCATATAGCAGAAGATAGGGTTAACAAATTAAAGAAAACTAGACTATTGAGTCCATTGACTTCCGAGTCATATCCAATTTGTGAATCCTTTCTTCATGGTAAAATGACTAAGCTCCCTTTTGTAGGACATGGGGAAAGGGCCACGGATCTTCTTACCCTAATACATACAAATGTGTGCGGCCCATTCGATGTGCCGACTAGAGGCAACTTAGTCTACTTCATAACCTTTATCGATGATTTATCTTGGTATGGATATATGTATCTTATGAGACACAAGTCTGAAGCATTTAAAAAGTTCAAAGAATTCAGACATGAAGTAGAAAAGCAAATTGAAAAATTCATTAAGGTTCTTCGATCCGATCGAAGAGGTGAATATCTTAGTCGGAAATTCCTGGACTATCTCAAAGAAAATGGCATAATCTCTCAATGGACTCCATCAGGAACACCTCAACTCAATGGAGTTTCAGAATGGAGGAATCGAACCCTATTAGATATGGTCCAATCCATGATGAGCTTCACAGACCTTCCTGATTTTCTTTAGGGATACTGTTTGTTAACTGTAATTTATCTACTAAATAAGGTTCCTTCTAAAATCATTCCTACCACACCATATGAGATATGGCATGGTAAGAAACCAAGTCTGAGTCATCTCATAATTTGGGGTTGTCCGGCTCATGTCAAAAGATAACAAGCGGACAAGTTAAACTTTAGATCCTTTAGAGCTCGATTCATAGGATATCCTAAAGAGTCATTAGGATATTATTTCTACATTCCAGAAGATCACAATGTGATTATGAATCGACATGCCATCTTTTTTGAAAAATAGTTTATTCAAGATTGCGGCATTGGAAAGCAGACCAAGCTCGATGTGAAAGTCTCATAAGAGCAACAAGCTAAGGACCAAATAGAACCAAATCAGGTTAAGCCAATCCATACACTACCACCTCCATCTCATTGATTGAAAAGGATTTTCCATCCCCCTGAAAGGTACTTAGGTACTATTTCAAAGGATGTAGAGAAAATGTTCCTCATAGGTAATGGGGTTCATGGTGATGATCCCAAAACCTATAATAAGACGATATCAGATATCGACTCTGAGAAATGGTTAGAGGCAATGAAGTCAAAAATTGACTCGATGCACTCAAACCAAGTCTAGACCTTGGTAGATTCATCAGAAGGTATAGTACCTATTGGATATAAATGAATCTTCAAGAGAAAGATTGGTGCAGATGAAAATGTAGAGACATTCAAGGCTAGATTAGTGGCAAAAGGTTATAGTCAATGCAAAGGCATTGACTATCAGGATACCTTTTCATCAGTAGCTATACTAAAATTCATTCGCATATTGCTTGCCATTGCAGCCTATTTTGATTATGAAATATGATAAATGGATGTGAAAACAACATTCTTAAATGGACATCTTGAGGAAGATATCTATAAGGAACAAACGCTATATTTCACATCCAGTGATGATGATCACAAGGTTTGCGAGCTGCAAAGGCCCATATATGGACTTAAGCAAGCATCTCGGAGCTGGAACACTCGTTTTAATGATGTGATCAAAATATTTGATTTCATCAAAAATGAGGAGGAGCCATGTGTCTTCAAAAAGGTCAGTGGGAGCGCTGTTATTTTCCTCGTATTGTACGTGGATGACATCCTCCTTATTAGAAATGATATTTCCATATTGACCACAGTTAAAATATGGTTATCTAAAGAATTCTCCATGAAAGACCTAGGAGAAGCATCCTTTATTCTAGGAATTAAGGTCTATAGAGATAGACCTAATAGGATGCTAGGACTTTCACAGAAGATGTACATAGAGGAAGTACTAAAGAGGTTTAGTATGGAAAACTCTAAGAGGGGATTAATACCCTTCAGACATGGTATTCATCTTTCCAAGAAGATGTGCCCCAGCACACCTGAGGAAATAGAACGCATGAGCAAGATCCCTTATGCTTCTGCAATAGGGAGCCTCATGTATGCCATGCTATGTACACGACCTGATATAGCCCATGCTGTGAGTGTCACAAGCAAATATCAGTCAAATCCAGGTGAAGAACACTGGACTTCTATGAAATGTATCCTTAAGTACTTGAGAAGAACTAAGGATATGATGTTGGTCTTTGGTAATGGAGAACTCCAAGTCCAGGGATACACAGACTCGGATTTTATGTCCGATATAGATGATCGAAAGTCGACATCTGGGAGTCTGTTTGTGTGCAATGGTGGTGCTGTCAGCTGGAAGAGTTTCAAGCAAACTGTGATAGCAGATTCCACCATGGAAGCAGAATATATCGCTGCATCAGAGGCTGCGAAGGAAGCATTCTGGTATAAGAAGTTTGCCAAAATGGAATCGGAGTATGCCATCAGATGCCATTCCTCTATACTGCGACAACAATGGCGCCATAGCCCTTGCTAAGGAGCCGAGGTCTCACCAAAAGTCCAAGCACATTGAGCGGCGATACCACCTCATCTGCGATTACCTCGAGAAGGGTTACGTCGAGGTCAAGAGAGTCAACTCCGCAGATAATGACCCACTTACAAAGCCGTTGGGCCAGCAGAAGATCGAAGCCCACCTTGAGAAGATGGGACTTAGATTTGTAGCCAATTGGCTTTAGGATAAGTGGGAGATTGTTAGATATATGTGCCCTAGAAGCCAGAATTGGCTGACACTTGTAATACACTTCTAGGGGCAAAATTATAATTTTGACTATAATTAATAAAATGGGTTATTTTCTATCACACATGTGTATTTAGTGTCTGTGATACATCCTTTGAGTTAATGGTAATGATAATTCATATTTTCAAGAGTTGAAAATTTAAGACATGAATAATCATTATTAACTCATAAAAGCTCCCGACCATAGGATCATCACGAGGATGGTGATTGATCCGGAAGGTTGGTGTACAATCGCTTCTCTTTAGTAGATGAGTCTTGAGTCTACGGTGTGGAGACACCGGAGCGAGAGTACAGGTACTCGTTAGAGAACGAGGGCACTGAGCGTGACCACCTCGAGTAGTCATTAGGGAGTCTACCTTCTCGTCAATGACTGACTCGATGCTGCAGTAGTGTGTCTGGTTCTTTGACCTGAGATGCATCGACAGTTCACCTTGAGGGTGTTATAGTTTGACTACACCATTACTCGGTCTCCTAGCCATATGGAACCCTGAGGTGTATGTTGGCTATAGCATGTTCATTGTAGGAACTGGATTGCATCAAGATGGAATCTATCTACCTCGGTGGTAGAGGAGCAGCCCTATGATGATCATGAGAATCAAGTCCTAAAGCCCATGGCCATGGTAGAGTGAAATAATAGAAAGAGTTTCTATTTAGATTTTCACATTGGACTCGAATCGAATGATTACATCATATGACAGAAACTAGGGTTTGACGAGTTCACCTTAACCCTAATCTGATCGGGGCTCAAGATAGAAGAACTTAATCACACAGGTAGCTGCACCAAGAGGTTCGCATTCAGCTCTGATGGGTTGCCACCATATACTGCTAGGTGTCACTGGTGGATTTTGGGAGCAATTAGAATGATTTAGATGATCGATCATTCTAGCTGTTCGAATCAGAAGAGTTCTGATCCATCGAAAGGAAGTTTCGATGATGTCGATGATAGAGATCATGACATATCCCATTACCATACAGAACTGAACCTAACTGGGTCACACAAACAAGGGTTTGAATCTGGTGATCATCAATTGAACTGATCTAGTTCAATTGATCTGAATGAGATTCAATTAGGTTCAAGGAAATCGTGCTAGCACTCGATTGAACCTAACGTTCTTCTTTTACTATCATAAATAAGTTGTCCTGACTGAGCCAAAGGAGTTTGTGCTCAATCAGAGGCCTTCATATGGTCTGACTGGAGGTTGTCCAAGTCAGAAAAGGTTGTCTTATTTGTAGAGACATTACCTGCCATTTTTGGTCACCTGCCATTTCTTGTTCTTTGACTTTGGTCAAAAGTTGACCTTTGACCCTTGGACCAATTTTGACCACATGTCATGCACCTATTGGAGAGCTGGTGGGGGCCTGTCCCCCTGAGAAACCTGGCAAGGAGAAGGGCGCACGCCAAGGGTGGCGTGAGCCCAAGTAGGAGGCGCCTAGGAGTCCCATACGGACAAGGACTCCAGGTTCCTTTTGGATTCAAACTAGAGTTCCCTACCTAAGAATCTTTGACTGGTCTTAGGTGCCACCTCTAAGGAGGAATCCAGGGGTCTCTATTCCCACCAATCAGATTTAGATCTGATTTCAAGCAAAGATTGTGATTGGGGTGAAGAGGACTGGATTGGCACAGCAGAGTCTATAAATAAGCCCTATCTGCGCCCAACTTTCAATGAGTTCATCTTAAGCCATGCCCCAAGGCTACCCCTCTCCCTTCTCCATGCCATCATCTGGCCCTCTCCCTCCTCTCCATGCCCAAGGAAAGTTGGATTCTTCTGATTAGTGCGAGTCAAGCAAGAAAGGCTGATGAAAAAGAAAGAAGATAGCACTGCTGCAGAGACGATGGGTGATCTTCAGAGGGTGTTTTGAAGATCCTCCAAATCAGATCCAGATTTAATTTTTGAAAAAAAGAAAGAGAAGAAGAAGATCTCCAGATCCAGTCCGAGTGGATACCAGTAGAGGTCAGGCGCTTGCATGGCTAGATCCAGAATCTTAGAGCTTCCACAGGATCATCAATGGGTAATCAATTATCCAAGATCAAGATAAAAATTAATTCAAAATTAATTTAATTTTAATTTTCTTAATTATCAAATTATAAATCAGATCTGAAAAGTATCATATCTGATCTAGATCTAAGAGGAGAATTTTTTGAAATATGCCTCTCGATCCAATCAGATCTGAACGAATCTGATCTGAGAAATCATGATTTTTCTTCATGTATAACATGCAGTCTCAAGAGCATAACCCCAAAATGAAACAAGCAATCTAGTAAACCCCATCAAGGATTGAATCATGTCTAACAAGGTTCAATTTCTTCTTTTCGATACACCATCATGCTATGGTATTCCTGGAGAATTCTACCATAAGAGAATCCCGTTCACTCTTTTCAGTTTATTTTTCTACTTCACTTCAAAATCTTTTAAATATTTCAAATGAATCTGACTTATATTTCATTAGATAGACATATCCATACCTAAATAGATCATCTATGAAAGTAATGAAGTAGAAATATCCATCTCTGACACATGTGCTCATGGGTCCACATACATCGGTATGTACAAGACCTAAGAGCTCAGTGGCTTTCTCATCTTTTTTAGTAAAAGATGACTTAGTCATTTTTCTAAGAAGATAGAATTCACAGGTTGGAAGTGATTCATAATTACTAACTTTGAGGATTTCCTTTTAGATCAACCTGTTTATCTTGTTCTTGTTAATGTGACTTAGCCTATAGTGCCATAGGTAGATATCAGAGATATTATCTAATCTAGAATATTTTATAGAAGTGTACATTACACTCACAGACTGTGATAAAATATAAATATCATTTCTTTATTGTCCTTACATTATTGTAATATCATTCATAATGATATCACAATAATCTTTTTTTATAGATAAATGATAACCATTTTTGGCCAAAAGGCTAATAGAGATTATATTCATCAGAAAGAAAGGAAAATAATGACATTCATTTAAAAAAATAATATTTATATTAAAAATAAGTTGAACTATTTTCATAGCTAGAACTGGAATAAACCTTTTCATCTCCAACATTGAGGAATCATTCATTATTTTCAAATCTTCTACTAATTTGAAGTTCTTGCAACGTATTACAAATATGAACTGGACTTTCGATATCCAATACCTAAGTAGAAGTATCACAAATAAAAAAGTTACAAGGTGTTATCATATAACATCCTTGATCAGCAACTACTTGCTCATCTCTCTTATTTAACCTGTTGGGGTCATGGTAATTAAGATACTGCGGACAATTCCTCTTCCAATGCCCTTACTTCTTACAATGGAAGCATTCTATCTGATCTAGGTTATTCTTAGACCTTATGTTTAAACTGGGCATAAAAGCTCCAGTATGAACCACTTCATGCTGCTGAACAACATTCAACTTTTGATACTTATTATCAAAGTTGGATCCCATAAGTATATCACTATCTAACAGTGAATGAAGTAACTATGGTTTGAGTTTAACTGCATAAAGAAGAAACAAAAGCATAATTAGTAATTGATTCATTAAACCTAAAAATTTGAACTTTAATCAAAAGATTCTTTCACTATTTTATTCAAACGGATAGCCTTTACCTCCAATTTGAGGAATTATCTTAATTTTTTAGTGGATACTAGAATCCACATAGACTGCATACAAGCCCAACTATGGTTGGTCAACCCATGTACATCTAAGGATAAGTTCATAACTAATTATTTTTTAAAATAATTTTTAGTAATTTAATTTTGCCTAAGGTATCTTTTCAGTAGGCTAGGGCCTTCACTAAAAATCCTGATTAGGTCCAACCATTAACATAATCATACTTGGTCCATCTAACTAATGAATGATTAAATCTAACTATGGTTGGTCGATCTAATCACCATTTAGAGAGACATAGCCAAGAAATCATATTATGAATGATAATTTCGTTAGCGGATAAGCACCAGGTCTATAGGCCTCCAATGATTATCCAACTAATGGAGCCATTATCATCCACTTAATGGGAGGCTATAATCTAGTTATCATCATAACTATTTTATTTTAAGGATCTAATAATTTTAAAAAAATTTAATTTAAGAAAGAGAGAAGGTCAGATGAACCAGCTTATCATGATCCTCCCATTAGCTTCACTAAGTCAGCTTAAGGAAGACCATTAATAGGCTGGTCAAAGAGCATCTAAATTAGTTACACTGATTTACCTAACTAACATGAGTCATCTCGAATAGTCAAGTGATCCAATCAAAACATAATTTCATCAAGAGACTAGGTAAGTTCGATCAGTGGAAGGGTCTGTCAAAGCTTGTCTTAGATACCATCAGAAATGGCCAAGTAAGTGGACTGCCAATTAAAGACCACCGATCTGATTTATCTTAGATATCAACTAGTTTAATTAGTCTTGATTAGATCAACCTAATAGTTCATGCTAAACCGCGTAGCCAAGAATCAAGTCCATCTTAGATTTCATCAAAGATATGGACTTGACCAACTACAACTATTCTAATTGATCTAGAGAATTCTTAACCTAATCTAAGATAATAATTGATTAGATTTAGTCAATTCTCTAATTAAGTTCATTCTTTAATCTAACCCTAGGTCTAACACAATTAATGGACCTAATCTCCGCTAACCTACTGAACCTAATGTATTATGATTTGTGTCTTAGAATCTTCAATTCATAATTCTAGATTCTAATCAAACAACTTCTTAATTCTTAATTAAATTTTGGACTGAGGGTTGGGGTTTGGCTTTTTGAAAATAATTTTCATATTTATAAAATATTTTTATAATATCATTCTACCAACCAAGTTGCATGTTTGATTCATAACCAATATACAAGTAAGATAAGTATGAAACTACTTTAGATCTAATCTAAATAGATTTATGTAATTGAAATATTTTAAATTTTAATCAATCATAAATTATCTTAGATCAAATATAATAAATTTATGATAATTAAAATTAAATTAAAATATTTTTAATTAAATCATAAATTTTTTTAGATCTAATCTAAAATTTTATGATTAATATTTTAGATCAACACGTACTAGGATAACCTCTCCACTGTAAGGGATAAACCTTACAGCAGGACAACCTTATAATCAATCTGTGCAATCTAAAATTCTTATTTTAGATCTAAAATTCTTTTAAATCTAATAAATTATAAATAAAATTAGATTATATCTAATAAATTTATGATAAGAAATAGATCTACACAAACTAGGATAACCTCTTCACTGTAAGGGATAAACCTTACAGCAGGATAATCTTATAAAATTAGATTATACCTGTGCAAGTTAGACATTCTAACTTGTTGATCCAGACTAAAGGATGATGTTGCAATCCGCACATACATCCAATCTCTAGGAGTCATCCATACGAGCCCATGAATCACGATCAGAACTCCTGATGCAGGAAATCAGCATAGTATGCTATTACTGTGTTGATCCTTCTTCGATGGTCGATCTGGAACCACCTTCTTCAAAACTTAGACTCTCCAATTTTTAGAAGGAAGGAGAAGAGATTTTAAACCTGAGACACCTCTCAAAAATCTCTAAATAAGGAAGAAGAGATCAAAGAAAAATCCTAGAAGAAGAACGCTTCTTCTTCTTCTTGTTTTCTCTCACCTAGACACCTAGATTGGTGTCTATGAAATTCCCATGTCCTAATATTTTTTCCTCTTGATTTTTATATGAACCAAAGATTTCTTAATGTTCGATAATCCATGAAAAAAATTAGCTTAAAATTTATTTTAAATATTATGATATGGAAGAGTCTTGTCTAGGTCAAACAACTAGACAAGATAGGTCCAAAAAAGACAACTAGTTGGGGCACCCAACACTTGGGCGCCCCCTCCTTTCTTTATGCTGTGGACCACTAGGAATAAGTGCACAAAATTCTCCTCTTTCCCATGAAAAAATAAGAGAAAAATCAGGGATGTGGGTGGCACAAAGCAAGGAGGAGTTTTAGGTGCTTAAAATTCTATCTCATAAAATTTAAGTCAAAACCAACTCCTAGTTTGACTTGGTCCACAACTAAATGCCATCCAAGGAATAAGGAAAGGCTATGGGCATGCATGAAGGCCTGGGAAAAGGTTTTTTCATGTTCAAAATCAAAGAGAAGGGGCATGGGGGGTGTGAGGGGTCAATGGCGCAAGGAATAGGGAGTCCTAGTCATACTAAGATTCCTATTTTGACTTGATCCAAGTGATCTATGAACCAAATTAAATTAGGATTAATTAAATTTAATTAAATTCAATTTTAAAAAAATAAAAATTTTAATTAAATTATATTTAATTTTGATTTAATTTTTTAATCAAATTAAAAAGTTAGATTGACCCAAGTCCTAGTTGAACTAGGACTAATTCTTTCTTGCACTTGGCTTATCCAATAAATCAATTGAACTTGATCTAATCAAATTCAAACTAAATCTAATTAAATCATATTTAATTAAACTTAATCTCAATCCTTTGGTTTAATCAAATGAAGTCAATTAGCAATTAAATTGCTAATCGATCCTCCTGCAATACTTGCACTAGGTTAAACATCAATCATATTGATCGTTTAACCCTAGAATAATTCTTAATCATTGATCAACCATCTGATCGGATCATGAACTCTAATGTATGTGATCTAATAGATCCAAATATAACTCAGTAGCATAAAAATAAATTTTTATACCAATCAAAGTAATCA
The DNA here is from genome assembly GCA_006176705.1 of Cocos nucifera. Taxonomy (NCBI): domain Eukaryota; kingdom Viridiplantae; phylum Streptophyta; class Magnoliopsida; order Arecales; family Arecaceae; genus Cocos; species Cocos nucifera. Next base: position 25,248 of record QRFJ01001667.1, on the reverse strand, counting down.
TCTAGCAACGGTACCCGATGGCCAGATAGGTCGAATGTATAGAACAATATCCTTAGAACCCATGTGGATATAGTTTTTATATAATTCATCCTCTTGACCAAAATGCTTGTAGGATACCTCAAAGTTTAACTATCAACTATGATCAGGCTGTCCATATTATATTTCAAAATATCAAATCCATCTTATGGATTATCCTAGCCAAAGTTTTGCGATATTGAAATACAGTGATATATTCTTCTCCAACTCTTGTAATGGTCAATCCCATCTTGATCATACACCAACTTTGCAAGTATTTGACTATGCCCGAAAGTATTCTATTACTGAATTAAAAATTCAGTTAGTCCGGTATCAAAGCATAGTGAGTTTCTTGCAAGTCACTGAGGTGATCTCAGGTCTAAGGGATACTTATTCCTATATTCCATCAAATATATTCTCAACAGTAGAATGCTCTAAAGTTGGTCACATTCAATAATGATGTACCCATACATCTCACATGTATGCCATACTAGTATCTCTATATTTCTTGGTTAAGAGAACAACCAACCTATATGGCACACGGCGACCTATGCTTGATAGAAGCTATCATCCTAATTAACAATTTATCATTTGATCGTAAACAGTTTTAAGGACTAATCGATAAATCCTCTCTTTATCAAAGCTAAATAGTCCTAAGAACTTCATCACAATAATGAAGTTCATTAGAAGATGAATACATTATGATGAAAAAATATAAAAAATATATTTTATTAATTAATAAATTAATTATATTCATAAAATAGTTCAACCATCAACAGACTGACGATTGACTTTAGGACACATTTCCTAATATCTCTCTCAATGGATTTCTTTTTGAAACATAGTGTAGAGGTACTGGTATGGCATCTAGATGAGATGTAGTAGTACATCTGCATTGAACGTGACCAATGTAGTACTCTACTATCAAGAGTAGCTAGCTAAGGCCAATGGATATAAATGTTCCTCCGATCTGAGATCGCCATAGTGACTTGCGAGCAACTCACTGTACTTGATGTTGGACTACCTGTATTTCTAATATAGGTAATGGAAGGTTTTTGAATATAGTCAAGTACTTGTAGAGTCCGTGTGTGAGTCAAGATGGGATTGACTACTCCTGATTAACTTCAAAAAGAGAATGACTCGCTATGTTTTAATTTAGCAAAATATAGGCCTGGGTAATCCTCGTAAGGTATCATGGGATTTGCAAAATTTTGAGACATAATAGAGATGACTTGTATGAGTGTTTGACAGCATACTCGAAGTTGTCTTGAGCATTATTGGTTATAGGGATGAATTATATGATAACCATGGGCCAGGGTTCTAAGAATATTGCTTTGTATACATTCGACCTATCGGAACATCGAGAACCATTACTAGATGGTAACTTCGATTGGTACAGAAATTAGTTTCTATGCTATCCGCTTAGGTTCAAACCTATGGGGTCACACACATTAGAGATTGTAACCTGATCGGATGGTTAATTAATGATTGAGAATCGTTTCGAGGTCAAACATTCAATGCGATTGATGTTTGACCTAATACAAGTGTTGTAGGAGGATCGATTAGCAATTGGATTGCTAATTACCTCAATTTGATTGAACAATCAGACTGAGATCAAGTCTAATTAAATTAGATTCAATTAAAATTAATTTAGATTTAATTAGATTAAGTCTAATTAGTTTATTGGATAAGCCAATTGCAAGGAAAGAATAATTTCTTGTTTGACTAGGACTTGGGTGCACCTAATTGACTTAGGATTTAAATCAAATTTAAATCTTGATTTAATCTAATTTAATTAGACTCCTAGTTATACTAGGATCATCCTTAATTAAATTTTATTTAATCTAATTTAAATAAAATTTAAATTAGATTTAAAATAATTTTGACCTAGTCAAACAATAGGAGTTCCAGTTGGACTAGGACTCTCTCTCTTTCACTTATGCCTAAGAAAGCCCATGCCATATTTTAATTTTAGATTTTTTTTCTATGTTTTTCCATGCCTAATAAAAGGTTTTCCATGCCTCATATCAAATTATTTAGAATAAATTTTGACTTAGTCAAAAGCAGGAAGTTGTTATGATTAGTTTCATTCTTGGAAGAGTCCTCTTTGACCTAAACTCTTCCCTCCTCTTGTGCGCCCACTTTCCCCATGCCTCCAATATTATTTCCTCCCTTTCCCCCTTTCTTTAGCGCATTGGTTTTCTATTTCACACACCAAAAATCAAGGAAGGGCGTCCTCTTGGATGCCCCATAGAAGTCCTCCTTTGACTAGATTTTGATCTAGTTTTGCAATATAAAGGGGATGCCTCTTTCTTTGACCATAGAGGATGTGAAAAATCCTAGAAAAATCATAAAAAATCAGAGGAGAAGGAGGAGAAGGCATGGAGGATTTGTAATGCCAATATTCATGGAGAAGAGCCCTCAATTAAGACATCAAAGGTTGATATCTTGAAGAGACAAGGTAAGAGAAGATTGTCTTCTCTTATAATTTTCTTTCATATTTTTCTCTTCCTATTTTATTTATGATTTTATATGATAAAAATCTAAAAGAGAGAGAGAGGAAGGGCTTGAGGAAAGATGGTGCCAAGATTCTTAGAGAAAAGGTCTTCATCTGGACATCAATCGTTGATGTCATGAAGGTACAAAGGTAAGATAAGATTATCTTCTCTTTATTTTCTTTTGAGTATCTTCTTCTTCTTTATTTTATGTAATTTTTATATGATAAAGATCAGAGAGAGAGAGAGGAAGAGGGCGTGGGATCTGTGCTCCAAGGTGTTGGGGCATGGTGATTATTTTTGGATGTGATCTAATTATGTCCTGATGCGAGAAGAAGAAGAGAAGAAGGTCTTCTCTTAGGATTTTCTTGAGAGTCCTTCTCAATTTTATTTATGATATTTTTATGAGAAAAATATGACGGTGTGATATCTGAAAAATTAGAAAAAAATGTAAAGGAGAAGGTCTCCTCTGAACCTAGCATAATAGATGTTTTCAGGACATCAATCGTTGACATCCTGAAGGAAAAGATTTCTCTTCTCCTAGGGTTTATTTCATATGTCTTTTTATTTTCTGATTTATAGGAGATCCAAGGGTTGGATTCCTTTCTCATTCCACCTCATGTTCTTCATCTCTTGGATTGTCCAAGAGATCTGAAGAACATATATTTGATTAACTGATAAGTATCATAAATTTATCTATAAAAATATTAATTTATTAATTAATTTATGTTTATTTTTAAGAATTAATAATTAATTAATATATATTTTTAAAAAATTTATATTTTTATTTATTAAAAAAATAATTTTAAAAAATAAAAATAAAAAAATAAATTTTATTATCAATGAAAAGAGCTTATTTTTTTTATCATAACAAAATAAGTTTCGAGCAAAATAGAGCTAAAACGGAGAAGATATGAATTTTTAAAAAAATAAAATAAATAAAAATTAAATAAAAAATAACGTATGGCTCAGCAGGCTCAAGCCGCCGCACCATATCAGCCGACGCATCCAAACATGCCGAGCCAAGCCAATAAAGCTAGCATGCCAAGCTAGCCATGCTAGCCGACTCAGCCACGGAAGTCATCAGCCGGTCCACGATCCAGGCATGGACCGCTAGCTCAGTAGAAACTGGCAAATCATGGAGCGACATATAGTAGACCAAGACCCTTAAAGGGTTTATAGAAAATCTATCATGGCTCATAAAGCATTTTGGACTTTTTACTCAATGACATGAGGTGCTAATTCGTTGTGGTGTATGGTACAGCCGGTCCATGCGGTCTATGGGAATAGTAAAGGTGCGATTGGATGGATCTGATTGATTGCGGTCAAGATCAGACGACGGAGGAAATTTTCTATTTTGATTCAGCTTTAGACTTCATGCGGATCACCATCGGATGGCAGCGCTTATATCTGACTCAGATCCAGTGGTCCAGAACGCTCCCGACGGTGATCAAGACTGTCAACATGCGATCAACAGCCAGATTTTCTCCATCAACGCACGATCAATGGTCAGAATTTAATCCGACCTAATCTGGATTGATACACATCCGATTTTGATGATTTTTGATCCATTGGATTTCTATTGAATGGCTAGATTTCATCAGACTTCACCAGATTCATCTTAAAGCTGTTCTAATCTAAATTTTACTCAGATTTCTTTCTATTTTGATAATTAAAAAGGCTCTTTGTCCCACATTACCTAGAAGAAAATCCTCCACTCCTCTTAGCTCTATAAATAAGACCCCAAACTTTCAAAATTCATAATCTTCGATCAATGTGAAGCTTTGGTATAGGATAGAGCCAGGCTTTAAATTAGAGGCTGCTTTAAAGCAACTGGTGCCGAGAAGAAGAGCTGGGCTTCTACACCATCATTCTACCAACGCCGATCCAAGATCAGAGATTAGCCTATTTTATTTATTTACTTTTTATGTATTTAAATTATAAATCTTTTAATTAATACAATATTTATTTTTATGCACTTTAATTTCATGCTCTTTATTTTTATTGTAATTTAATTTCTATACTTTAATTATTACTTTTTATTTTATTGCAAGTAGATGCTAAGATCTAACTAATAGATCTTAGTACCAAGTTTAAATTTCTGCACCTTTTAATTTTTGCTTTTTATTTTCTGATTTTACTTTTGATTTCAAAACTTTTTTTTTTAAAAAAAAAAATCAAAGATTTTAAAACTAAAATACTACCTTTCCTGTAGATTCGACCTAACTTACTGCTATCTATATATTTTTAATTATTTTAAGAAGTCAGATTAAACTGATAAACACTATGTCTTAACGACAACGTCGCATTCTAATCAAGTTTTTGGCACCGTTGCTGGAGAAGACACGGACATTAAATTTTTCATCTTTTTAATTTTTTATAAATAAATTATAAATAAAATTTTTATTTTCTTATAAATATTGCTTGCTAACTTTTTTTAATTTTGCAGAAAAAGAGGTTAAAGAACAAAAAGAACTAGGGTAAGGAACAAATCATTCAATTTTGCTTGGTGAGATCAATCCTAATCCTAGTCCTCTTTTCTTTTTATTTATTTATTTATTTATTTTATTTTTAAATTAATTTAAAAAATATTCATGTAAACCTAATTAAAAGCTTCATGATAAGATTAGAAATCCTAACTATTTAGAGCATGCATCATATTAGTTTTATTTTTATTTTTTTTTGATGATTGCTTTAGGCAAGGTAATTCTTTCAGAATTCAATTAGTTACATGCATCTAGTTTAAATTCCATAGAATCCCTTATCTGAATTTTTTTTTTTTTTGCATATCATATTAAATCAAATTAAGGGCAATATCCAATTAAATAAGATAAGGTGAAAATTTGATCGCCCTTCCTTGGCCTCCAAACAACCAACCAACATCCTATATTGACCTAAGTCTTTAATTTTAAAATCAATTAGACATCAGCCCTAAGAGCTCGAGCTCAATAGGATAAGAAATCCTAAGAGTTGAATCAGGTTAGGATTAGTCAATTTGACTGATGTCTAAAAAAATGATTCAGAGACAACTGGGCTCGAAGAAAGGTGGTTTCTAATTGATTTCATTAGCTTACCTGATCAAGCATAATTGGTGTCTAAGGTAAGCAATGAGAGGACTCCCACCGATCTTATACTTACCTGATCAGTTGATTGACTGATCTTATACTTGGAGGGCTTGAAGATAACCTTGGCAGTTAGGAGCTATCTAGATCTAGGATAACCCTTAGTTAGAATTGATTAACCAACTTGATTACTAATCAATATTATCACTAATTAAAACTAATTCTTCTCTCTCTTCTTAGCTCTAGGACTCTTTAGGACCTTTTCTTTAGAACTTTTATTTCTTTCTTTTTTTTTCTTCAAAAATAAAATAAAATAAAGTAAAAATTAAATTAAAAATTAAACTAACTAAAAAATATTTAAAATAATAATTAAATTAAATTAAAAATAATAATTAAAATAATTTTTAAAAATTAATTTTTTTATAAAAATAATAATATAATAAAATAAAAAAATATATATAAAAAAATTCTAAAAAAAATCTAAAAAAATTTTTGAACAATACATTAGGGTTGCACCAGGGCTTGCACAATAGAAAATCACTTTACCTGATCTAGTTGAACCCAACCATCAAATTGAAAGGCTGAATCGTATTAAATCTGATAACTAAATGGCTGAAAATTTTAGAGAACCACCTAAGCAGATGAAGGAATACTTTATTCCTTCCACCTATAATCCATCGATTTGTATCTAATTACCTGAAATTCATGCTATCCACTATGAGATCAAGCCGACCATAATCTAGATGCTCCCATCTTTCTACGGGAATACCATTGAAGATCTTTATAAGCATCTAGATGAATTCTTAAAAATCTGCTCTACGGTAAAAATTCAAAATTTAACTAATGATGCTCTTAGACTAATTTTAATTTTTTTATCATTAAAAGACAAAGTCAAGTACTGACTTAGCACAATAGAAAGACCAATTAAAACTTGGGCTGAATTGCAAAGTGAATTTCTTAAAAAATTTTATCCAATAGGCCAAACCAACATTATGAGGCGAGCTATCACTGAATTTGCTCAACTTCCAAGAGAACAGATTCACGAGTCATGGGAGAGACTTAAGAAACTTCTTAGAAAATGCCCACACCATGGTCTGTCTAAGTGGCAAATAGTTTAAGCTTTCTATGAGGGTTTAAGTGACCAACACAAATAGATGGTAGATGCATCCTGTGGAGATGCATTCATGAACAAGAGTGAGGACAAAGCCTATACCTTGTTTGAAATTCTGAGTGAAAACTCAATTAACCATACTTCATTATCTTTCTACCAAACCTAAGTAGGGATCCATGAATTTAAACATCTAAAATCTAGTCCTAAGGCTAATTCAAATTTGATAAATAAAGTGAACTTTTTTGCTCAAAAATTAGATCAAATCCTAACTCTAGGTCAACAATCTCCTGCATAATTCACATCATCTTCTAATTATCAGAAGATTTGTTCAATCTATGCTAGCCCAACCCATCATGTGAGTGAATATCCTATGACTGCATAATTTTCATCTTTTATCCAAGAACAAGTTCAAGCTTCTCAAGGTTACTCCAAATTGATTAATGACCCATTTTTAAATTCATATAATCCAGATTGGAGCAACCACCATAATTTTTCTTAGACATCCCAACAGACTCAGGCTCAGATCTAAATTTCATCTATCCAAAACTATCAAAATAGGCCCCAATACCAAAACTATACCTACAATAATGGTCAGCCTAGTCAGCTTATTCAGCCATCATATAACAACCAGCTATCATACCCACCTCCTCAATAGATCAATCTAGCTGACGATAGATTTAACCAACTTCAATAATTAATTTTGAATCAACAATAATCGATCTTGACTCAATAAAAATCTATCGCCAAGCTAGAAGCTCAAATAGGATAATTAGTTGCATCTAACATGAGGAGAGAACTAGATCAACTACTGAGCCTACCAATTTCAAACAATCTACCTAATGTCCACCAACCATCTGGACCAAGTTATCAATCTAATATCCAACCTAAGAATCCTTAATTTAAGAATGCCAAAGTAATTCCTGAACTTAAAAGCTATAGAATTCTTATGGACCCATATCAAGATCAGATGAGAGAGGCTAGTACTGATGCTTACCAAAATAAAAATTTAGAGAAACAGATTAGTACTAAGACTAACCACATAGAAGTATCTAAGTCCGAAACTAGTACTGATACTGGTTCCAGTTTAAATGAGATAGACATAGAAAAAAAGAGAATAGATGATTTACCCGAGACTTATAAACCTAATATCCTATTCCCTTCAATCCTAGAAGCTGGTTCTTCTTACAAAAATCAAGAGGCATATAATGAAGTATCAATGGAGTTGTTTAAGCAAGATCACATTAATTTATCTTCAGAATTAAATCCACCTTTAGACATCCTTTCTATACTCAGTGCATTAAACTTAACTCCTAATTCAAAACTCAATTCATGAGCATTTTAAAAGAATAAATAGGAGAAATTCTTAATAAACATGGGTCTGAGAATGGGGTCATAAATTATATTCCTAAAATTAACAATGATTATATCAATAAAGGGATAAGAAATTATCTTTCTAAGATTGGCAATCAAAAACCATTGGAATTTATCAATCCAGTATTTGACACAGGATAATAAGCTGCATTGTGTCTGACTGAAGATGATAAATTTAATGCTTAGTGGGAGGCAATCCAATATTTAATTTTTTTTTCATCTAATTTATCTTTTTAGTTTATTTTTTTTAGGATATGTTGAATAAGCTGGAGGAAGAGCCCAAATTTTTAAAAGGCATGTGCTGGACCATATACATTGAGTCAAGTGTATTCTTTCATGTTCTTTATTATATCTTTTATTTTTTCTTCCCCATTAAGGACAATATCGATTAAGTTGGAGAGGGAGAACAATAAAAATTTAAAATTTTAAGTCCTCAAAAAAGTTAGTATTTAGTATTTAGACATCTGATTATGCTTAAGAATCGAATTAAACTAAGCATTTTTAAAAGAAAATTGATGCACAAATCAGAGAATCTGTGAGATATTGAGGAATCAAGTATTAAGAAAATCCAATAAAGAGTTAAGTCTAGAACATAAAAAGTTTTTTCTTTAAGCATTTTTAATTTTTCTACTAGCACCAAAGAAAAGTTTATTTTTTATGAGCTTGTATAGGGTAACTATATATTTCTTTATATAAAAAGTTAAATAAAATAGTTTCTAAGTACTTCTCACTAAGTAACCGGACCTCTTTGCCTAAGCAAGTATTGAGTTTCGCATCAAAAGGTGGAAAGGATAAAGAAGCTTATTGTAAAGCTAGTCTTAACTCATAGCCTGTTTGATTCGAGCTAGTAAGCTCAAGGGGTATTCTATACCTAGTGTCCTAAAGCCAACTGGTTTGAGAGTCATTGGCCAAAGACTCGCTACATAGATCAAATAGAAAGCTTAAGAGATTAAGACACTCAATAGTGGTACAATGTTAAAAAATATTGATTTTTCATCAAGTAACCGAATCCCGTTCCTAAGTAATCAATGATATTCGCATCAAAAAATGGGCAATGTAAAAATAAAAACCAATAAATAAAGGATGGAAGTAGCAATACACTTGTCTATATGAAAATTTAGATAAATCAGAGCTAAAGATAAGATAATTTAGAAAAAGTTTTAAAAAATTTAATATTTTTTACTTAATTTTTTTATTAATAAGTATTAATATTCTAATGATATACCTCACTTATACTCTACTGAATATCAATGGTCATTTTGAAAACTGCTTAGATAAAATTTGAAACTCTAAAGTTAAAAGGTATTTAAAACTAAATTCTTTCTTTACTGAAGGATAAGCAAAGCTTAGGTTGGGGGGTGTGATAAGTATCATAAATTTATCTATAAAAGCATCAATTTATCAATTAATTTATATTTATTTTTAAGAATTAATAATTAATTAATACATATTTTTAAGAAATTTATATTTTATTTATTAAAAAAATAATTAAAAAATAAAAAATAAAAAAATAAATTTTATTATCAATGAAAGGAGCTTATTTTTTTTATCACAACGAAATAAGATTCGAGCAAAATGAAGCTAAAATGGAGAATATATGAATTTTTTAAAAAATAAAATAAAAAAAAATTAAATAAAAAAATAACATACGGCTCAACCGGCTTAAGCCATCGTGCCATATCAGCCGGCGCATCCAAACATGTCAAGCCAAGCTGACAAAGCTAGCGTGCTAAGCCAGCCATGCTAGCCGACTCAGCTACGGAAGCCATCAGTCAGTCCACGATCCAGGCGTGGACCACCAGCTCAGCAGAAATTGGTGAATCACGAAGCGACACATAGTGGACCAAGACCCTTAAAGGGTTTACAGAAAATATATCATAACTCATAGGGCATTTTGGACTTTTCACTCGATGATAGGAGGCACTGATTCATTATGGTGTACGATGCAGCCGATCCATGCGGTCTATGGGAACAGTAAAGATGCGATCGGATGGATCTGATTGATTGTCGTTAAGATTGGATGGTGGAAAAAATTTCTACTTTGATTTAGCTTCAAACTTCAAGCGGATCACCATCAGACGGTAGCGCTCACATTTGACTCAGATCCAACAGTCCAAAATGCTCCCAATGGTGATCAGGACTCTCAACGTGCGATTAACGATCAGATTTTCTCCATCAACGCACAATCAATGATCAGAATTTAATTTGGCCTAATCTGAATTGATACACATCCAATTTTGATGATTTTTGGTCCATTGGATTCCTATTGAATGGCTAGATTTCATCAGACTTCATCAAATTCATCTTAAAGCTGTTTTAATCTAAATTTTATTTGAATTTCTTTCTATTTTGATGATTAAAATGGATCTTTGTCCCACATTACTTAGAAGAAAATCCTCCACTCCTCCTAGCTCTATAAATAAGACCCCAAACTTCTAGAATTCATAATCTTTGATCAAGGTGAAGCTTTGGTATAGTGTAGAGCTAGGCTTTGGATTAGAGGTTGCTTTAAAACAACCAGTACTGAGAAGAAGAGCTAGGCTTCTACACCATCTTTCTATCAACACTGATCCAAGATCAGAGATTAATCTATTTTATTTATTTATTTATTTATTTTTATGTATTTAAGTTATGAACCTTTTAATTAATATAATATTTATTTTTATGCACTTTAATTTCATGCTCTTTATTTTTATTATAATTTAATTTTTATACTTTAATTATTACTTTTTATTTATTGTAAGTAGATGCTAAGATCTAACTAGTAGATCTTAGTACCAAGTTTAAATTTCTACACCTTTTAATTTTTATTTTTATTTTTCGACTTTACTTTTGATTTCAAAATTCTTTTTTTTTTATTTAAAAATTAAAAATTTTAAAACTAAAGCACTACCTTCTCTATGAATTCGATCTGACTCACTACTATCTATATATTTTTAATTATTTTAAAAAATTAAATTAAATTGATAAACATGGTGTCTTAATGACAACATCATATTCTTATCATTAACCATCAGAAGAAATCCACGAGAAGCTAGCACTTTAAGCGGATCATCATTCGACAAACCTTCGATCTATGTTGCAGGTTCGTATGGATCATCTGTAGAGGCCAGATGCATGTGCAGCTCCAAAGGCAACAATGGATTTAACCGCAGAGTTCTCAACCCGTGCAAAGATAGGAGATCTGATCTCTTGGTGATCTAGATGTGATCTAAGATTAGATCTAAAATTATTCTAGATTTAGGTATTGATGTGATCAATACTACTCATGATTAATTTAATTTTAAATTTATATTTGCATCATAACATGTTATAGATTTTTGATGTAGGATTTTATAATTTGATTACATGTATGCTGTAGATTAAATAGTTTAATCTATGTCTTTCGCTGCTCTATATTTTGAAAAAATTTTAAAATCTATGCATGAAACCCTACATATTTTCTATCAGTGGTATCAGAGCATCTAGGTTCAATTATAACATGTTTATGTATGCTTTAAATTAAATCTAAAAATTAAAATTAATTAAAGATCATACATACTGTCATAAGATTGTCCTGTTGTAAGATTAACCCCTTATAATGAAAAGGTTGTCCTAGTATGTACTGATCTAAATCAAAATAATAAATTATTTAGATTAGATCTAAAAAAATTTATGATTTAATTTTTTAATTTAAATTTTAAATTTAATAAATATTAGATCTATTTTAGATTATTTAGATTAGATCTAAATAATATCAAGATTGCACATACTGTCATAAGATTGTCCTGTTGTAAGGTTTACCCCTTACAGTGGAAAGGTTGTCCTAGTATGTGATGATCTGAAAAATCTAAATCATAAATATATTAGATGAGATCTAAAGTAATTTATGATTTATTTTTATATTTTAAATCTAAATTTAAATGGTTTATGATCTAATTTTGATCATTTAGATGAAATCAATGTGATATGTTTCATGTTCTAAATCTAGATCCTGATGATGCATATGTTGATATGTAGTTTTTATTTTTGAATCTAGTGATGATATATGTGATATACATATTTTGTAGAAATTAAATCGCAAACTTACTTTCTACAAAACCCTAGATTTGAAATCCTAGAACATGATCTAAATAATGAAACAAATCAGATCTAAAACTATATATTGAATATAATTCAATATGATTTGAAATTATTTTAAATAATAAAATTAGAAATTAGTTCTAAGATTTCATAAATCTAAACCCATAAGACGAACTTAATTGAGAATTAAGTGATTGTTTAGGATCTAGGTTTGTGATTTGAAGATCCTAAGATAATTTCATAATATATGGGTTAAAGAAAAATGGGTTAGCTTTGATTAGGTCCTTAACTAGGTTAGACCTAGGGTTAGATTAAATATAGACATAGTTAAGAAATTGATCAAACCTAATTAATAGTTAATTAAGATTAGGTCATTTCTATAGATCACTTTAATATTTGTAGTTGATCAAAGTCCATACATCTAATAAATGGATGCTGATCGTGGCTCAGTAGTTGAGCCCTAGTCTTTAGGCAGACCACATCAAAACTGATAAATTAATTAGTGTCTAAGGTAAGTCTGGTATCTCAGATCTTTGGTTTTTAATTGGCAGCCTGCTTATCTGACCATTTTTGATGGTGTCTAAGGCAAGCCTTGGCAGACCCTTCCATCGATCTCACTTACCTGACCAATATGGTTAATCAAGTTTTTGATTAGGTTGCTCATTAATTCGTGCTAACCAATGTCACATAGAAAATCAATGAGACTGATTTTATTCAATAAGACTGATTTAGGTGCCCATGGACCGTAATTGATCCTAGTCCTCATCAATGACTTGCGAAGTCAGTGGGAGGACTTGACTTGATGAAGTCAGTGGAAGCAAATTGGTCCATATCCTTTCTATCCTTAAATCACTAATAATTTAAATCCTCTAAAATTATTAGGTTCTTAAAATGATAAAGTTATGGGGATAATGGAGTCATAGCCTCCTATTAAGGTGTTTGATAATGGATCCATTGACTCAATAATCATTGGAGGCCAAAAGGACTAGTGCTTGTTGACTAATGGAATTATCATCCATCATATGATGACTTGGTTATGTCTATCTAATGGTGGTTGGGTTGGCCAACCAAAGTTGGGCCTGATTATTCATTGGTTGGATGGGCTAAGTATGGTCATGTTAATGGTTGGACCTAACTAGACCATTTTTTGAGAAGGCTAAAGCCAACTGATCAAGGTCTGGGGCAAAATTAAAATTACTAAAAATTATTTAGAGAAATAATTGATTATGAATCTACTCTTAGATGTACATGGGTGGACCAACTAAAGTTGGACTCGTGTGCAGTCTATGTGGATTCTAATACCTACTAGAAAATTAAAGTAATTCTTCGAATTGAAGGTAGAGGCTACCAGGTCAAATAAAATAGTGGAAGAACCTTTAGACTAAAGTCCAAGTCTTTAGACTTAAAATAATTCATATATAATAAGTCATTATTCTCTATTAAGACTAAATCCTAATTGCTCCTATCACTATTAGAGAGTGAAGACTTATGGACCCAACTTCGATAATCAGTATCGAAAGTTAAATATTGGTTCAGCAGTACGAATGGATTCATATTGGGATTTCTGATCTCAGTCAAAATAATTAGTCCTAGGTTAATCCAAATTAGGCATAGTACTTCTAATTTCTAAAGCAGGGTCATAGGAAGAAGATTTATCTTGCTTTCCTTGACCACAACAAGCTAAACAAGAGAAAGGAGCAAAAGTTGCTCATTAAAGATGTTATATGATAACATCTTAAAACTTCTCTATATATAATTCTACTACCTGGGTATTAAATATCGATGGTCTTATGCAATTCATTGCAAGGACTTAAGATAAGTAGAATGTACACACCCTAGTTAGATTATGTTATGGATATCTATCTTTGGCATTATAGGCTTAGTCATCTTGACAGGAATAGGATCAACAAGTTAGCTTGAGAGGGAAACCTCGATATCAATGATTGTGAATCATTGATAGCATGTGAATCTTGTCTTCTTAGAAAGATGACAAAGTCACCTTTTACTGGAAAAGATGAAGAAGCCGATAACATTCTAAGTCTCATATATAGCAATGTATGTGGACCTTGAACTTAAATGCCAAAGGAAGTATTAATATTTCATTATAGACGACCTATCTGGGCATGGGTACATCTCGGATGAATCATTTGAAATGTTCAAATGATTCAATAATAAAAAAGAAAAACAAACTAGATAAGGTATTAGAACTCTTCGATCAGATCGAGGAGGCAAATACTTATCCAATGAGTTTGTGATATATCTAGGAGAGAATAGAATTCTCTCTTAGTGAATTTCTTTTCAGAACACAGTGTATCTAAAAGGAGAAATTGAACTTTGTTAGACATGGTTCAATCCACAATAGGATATACTTGTCTGCCTGTTGCAGGGTTATGCTCTTGTGACTATTTTTTTTACTCTAAAATTTTATACCTAGTTAATCTGTTGCATTGACTCCATATGGGATATGGATCAAGTGTAGACCTAGACTCTCTCACTTTTGGATTTGGAGTTGATCAGCCTATGTCGTATATTTGCACACAGATAATCTTGGATCCTGGTTCAATAAGTGTTTAAGGGTTATTAATTCTGCTATGCTAAAGAATATGAGATGTTCATCAGCAGTAGGGCATTCCTTTTGGAAAGGAGTTCCTTAGAGAAGGAAATGATGCCTATCAAGTTGAACTTGTAAAAGTTTGATTGGTAGAAAAAAACTGATGTTATCTGATAAACCTATAGACCCTGATTTGATTAGATCAAATTCGGAGCCCATTAAAGTATCACCTTAAAGGAGATTCAGTAGAGTACCGCATTAGTCAGATAGATACTTTAGTGTCTAGGTCCGAGATGGTGATCATGTTGAGCTCGATGAGAACAACAAGGATTCGATCACCTATAAGGATACCGTGCAGCGGCCTGATTCTGAGAAGTGGCTTGGAGCCATATGATCCAAATTAAAGTCTATGAAAATCAATAGTGTATAGACACTAGTTGATCACCTGAAGGGATAAAACCCATTAGGTGTGAATGGATTTTTAATAGGATCAGAGTAGCACAGACAGAAAGGTAAGGACCTATAAAGTCCATCTAAGTATCATCTCAGAGTTCGAACATACGTTCTGAACATATATCTTAGTTATGAATAAAGACAAACCCTGCACTTATTATTGGGCAAAATATTTTGTAGTATTATTTCTTGTGATGTTTGAGGATGAAATTCTCTTAATCAAAAAGAGCATTCCAACATTGCAAGGAATAAAGGTTTAGCTATCATCTTATTTATCCATGTACGAGATTAGACATGGTATACTCACTAGAGGTAGTGAGCAGATGCCAGTCTGATCTAAGTAAGAGCCACTGGAGGATTGTATAGACAATCCCTAAGTATTTGGGAAATACTAAGGTCCAGTGACTCAAATATGAAAATACCGACTTAAAATATATAGATGTTTTGATTTCAGTCAGAATAAGATGACAATAAGAGAATGTTGACCCATATCCTAATTATAAGAGCAATCTGCTGGAAAGGTTCCAAGCAGGATATTTTAGCCTATTCAGTTAGTGATGCAGAGTACATCATGGCATATGATGCTGTCATGTAAGCTGTGTAGTTACTGAGGTTCATTAGCATGTTAGGAGTGGCACCCTCCACCCATGGTCTAGTCCTATCGTAGCACTGGAGCCATAGCTCAGGCTAAAGAATCAAAGGACCAGCATATTCTGCAACAGTTTCATCTTAGATATTTGATCTGGGTGACGTCGATCTTTAGAAGATCGATGTAAAAGGAGAACTTGACCGACCCATTTGCTAAGACCTTGGAACTAAGGAGTTCTACGAACTCAAGTGAAAGATAGGATATTTGATATCATTTTGATTGACTTTAGTTTAAGTGAAAGTTGTTGAAAAATGTATCCTAAAGCTAATCATCTAAGTAGTAGATGATTGAAATTAGTATATAAATTATCTAAGAATAATTGTAATTTGGTTATTTCATCATAAAAATTCTATCTTCCTTAAATGAACTCCTAAATTATGATGAAATCCTTAAAACCACAATCAATTGATAAAAAAAGATTTATCGGATGGTTCTTAAATTATTCATGATCAAATGATAAGTTATTAATAAGGATAATAACTTATCGAGTGTAGGTTGTTGTATGCCATATGCATTGGTTGTCCTCATAACCAAGTGGTGTGGAAACACTAGTATGGCATCCAGGTAAGATGTAAGAGTACATCTGCATTGAACATGACCAATGTAGCACTCTACTGTCAAGAGTAGCTAGTTAAGGCCAATGGGTATAAGTGTCCCTCTGATTTGAGATCGCCACAGTGACTTGCGAGCAACTCACTGTACTTTGGTGTTGGATTGCCTGTATTTCTAATATAGGTAATGAAAGATTTTTGAGTACAGTCAAGTACTTATATAGTTGGTGTATGAGTCAAGATGGGATTGACCACTCCTAATTAACTTCATGAAGAAAATGACTCGCTGTGTTTCAATTTAGTAAAACCTAGGCCTGGGTAATCCTCGTAAGGTATCATAGGATTTGCAAAATTTTGAGATATAATAGAGATGACTTGTATGAGTGTTTGACAGCATACTCGAAGTTGTCTTGAGCATTATTGGTCATAGGGCTGAATTATATGGTAACCATAGGCCAGGGTTCTAAGAATGTTGCTTTGCATACATTCGACCTATCCGGACGTCAGGAACCAGTGCTAGATGGTAACTTCGATTGGTACAGAAATTGGTTTCTGTGCTACCAGCTTAGGCTCAAACCTATAGGGTCATACACATTAGAGCTTGTAATCTAATTGGATGGTTAATCGATGATTGAGAATCATTTCGAGGTCTTTCGAAGTTGTCTTGAGCATTATTGGTCATAGGGCTGAATTATATGGTAACCATAGGCCAGGGTTCTAAGAATATTACTTTGCATACATTCGACCTATCCGAACATTGAGAACCAGTGCTAGATGGTAATTTTGATTGGTACAAAAATTAGTTTCTATGTTACTGGCTTAGGTTCAAACCTATGGGGTCACACACATTAGAGCTTGTAATCTGATTGGATGGTTAATCAATGATTGAGAATCATTTCGAGGTCAAACATTCAATGTGATTGATGTTTGACCTAATGCAAGTATTGCAGAAGGATCGATTAGCAATTGGATTGCTAATTGGCTCAATTTGATTGAAGCAATCAGGCTGAGATTAAGTTTAATTAAATTAAATTTAATTAAAATTAATTTAAATTTAATTAGATTAAATCTAATTAGTTTATTGGATAAGTCAATTGCAAGGGAAGAATAATTCCTTGTTTGACTAGGACTTGGGTGCACCTAATTGACTTAGGATTTAAATCAAATTTAAATTTTGATTTAATCTAATTTAATTAAGCTCCTAGTTGGACTAGGATCATCCTTAATTGGATTATATTTAATCTAATTTAAATAAGATTTAAATTAGATTAAAAATAATTTTAACCTAGTCAAACAAGAAGAGTCCCAGTTGTACTGGGACTCTCTCTCTCTTTCACTTGCACCTAAGAAAGCCCATGCCATATTTTAATTTTAAAAATTTTTCTATATTTTCTCATGCCTAGTAAAATGTTTTTCATGCCCTATATCAGATTATTTGGAATAAATTTTGACTTGGTCAAAAGCAGGAAGTTGTTAGGATTAGTTTCCTTCTTGGAAGAGCCCTCTTTGACCTAAACTCTTCCCTCCTCTTGTGCGCCCACTTTCCCCACACCTCCAATATTATTTCCACCATTTCTCCCTTTCTTTAGGGCGTTGGTTTTCTATTTCACACACCAAAAATTAAGGAAGGGGCGTCCAATCCAAGAGTTGGATGCCCCACAGAAGTCCTCCTTTGACTAAGTTTTGACCTAGTTTTGCAATATAAAGGTGTTGCCTCTTTCTTTGACCATAGAGGATGTAAAAAATCCTTAAAAAATCATAAAAAATTAGAGGAGAAGGAGAAGAAGGCATGGAGGATTTGTGGTGCTAATATTCATGGAGAAGAGCCCATAATTAAGACATCAAAGGTTGATATCTTGAAGAGACAAGGTAAGAGAAGATTGTCTTCTCTTATAATTTTCTTTTATGTTTCTATCCTTCTATTTTATTTATGATTTTTATATGATACAAATCTGAGAGAGAGAGAGAGAGAGAGAGAGAGGAAGGGCTTGATGAAATATGGTGCTAAGATCCTTAGACAAAAGGTCTTCATCTGGACATCAATCATTGATATCATGAAGGCATAAAGGTAAGAGAAGATTATCTTCTCTTTATTTTTTTTTGAGTATCTTCTTCTTCATTATTTTATTTGATTTTTATATGATAAAGATTAGAAAGAGAGAGAGAGAGAAAGAGGGTGTGGGATCTGTGCTCCAAGGTGTTGGGGCATGGTGATCATTTTTTGACATGATCTGATCGTGTCTTGATGTGAGAAGAAGAAGAAAAGGAGGTCTTCTCTTAGGATTTTTTTGATAATCCTTCTTCTCAATTTTATTTACAAGATTTTTATGAGAAAAATCTAAGGGTGTGATATCTAAAAAATTAGAAAAGAATTTAGAGGAGAAGGTCTCCTCTAAACCTAGCATAATAGATGTTTTCAGGACATCAACCATTGACGTCCTGAAGGAGAAGATTTATCTTCTCCTAGGGTTTATTTCATACATCTTTTTATTTTCTCATTTATGGGAGATCCAAGGGTTGGATTCCTCCCTCATTCCTCCTCATGTTCGTCATCTTTTGGATTATTCAAGAGATTCGAAGAACATGTATTTGATTAACCATCGGGAGGGATCCACGAGAAGCTAGCACTTTGAGTGGATCTTCATTCGACGAACCTCCGATCTGTGTTGCAGGTTCGTGTGGATCACCTATAGAGGCCGGACGCATGTGTAGCTCCATAGGCAACAACAGATTCAATCATAGAGTTCTCGACCCATGCAAAAGTAAGAGATCTAATCTCTTGGTGACCTAGATGTGATCTAGGGTTAGATCTAGAATTATTCTAGATCTTGGTATTGATGTGATCAATACCACTCATGATTAATTTAATTTTAGATTTATATTTACATCATAACATATTATAGATCCTTGATATAGGATTTTGTAATTTGATTACATGCATGTTGTAGATTAAATAGTTTAATCTATGTCTTTCACTGCTCTATATTTCAAAAAAATTTTGAAATCTATGCATGAAACCCTGCATGTTTTCTATCAATGGTTACTTCAACTGGTACAGGATTTGGTTTCTATGCTATCAGCTTAGGTTCGAGCCTATGAGGTCACACGTATTAGAGGTTGTAACCTGATCAGATGGTTAACCGATGATTGAGAATTATTCTTAGGTCAAACTATCAATACGATTGATGTTTCACCTAATGTAAGTATTGCAGGAGGATCGATTAGTAATTTGATTACTAATTGGCTCAACCTAATTGAGTAATTTAGCTAAGATAAAATTTAATTAAATTTAATTTAATTAAAATTAATTTATATTTAATTAAATTAAATTTAATTAATTTATTGGATAAGCCAATTGCAAGGAAAAAATAATTCCTAGTTGGACTAGGATTTGAGTCCACCTAATTTCTAATTGAGTTAGAATTTAAATCAAAATTAAATATCACTTAATCTGATTTAATTAAGCTTCTAGTTGGACTAGGATCATCCTTAATTAGATTACATTTAATCTGATTTAAATTAGGTTCAAAATAGTTTTGACCTAGTCAAACAAAAAGAGTCCCATTTGGACTGGGACTCTCACTCCTTCCTTGTGCCACCTTAATGCCCATGCCCACTTATTTTGTTTCCTTATTTTTATGACCTTCTCCATACCTAATAGAGGATTTCCACGCTCACAATCTAAAGTTTTTGGAATAAAATCTGAATTGATCATTTTTGGAAAGTTGTTTTAGATTGGATTCTATTTGATAGAGTCCATAGAAACTAAAACACCTACTTTCCTTTTGCTCCTTGCTTTCCCATGTCAAGATTTTTTATACACCTGATATCTTGGGTTTTTTTCATACCCCTTGCTCTCTTTTTAATGTGAATTGTTCATGCAAATAAGCTGGGAGGCGTCCAAGAGTTGGACGCCTCCATAGATGCCTTTTTTGACCAGGTTTTGACCTAGTCTTCCATTCAAATTATGACTCCTATTTGATACGTGGCAAATGTGAAAAATCCCAAGATTTCCATGATAAAACCAAAAGGAAAAGGGGAGTTGGCGTGGGGGTTATCGGTGCCACATTCCTTGGAGAAAAGGTCTTCATCTAGACATCAAAAGTTGATGTCTTAAAGGGACAAAGGTAAAAGAAGATTATTTTCTCTTATTTTTTCTTTTAAGTATTTGCTTCTCATTCTTTTATGTATTTTTTATATGATAAAAATCTAAGAGAGAGAGGAATAGGGCATGGTATGAGTGCTCCAAGATGTTGGGGCATGGTGGTGCTTTTTGGACATGATCTGATTATGTCTTGATAAGAGAAGAAAGATCTTCTCTTAGGATTTATTTGAGAACCTTTCTTCTCTATTTATTTATGAGATTTTTCTATAAGAAAAATCAAATAATGTTAGACCTAAAAACATAGAAAAATCTAGAGGAGAAGATCTCCTCTTGTCCTAACATAGAGATATTTTTAGGACATCAATCGTTGATGTCTTGAAAGAGAAGATCTGTCTTCTCTTAGAATTTTTTTTTATTTTTATTTTTTATTTTTGGAAGATCCAAGAGTTGGTTTTTTTTTTTATTCCTCTTATTTTTCATCTCTTAGAGTGTCCAAAAGATCTGAATAATAATTTTTCGATTAACCATCAAGAGAGATCCACGAGAAGCTAGCACTTCGAGCGGATCTTCATTCGACGAACCTTCAATCTGTGTTGCTGCTTCGTATGGAATTTCTGTAGAGGCTGGATGCATGTGCGGCTCCAAAGGCAACAATAAAAATCAACCATAGAGTTCTCAAGCTATGTGAAGGTAAAAGATTTGATTTCTTCTCTCACCTAAATACGATCTAGGGTTTAGATCTAGAACTATTCTAGATCTAGGATATTGATTTAATCAATATTAAAACTTTTATTTTTAGATTTAAGAATATATTATGACATGTTATAGGTCCTAGATTTATGATTTAGTAATTAGATTAAATAGTTTAATCTACATCTTTCGTTGTGGTTTATTTCAAAAATATTTTGAAATTCAAGCATGAAATCCTCCATATTTCCCATCATGGGCCACACCGTCACTGGTCGGAGCTGCCTATAGGCCCCTTCAGTGGGCTGGAGGGCTGGCTACCCTACTCCGACCTTCTTCTATGCATTACTTCTCTATCTAGACTCCATTTGGGCTATTTTTGGGCTTGTTGGACTCAATTTATCATCCTAGATCAACCTCGTTTTGGACTTATTATGGATTGAATCTTGAGGTATTTTTCTCAACACAAATCATAGGATTTGAACATAGCTTCAATCCTTCACCACCTCAATACCTTTTAATATCCTCATAGGCCTCGACGTTCTAGATCTGGAGTGATGCGCACGTGGAGGAGATCGTGCAGAGGCTTCTAAGCCAGCGACCTCAGAGCCTCCTAAATGCCATATGCGATACGGTCGTGGAGCTTCTTCGAGGCCCGCAGCTGCATGACTAGCTGAGTTCGTCATCCCAACCATCACATTAGGTAATTATATTATTAAATTATTTTAATTATTTTAAGTTTTTATTTTTAGAAGCTTTCTATATTTAGGTTTAAGTCTGAGAAGGAGAACTAGGAGCTAAAAAATTAATCTAACCATTCAATCAATGGGCCAGGGATGTTTATAGCTCTGTATCATTGAATGGAATATGTAGAAAAAATCTATTTGAAAATCAAAAGAATGTATCAAAAAATAGACCTCCATATCAAAATATATTAATATTATTTTATATTTTCATTACAGGATGTTGGGGAATCTAGCTTTCATCCACAGTTGCTCGAGAGAAGCGAGAGGAGGAGAAGGCAAATGATGATGAGGATCGAATTTAATTTTCTTAATATATTATATTTTTTTATATTACTTATAAAAAAATTATATAATTTTTATTTTTAATAAAATATAATTAGTTTTTAATTTTTTTAATTATCATATTATCTTTGGATTTTAATTATAACATGTATTAAAAACCATAATTCATTATGATTAATTAAAATAGATTTTTAAAAAAATATTATTATTTTTTTTAAAAAATAAAATTAACTATTACCATCGGTATTAGTGACGATAGTTTCATTGCTAATAACTACTAGCGACAGCATTAGAGACCAAATTACCATCATCAATATTTTTTAAAATAAATTTTTTATTTTATTTAAAAGTTAAAAAAATTAGCAATGGCATTAGCAAGGGTACAATTGGACGTTAATAATCATTAGCGATGGTATTGGCAATGAATATGCCATCGCTAATATTTTTTATTTTTTAAAAATATTTTATTTTAAAAAATAATTAGTGATGAAATTATTTCATCTCTAAAGTTGTCGCTAATATTTTATTAGTGATGATGATTTTTGCTATCGCTAATGATGGCAATTACTAGCAAGAATTTTTTAGATTAATTTTTATAATGATATTAGCAATGACGGATCTATTAGTGATGGCGGAAGGACTATTAGCGATGGCATTTCACCATCGCTTATAGTCTGCATTTTTGTAGTAACTTTAAATTAAAGTTTCACATATATCTGATAATCTCTAATAAACATGAATGAGATCTTTATCTTGATCCAAAGATGGCAACCAATGATTCCATCAAATAAATATTCTACAATGTCAAAATCAATTTCTTCAATAAGAAATTGACTTATTTGCAATGTCCCCAACTAAATTTTTTTTTGTCCTTTATTCATGTTAGTTTTATACATGATCCACATATCAGATTCAACTTTGAAAAATATTCTAATTAAATATTATGTAAGATCTTTCTTTTCTTAGTCCAAACCATAAACAACTTTTAAAGATGGAATATTTATCTTATCACTAAATAATTAACTTCAAAGCTAGGAGCAATATCATAGTATTACTTTCATATCAAATTTGAGCTTGCAATTCATTTAAACAGTTGTTAATCAAATTAACAACACAATATACAATAAATTTTCATTATTATTATTGCTGATCTACAGCTTGGGCCAGAACATTTGGAGTTATGCGGTGGATGGCAACTGGACTTTTAAAATAAGTCCCTGATAGAGGTTGGATTCGGTGGAAATCCTCTGATGCTCAAGTCAAAAATTAGTAGAACAGGTGAGAAGGAGCGCAAGGGAGAGTGAAAAATGGCTTACCTTTAGGGTCCCCTAATTTTCTTTATTTATAGATCGAGGATCGAGCTATAAGAGGGAAGAGTGATAGTTGATGTTACCTTATCTGGCGTGCAATCAACTACTTCCATAAATGGCTCTGGCTTGATTCTTCTAGCATTTGATGATTGATGTTAGCTTATCCGGTGTGTGGTCAAGCACTTCTATAAATGGCTATGGCCTGATTCCTTGGAATATGATAGTTGATGTGACCTTATATATGGCATGTAGTCAACCACTTCTAGAAATAACATAGTTTGAAAGGACTATGTGGGAGTTTCCCTCTAGCCTTTCTGAATATAATGATCAAAGGAGTTAGAGTAGTATCACTACTACAAAAAGAGTTTACGACAGCACATACTATGGTAGTAGTTTTCGAAACCACTACAATAGACTCAGTTATAAGAAATTGCTGCTATAGATCGATCTATAGTAGCGGTTCTTCATAACCTCTACAATAGGTCCTACCTATAGCAGCGATTATAAGAAACCACTGCTATAGATCAACCTATGGTAGCAATTTTAATGATTTTTCATAACCGTTGTAATAGGTCCGACCTATAGCAGCGGTTAATAGCAACCATTGCTATAGATTGACCTATAGTAGCGGTTCTTTTTAACCACTATCATATTTTTTTTATTTTTTTTAAATATTATATAATTTTAAAATTTAATGTCCATCTTCATCATTCATTATCTAAATAATTATCATTAGAGTATCGTCGCAAAAGATCACCTCGATCCGATGGCTCTAGCTTCATTGATCAAAAAAATTTGATTTCGACGCTCACGAACGACAATGCGATGATCTGATAGATGGAGACCTTCAATAGATCCAAAAATCTAAAATGATGATCTTGATTATGTTTGTAGTACACTATCAAAGTTTTACTTCAATCGTATATCGTTATCTTGGTCAATTTAGAATAGATTAATTTTGACCATTAACTGATAAACGAGTGATCAAAGGATCAGACGGTGTCCGATTATAAGATAATTTTTTTATAAATAATCTTGAATACTACTTTAATTATTTTTTATGGTGGTGATTATAAAATTCAACTCATGAGACTAAGAATGAACTAAAACTATACAACGCCTAATAACCATTCTTAAATTTCGTTGGTTGTTATGCTCGTGCTTTTGCAATATCTACTTAACATAAATAGTTCATACAAAAATGATTTGAATTTTACTATCATCATCATATAAAATGATTAAAATTATAGCAAAGATTATTTAACTAAAAAATTATCTCATAATCAGATGTCATTTAGCCCTTTGATCACTTATTTTTAATTTAACAATCAAAATCATTCCGTACTACTTTGACCATGATAACGATATTCAATTGAAGTGAAACTTTGATAGTATGCTACAAATATCACCAAGATCATCATTGCAGATTTTTTGATCGATTGAAGGTCTCCATCTGTTAGATCATTGCATCGTCATTCATGATCGTCGAAATCAATTTTTTTTTATCGATGAAGCTAGGGCCATCGGATCGAGGCGATCTTTTGCGATGATACTCAAATGATAATTATTTAGATAATGAATGATAAAGATGAGCATTAAATTTAAAAATTATATAATATTTAAAAAATTTTAAAATATTATTCAACAACTACTAAGGTAGTGGTTATTGAAAAATCGCTACACCTAGACTTATAGCAGTGATTTTCTAACACTACTATAGATCTATAGCAGCAATTTTTAGTAAATCACTATCATAGATTAGGTTAAAAATCTCAATTTTTTTTCTCTCGCATGCGCT
>QRFJ01001666.1:237418-360233 GCA_006176705.1 Cocos nucifera | reverse complement strand
TTGAAATATATCTCTTGATCTGATCAGATCTGAACGAACCTGATCCGGAAAATCAGGATTTCCTTCAACTGGTATCAGAGCCAAGGTTCTAAAAGTATTTAGATCTAATTTTAAATTTATTTTAATTAAAAAATAAGTGATTTTAGATGTCACATGAGATGTGATCAGATCTGAAATTAGAAAAAAATTAAAATTAAATAATTTGGATCTAAGATTAGAAAATATGCATGACTAGTTCTAAAATAGAATAGTTCTATAGAATAGTCTTGCATGTTTTTAATTTAATTTGATTAAATCATATTTTAGATCTATTTATTTACTATTTTTTGATATTATAATGGTTATAATAATATCTAAAAAATAGCAAATAAAAATTATTTAATTTTAAATATCATATGAGATATGATTGATGCATGTCTAGACTAGTTGTAGAATAGTTCTACATAATTGTCTAGATTAGAATTTATTTTGATTAGATCAATTTAAATCTAATTTTTTAGATTATTATGAGATAATTTAGATCTAAAAATATGCATGATTCGATACATGAGATGTATGCAAAATATGCCATGATTAGATCTAATTTGTATATGAGATATATGATATAGATCTAAAACTATTTTGTAGTATTGCATGTTCCTGATTAAGGCGTTCCTCTTGGCCGTCCGATCATAAGAATGAAGAAGGGTTTAAAGGCCCTCTCCTTCCATTCGATGGGGTGTTCTTATGATGTGTAGGGGTGCTGCGCATTCGTCCTTAATCAGAAATCCAAAACTTACGTTCTGCAAAATCCTAGATCCTGAAACCCTAGGATTTATTGTGCATATTTTATTTATGAACCCTACTTAATTAAAAATTAAGATTATGAAATATTAATTAGGTCTAAAATTGAGAATTTTAGATCTAAGACATATTCATAATACTGGGTTCGGGCTTGGGTAGCTCAATTAGGTCTAAGCGGTTGATCAAACCGAATCAAGAGTTGGTTAGATGGGATCAACAATGCTTAAATTGACCAGCCTAATAGGATTAAGTCTGGGTCAAGATCGAGTCACGATCAAGCAAGACCTAATTAGGCTCAGAGGTTAGAGTCTGGATTGTAGGCTAACCCAATTGGTTCTGGCTCAACAATTTGGTGTCTAAGGTAAGTTTGGCACATACGACCGACTGGTTTTTAATTGGAAGCTACTCGACCTGAATGCATTCTTGTACGAGTTAATGGCATATTCCTTCCACCGGTCTCACTTACCTGGCCATATCTGTTGACACAGTTCTGATATGAGGTGGTCAATAATCCGAGCTAACCCATGCCACTAGGTTAGTCATAATTGTTATGACTATGACAAGTCTAGTTTAATGAGACCTGAATCAATTCTCCCTAAGAAAAGATTAAGTCTGAGGTCTTCCACCATTGTAGATGTGCGGGCCCTTCCCGGGGTTGATTGTTCTCGGCTGGATACAGTGGCTCAGTTGCACAGAAAAGATGCAACCATGTCTATTAGGCATTGGATGCTATGGGCTGGAGGATGAGTTGGGCTCAATATTTTGGATACGGTGAGAGACTCAATTAGGAACCCAGTCTATGCAAATGGTGGGTCTGACTTAACTAAGGAGTGGATCAATATTTCGGATACGGTGAGATTCATGAATTAGAGACCAAGTTTGGGTGCACCATGATTAGAGAATCATTGAACAAGAGTTGTTCACTCATTGGCTAACCCATCACCAATAACTGTTAGGTGAGGTGATGAGTCAGTTGGTGAGACCGCACCACCCACTAGAAATCATTAATCATGGAGATTTTTGCATCTCTACAGAGGGAGTGTAGGGATCCGAGAAAATAGTGGAAGCTAATTTGTTTAAAAATAAAATTTCTAAATAAATTGGTTAAGTCATAATTACAGTATCTAACTAGAATCTTTGACTCTCTATAGAAAATGTCTGCGTCCAACCCATTGGCACGTATCCTGGACACACATAGACTGACTGGACCCAATTATAAAGATTGGCTCAGGAACTACAAAATTATTTTGGGTTCTGAGAAGTTAACCCATGTATTGGACCAGGACCCTCCCACCTTACCAGCCCGTCCATCTATTGAACAGAGAGCATCTCTGAAAAAATGGATAGACGAAAGATAATAAGGCCAGATATTACATGTTGGGCTCGATGTCTGATGAGCTCCAGCGCCAACATGAGGATATTGGAACTGCTCGCCAAATGTTGGCTCACCTGCAGGAGATGTTTGGTGAACAGAGTCGCGCAGCCAAATATCAAGTCACGAAATGACTTTTTAAGGCTAAGATGCGTGATGGGCAGTCAGTCCAAGATCATTGTCTGATAATGATCAAGGACATGGAAGAGCTTGAGAAGCTCGGTGTGAAGTTAGACTTGGACCTGCAGAATGATATTATTCTGCAATCCTTGACTGATGCATATGGGCAATTCATCATGAATTACCACATGCATAAACTTCAAAATTCCTTGGCCGAATTAATGAATATGCTGGTTACCGCTGAGCTTTCTATGAAAGGTTCTAAAGGCTCAGTTCTTGCTATGGAACGGACTTCTTCCAAAAGAAAGTCTTATGGAAAGAAAAAGAAGTCTGTGAAAAAGCAAAGGTGGAAGGATCAAAGAAGAAGAAGGCAGAGCCGAAGAAAAAGGCCGCTGATCAAAGGAAAGTGTTTCCATTGCAACAGCGATGGCCACTTGAAAGCGAACTGCCCTACTTACCTGGCCACCTGAAGAACAAGAAGGAAGGTCCTTCTGGAGGTATGCTCGTTATTGAGTCTAACCTTACGGTTTCTTCTGCATCCAGTTGGGTGCTTGACTCTGGTTCTAGTGCTCATCTGTGCACTTCTATGCAGGATCTTGAGGATAGCAGGAGGCTGAGGGATGGAGACATGATCCTATGCATTGTCTGGAGCAAGAGTTGCTGGCTGGGAAACATACCCTCTTCGATTACCATCTGGTTTAGACTTAGTTTTGAAAGACTGTTATTTTGTGCCTACAGCTAGCAGAATTTGATTTCTGTTTCATGCTTAGCACAAGAAGGCTATGTGATTACCTTCTTTAAGGACCATTGTAACATTCTTTATGAAAGAAATAAAATTGCAAATGGTTTTCTTATTAATGGTCTTTATCAGCTACATATTGATGTACCTATTCTAACTATCGAGCAAAACGTGAATGCCAAACGACCTAGGGATAGTCCAAACGACAGGTATCTATGGCACCTGAGATTAGGTCATATAGCAGAAGATAGGATCAACAAATTGGAGAAAAATGGGCTATTGAGTCCATTGACTTCCGAGTCATATCCAACTTGTGAATCTTGTCTTCAAGGCAAAATGACTAAACTCCCTTTTGTTGGACATGGGGAGAAGGGCCACAGATCTTCCTTGCCCTAGTACATACTGATGTGTGCGGCCCATTTGATGTGCCGGCTAGAGGCAATTTTGTCTACTTCATTACCTTTACCGATGATTGTCTAGGTATGGGTATGTGTATCTTATGAGACACAAGTCTGAAGCTTTTGAAAAGTTCAAAGAATTCAGACATGAAGTAGAAAAACAAATTAGAAAAACCCATTAAGGTTCTTCGATCAGATCGAGGAGGTGAATACCTTAGTCGGGAATTCCTAGACTATCTCAAGGAAAATGGCATAGTCTCTCAATGGACTCCACCAGGAATACCTCAACTCAATGGGGTTTCAGAACGGAGAAATCGGACTCTATTAGATATGGTTCCGATCCATGATGAGCTTCACAGACCTCCCTGATTTTCTTTGGGGACACTCATTGTTAACTTCAAGCTTATCTACTGAATAGGGTTCCCTCTAAAATCTTCCTACCACACCGTATGAGATATGGCATGGTAAGAAACCAAGTCTGAGTCATCTCAGAATTTGGGGTTGTCCAGCTCATGTCAAAAGACAACAAGCGGACAAGTTAGAGTTTAGGTCCTTTAGAGCTCGATTCATAGGATATCCTAAAGAGTCATTAGGATACTATTTCTACATTTCCAGAAGACACCACAATGTGATTGTGAGTCGACATGCCATCTTTCTTGAAAAATAGTTTATTCAAGATAGCGGCATTGGAAAAATAGATCAAGCTTGATGAGAAAGTCTCAACAAGACAAAGCTAAGGACCAATGGAACCAAATCAGGTTGAGCCAATCAAAACACTACTTCCTCCACCTCATAGATCGAAAAGGTTTTCCGTCCCCTGAGAGATACTTAGGTATTATTTTAGAGGATGTAGAGAAAATATTCCTCATAGGTAATGGGGTTCATGGTGATGATCCCAAAACCTATAACGAGGCGATATCAGATATCGACTCCGAGAAATGGTTAGAGGCAATGAAGTCAGAAATTGACTCGATGCACTCAAACCAAGTCTGGACCTTGGTAGATCCACCAGAAGGTATAGTACCTATTGGGTGTAAATGGATCTTCAAGAGAAAGATGGTGCAGATGGGTGTGGAGACATTCAAGGCTAGATTAGTGGCAAAAGGTTATAGTCAACGTGAAGGCATTGACTATCAGGATACCTTTTCCCAGTGGCTATGCTAAAATCCATCCGCACATTGCTTGCCGTTGCAGCCTATTTCGATTATGAAATATGGCAAATGGACTGTGAAAATGGCATTCTTAAATGGATATCTTGAGGAAGATATCTATATGGAACAGCCGCTTAGGTTTCACATCCAGTGATGATGATCACAAGGTTTGCAAGCTGCAAAGGTCCATATATGGACTTAAGCAAGCATTCTCGGAGCTGGAACACTCATTTTCAATGATGTGATCAAAAGTTTGGTTCATCAAAAATGAAGAGGAACCGTGTGTTTTCAAAAAGGTCAGTGGAGCGCTGTTGTCTTCCTCGTATTGTACGTGGATGACATCCTCCTTATTGGAATGATATTCCATGTGACGATAGTCAAAATGTGGTTGTCCAAGCATGAAAGACCTAGGTGAAGCATCCTTTATTCTAGGAATTAAGGTCTATAGGGATAGACCGAATAGGATGCTAGGACTTTCACAGAAGATGTACATAGAGAAAGTACTAAAGAGGTTTAGTATGGAAAACTCTAAGAGGGGATTAATACCCTTTAGACATGGTATTCATCTTTCCAAGAAGATGTGCCCCAGCACACCTGAGGAAATAGAATGCATGAGCAAGATCCCTTATGCTTCTGCAATAGGGAGCCTCATGTATGCCATGTTATGTACACGACCTGATATAGCCCATGCTGTGAGTGTCACAAGCAGATATCAGTCAAATCCAGGTGAAGAACACTGGACTTCTGTGAAATGTATCCTTAAGTACTTGAGAAGAACTAAGGATATGATGTTGGTCTTTGGTAATGAGAACTCCAAGTCCAGGGATACACAGACTCGGATTTCATGTCTGATATAGATGATCGAAAGTCGACATCTGGAAGTCTATTTGTGTGCAATGTGGTGCTGTTAGCTGGAAGAGTTCCAAGGACAGAATGCGAATATACCATCTCTCATATTCTGGTATTTTGCCTCAGAGAATGCCTTCCTCTATACGACAAAGGTGCCATAGCCCTTCTAAGGAGGCGAGTCTCACCAAGAATCCAAGCGAGATGTTAATTCAAGGGTTACGTGAGGTCAAGAGAGTCAACTCCACAGATAATGTGGCAGACCCACTTACAAAGCCGTTGGGCCAACAGAAGATCGAAGCCCACCTTGAGAAGATGGGACTTAGACTTGTAGCCAATTGGCTTTAGGATAAGTGGAAGATTGTTAGATATATGTGCCCTAGAAGACAGAATTGACTGACACTTGTAATACACTTCTAGGGGCAAAATTATAATTTTGACTAATATCAATAAAATGGGTTATTTTCTATCACATATGTGTATTTAGTGTCTGTGATACATCCTTTGGGTTAATGGTAATGATAATTCATATTTTTAAGAGTTAAAAATTTAAGACATGAATAATCATTGTTAACTCATAAAATGCTCCCGACCATAGGATCATCATGAGGATGGTGATTGATCCGGAAGGTTGGTGTACAATCGCTTCTCTTTAGTAGATGAGTCTTGAGTCTATGGTGTGGAGACACCGAAGCGAGAGTATAGGTACTCGTTAGAGAATGAGGGCTCTGAGCGTGACCACCTCGAGTAGTCATTAGAGAGTCTATCTTCTCATTAATGACTGACTCGATGCTGCAGTAGTGTGTCTGGTTCTTTGACCTGAGGTGCATCGGCAGTTCACCTTGAGGGTGTTATAGTTTGACTACACCATTACTCGGTCTCCTAGCCATATGGAAGCTTGAGGTGTATGTTGGCTATAGCATGTTCTTTGTAGGAACTGGATGGCATCAAGATGGAATCTATCTACCTCGGTGGTAGAGGAGCAGCCCTATGATAATCATGAGAATCAAGTCCAAAAGTCCATGGCCATGGTAGAGTGAAATAATAGAAAGAGTTTCTATTTAGATTTTCACATTGGACTCGAATCGAATGATTACATCATATGACAGAGACTAGGGTTTGATGAGTTTACCTTAACCCTAATCTGATCGGGGCTCAAGATAGAAGGACTGAATCACACAGGTAGCTGCACCAAGAGGTTCCCATTCAGCTCTAATGGGTTGCCACCATATACTGCTAGGTGTCACTGGTGGATTTTGGGAGCAATTAGAATGATTTAGATGATCGATCATTTTAGCTGTTCGAATCAGAAGAGTTATGATCCATCGAAAAGAGTTTCGATGATGTCGATGATAGAGATCATGACATATCCCATTACCATACAGAACTGAACCTAACTGGGTCACACAAATAAGGGTTTGAATCTGGTGATCATCAATTGAACTGGTCTAGTTCAATTGATCTGAATGAGATTCAATTGGTTCAAGGAAATCGTGCTAGCACTCGATTGAACCTAACGTTCTTCTTTTACTATCATAAATAAGTTGTCCTGTCTGAGCCAAAGGAGTTTGTGCTCAATTAGAGGCCTTCATATGGTCTGACTGAAGGTTGTCCAAGTTAGAAAAGGTTGTCTTATTTTGTAAGATATTACCTACCATTTTTGGTCACCTGCCATTTCTTGTTCTTTGACTTTGGTCAAAAGTCTACCTTTGACTGGTCAAACGTTGACCATTGACACTTTGACTTTTGACCACATGTCATGCACCTATTGGAGAGCTGGTGGGGGCCTATCCTCCTACCAAAACCTGACAAGGAGGAGGGTGCACGCCATCCTAGGCATGTGCCCAAGTTGGAGGCGCCTAGGAGTCCTTGTTGGATAAGAACTCCATCTCCTTTTTGGATTCCAATTAGAGTTCTTCTAAGAACCAACTTTGACTAGTCCTAGGTGCCCTCTAAGGAGGAATCTAGGGGACTCTATTTCCACCAATCAGATTTAGATCTGATTTCACAAAGGGTTGTGATTGGTTGGGAAGAAGAGGAGTTGGATCACAGGTAGTCTATAAATAAGACTCTGCGCCCAACTCAAAGATGAATTGAGATCAAAGTTTCCATAGGCCCCAAGGCCTTTTCTCCTCTCCTCCTCCACGCCAAAGCTTCTTCTCCCTCTACTCTCCACATCTAAAATAGTTTTGGGGCTTGGTTGGTGCGATCCAGATCAAAGAAAGGCGATCAAAAGCTAGAAGGCTGCACTGCTGCAAAGGACGACTGCTGATCTTCAAAAGGAGTTTTGAAGATCCTCCAGATCAGATCTAGATCTGATTTTTGGAGACATGATAGAGAAGAAGAGGATCTCTAGATCCAACCCGAGTGGATATCGGTAGAGGCCAGGTGCTTGCGTGGCTAGATCCAGAACCTTCCGCTGCATACAGGATCATCAATAGGTAATAGGATTACCCGATTCAAGGTAAGTTAAATTTGATTTAATTTATCTAAATTTATTTTAATTATTAAAATAATAAGAATCAGATCTAAAATATCTCAGATATGATATAGATCCAAGAAAATTTTTTTTTGAAATATATCTCTTAATCTGATCAGATCTGAACGAACCTGGATCGGGAAATCAGGATTTTCCTTCATTGCATACATCTCATGTATCATCAATATGCTTACTTTCAGATTTGAAATATCACATATGAAAAATGAAATATAAAATTTTAAATTTGATTATATCAAATATAAAACTATTCTAGACATCTTATAGAACTATTCTATGAATAGTCTAAGCATGAATCTTTCATATCTCATGTGAAATAAAATAAAAATTAAAAATTTTATTTTCTATATTTTAGATCTAGTTACAATAATTATCATATCAAAAAATAAAAATTAAATAGATCTAAAAATTATATTTAATCAAATTAAATACATGATCATACTAGACTACACATAGAACTATTCTATACCTAGTCTAGTCATGTATCTCATACATATTAGATCTAAATGATTTAATTTTTTTAATTTTTTAATTTTAAATCTAATCACATCTAATGTGATATCTAAAATTTTTTAATATTAAATCATAAATAAAAATAAAATCAGATCTAAGGTAGATCTAAAAAACTGCTAACACAGCTTTGATACCAGTTGAAGAAAAAATTCTATTTTCCACCACAGGATTGTGCAGATCTGATTAGATCTGAAGAAATATTTTAAATTTTTTTTTAAGATCATAATCAAATTTGAGATATCTCAAATTTGATCCTTTAATATCTAATATTAAGATTAAAATAAAATAAAATAAAATTTAATTTCATACCTTGTTTTGGGTAATCAGATTATCCTATGATGATCATGATCTATCCTGAGGTTCTGAAAGGAGCTACGCATGCACCTGGCCTCTACTAGTATCCACTCGAACAAGATCTAAATATCTTCTCCTCATAAATCTCTTCTCTAAAAATTAGATCTGAAAGTTCTTCAAAAAATTTTTGAAGGCAGCGTGTTCGTCTCACGAACACCATCATATAGGTCCTAAATCTTATGCGAAAAACTTTGGATCTTCAACTTAGATTTGTGCCTAACTTTTTAGGCATGTAGAAGAGAGGGAGAGAGAGGATAGAGGAGCATGGGATATTAGATATCTAGCTCTTTTTGTCCATGGAAAAAATATTTTTTGTGACTCTTCATAATGGCATGAGAAAGGTTTCTCAAACCCAGTGCCATCTAGAGTCCTTCTTTAACCAAATCACCTATTATTTGATCAAAGAGACTCTAGGGATTATTCTCCATGAAAAACCACTAGATTCCATCTAGTTTTGTTGCTACAATTGATTAAAAAAGGTGTCAGCATAAGTAGATAAGGAAGAGTCTATTGCGCCAAGGACTCTCCCCTCAAGAGTTTAATCCAAATCAAACTCTATCATAACTTAGTCTAGGGACCTTCAAAAATCATAAAATTTTGTACACCTAATATATTTCTCATGACCTATCAGATATTCAAAAATTAGATCAAAATGATTTCTAAAGAATTTTATAGAAGCATTTGATCAGGTGACCCTCAATTCTCTCAAATAGGTCAACTTTTGACCCTAGTCTAATTTGACTATGAATGGATTTAATTTCTACAATTAACCTGACCTGGACCTAGTTAGTTATATGAAAATAAATCCATTCAAAATATAAAAATGAGTCAAATCAAATTTGACTCAGTTGCGATGAATCAAAAAGATTAAAGAAGGAGAAAGTCAGGCTCAATTGTGTGCTAGCACGATTACCTTGAACTTGATTGGATCTAATCCAAATTAATCAAACTAAGTTAGCTCAATTGATGACATCCATATCCAAACCCTTATTTGTGTGATCTAGTTAGGTTCAATTCTATATGGTAATGAGACATGTTGCGATCCCCATCATTGACATCATCGAAATACCTTTCGATGGACCAAAACTTTTTGATTCATACAATTAGAATGACTGATCATCAAAATCATTCTAATTGCTCCCAAAATCTATTAGTGATACCTAGTAGTATATGATGGTAATCCATTAAAACTAAAAATGAACCACTCAATGCAGTTATCTATGTGATTGGGTTCTTCTATCTTGAGTCCCGTCAGGATCAAGGTTAAGGTGAACTCGTTGAACCCAACATCTATCATATGAATTAATCATTTGATTCAAGTCTAATGTGAAACCCTAATAGAAACTCTTTTATCATCTTCACTCTGCCATAGCCATGGGCTTAAGGACTCAATCTCATGATTATTATAGGGCTACTCTTCATCTAACAAGGTAGATAAATCCCCTTATTGGTGCAATCCAATTTCTACAATGAAGATGCTATAGCCAACATACACCTTAGGATTTCGAATAGCTAGGAGATTGAGTTTTTGTATAGTCAAACTATAATTTTCTCAATGTGAACTGCTGATGCACCTCAGATTAAAGAATCATACACACCACTATAGTATCGAGTCAGTCATCGATGAGAAGGTAGACCTCTTTATGACTACTCGAGGTGGTCACACTCAGTGCCCTCATTCTCTAACAAGTACTTATACTCTCACTTTGGTGTCTTCACACCATAGATTCAAGATACATCTATCCTAAGAAAGTGATCATACACCAACCTTCTAAATCGATGACCATCCTCATGATGATCCTACGATCGGAAGCAATTTATGAGTTAATTATGAAAATTCATATCTTAAATTTTCAACTCTTGAAAATATGAATTGTCATTATCATTAACTCAAAGGATGTATCATAGATACTTTAAAAATATACTATGATAGAAAACAAACTTTTTATTAATTTATAGTCAAAATTATAAAAATTTTTTTAGAAGTGTATTATAAGTATCAACCAATCTGACTTTTAGGACACACATCTAATAGTCAATATTATGGTATTGACTATGATGAGACATTCTCTCCTATGGCAATGCTCAAATCTATTCAGATAATGCTTGCGATAGTTGTCGATTTGGACTATGAGATCTGGTAGATGAATGTGAAGATAACTTTCCTAAATGAAGAGCTGATCGAAGTGGTGTATATGATATAACTTGAGGGGTTCACATCCATAGATGAGTCTAAGGTGTGCAAGCTTCAAAGATCTATTTATGGATTGAAGAAGGCATCTCGGAGTTGAAATATGTGTTTTGATAAGGTGATCAAAATGTATGGCTTCGTTAAGAACAAAGAAGAGCCCTACATTTATAAATGGGCAAATGATCCAGTAGTGGTATTTCTTGTCTTGTACATGGATGACATTCTCTTAATCGAGAATGACATTCCCACACTATAGAAAATAAAAGTCTGGTTGTCATCATAGTTCTCTATGAAGGACTTGGGTGAAGCATCCTATATCCTAGGAATGAAGATCTATAGGGATAGGTCTAAAAGGATGCTTGGGTTATCCCAGTCCATGTACATAGATACTGTACTGAAGAGGTTCAGCATGGAGAATTTCAAAAGGGGCTATCTTTCGATAGGCTATAGAATTTCTCTCTCTAAGAAGGATTGTCCGACAACTCCTAAAGAGAGAGAGCGTATGTGTAGAGTCTCATATACTTTGGTAGTGGGATCTATCATATATGCCATGTTATGTACGAGATCAGATGTGGCATACTTACTAGGAGTAGTGAATAGATACCAGTCTGACCCTAAAAAAAATTACTAAAAAATGGCTAAAACCATGCTTAAGTATTTGAGAAATACTAAGGACCAATGGTTGGTTTATGGTGAGTCAGATCTGAAACTTATGGGATTTACAAACTTCAGTTTTCAATCTGATGATGATGACAGCAGAAGCGTGTCAGGATATATCTTTACTCTAAATGGTGGAGCTATTTGCTAAAAGAGTTCCAAGCGGCATATTGTGGCAGACTCTGTTTGCGAAGCAGAGTACATCACAGCATCAGATATCATGAAGAAAGTTGTGTGGTTGAGAAAGTTTATCACTGAGCTTAGAATAGCACCCTCCCTAGACTGTTTAGTTCTGCTCTACTGGAATAGCACTGGTGCCATAGCTCAAGCGAAGGAACTAAAGGAACACCAGCAGACGAAGCACATCTTGTGCCGCTTCCACTTGGTCTGAAAGATCGTGGATCGACATGATGTTGATCTTTAGAAGATTAATGAAAAAAAGAATTTGACCGATCCCTTCACTAAAGCCCTGGCGATAAAAGAGTTCAACAACTGCAAGTTGAAGATGGGTATTAGATATTAGGCTGAGTGGCTTTAGGATAAGTGAAAGTTGTTGGAAAATGTGTCCCAAAGCCAATCATTAGCCTATTGACGGTTGAGCTACATTATATCTATAATTAATTTATTGATAAATAAAATATATTTTTGGCATTTTTTTCATCATAAAGTATTCATCTTCTAGCGAACTCCATTATTGTAATGAAGTTCCTATGACTATTTAGCATCGATAAAGAGAGAATTTATCGATTAGTCCTTAAATCTATTTACGAGCAAATGATAGGCTATTAATTAGGATGATAGTGTCTATCGAGCATAGATCGCTGTATGCTATATAGGTTGGTTGTTCTCTTAATCAAGAAGTATGGAGATGCTGGTATGGTATACAGGTGAGATATATGGGTACATCATCATTGAACATGACCAACTTCAGAGCATTTTGCTGTCAAGAATGTCTTTGATGGGATATAGATATAAGTGTTCTTTAGACCTAAGATCACCTCAGTGACTTGTAAGTAACTCACTATGCTTTGGTACCGGACTAACTAAATTTTTAATTCAGTAACCGAAGACTTCTGGGTATAGTCAAGTGCTTGCAAAGTCAGCGTATGATCAAGATGGAATTGACCACTCCAAGAGTTGGAGAAAAATGTATCACTGTATTTCAATATAGCAAAATTTTGGCCAGGATAATCCATTAGATGGATTTGATATTTTGAAATACCATGTGGACAACCTTATCTGAGTTGACATTTGAACTCTCAGGTATCCTAGGAGCATTTTGGTCAAGGGGATGAATTATATGGAAAGAATATCTGCATGGGTTCTAAGGATGTTGTTCTACACATTCGACCTATCTAGTTGTCGGGTACCATTGCTAGATGATCATTTTGATTAGTATAAAAATTTATTCTTATGCTACTAGCTTAGGTTCAAACCTATGAGGTGACACATATTAGAGTTTACGATCTGATCGGATGGTTGATCAATAATTAAGAATCGTTCTAGGATTAAACGATCAATACGATTGATGTTTAACCTAGTGCAAGTGTTGCAAGAGGATCGATTAGCAATTAGATTGCTAATTGACATAATTTGATTAAGCCAAAGGGCAAAGATTAAGTTTAATTAAATATAATTTAATTAAATTTTATTTGGGCTTGATTGGATCAAGTCTAATTAGTTTATTAGATAAGCCAAATGCAAGGAAGAACTAGTCCTAGTTCAACTAGGACTTGGGTCAACCCAATTTTCTAATTTGATTAAAAAATTAAATCAAAATTAAATCTAATTTAATTAAGTTCTTAATTAATTTAGGATCTAATTTAATTGGGTTGAATTAATTCTGGTTTGATTTGGTTTGAGAAATCATATTGGACCAAGTTAAAATAAGAATCCTAGTAAGACTAGGAACTTCCCTCGTTATGCCACCTTAGTCCCAATGCCCACCCTTCATGCCCCCTTTGATTTTGCTTGAATTCTCCATGCTTAAGAGAAACCCATCATGTCTTGAAGTCCTCCTCTTTCTTTCTTACATGGTAAATTTAGTGTGGACCAAGTCAAAGTAGGAATTGATTTTGATTTCAAATTCTATGAAATAGAATTTTAGAAAACCAAAACTCTTCCTATAGTACATCGATTCCTCCTAGATTTTTTTGGGAATTTTTGTGGCTTTTAGAGAGGTTTTTGTATGACAAAATCTGGTGGTCCATAGTAGAAAAGGAGGGGGCACCCCTTGTCTTGCCCAATTTGGACATTCCTTGTCTAGGTATTGTTAGATATGTATATGCCCTAGAAGCCAGAATTGGCTGACACTTGTAATACACTTCTAGGGGCAAAATTATAATTTTGACTATAAATAAAAAAATATATTATTTTCTATCACATATGTGTATTTAGTGTCTGTGATACATCCCTTGAGTTAATGGTAATGATAATTCTTATTTTCAAGAGTTGAAAATTTAAGATAAGAATTTTCATTATTAACTTATAAAATGCTCCTGACCGTAGGATCATCATGAGGATGGTGATTGATCTGGAAGGTTGGTATACAATCGCTTCTTTATAGTAGATGAGTCTTGAGTCTATGGTGTGAAGACATTGGAGCGAGAGTATAGGTACTTGTTAGAGAACGAGGGCACTAGGCATGACCACCTCGAGTAGTCATAAGAAAGTCTACCTTCTCATTGATGACTGACTCGAAGCTACAGTGGTGTGTCTGGTTCTTTGACCTGAGGTGCATCGATGGTTCACCTTGAGGGTGTTATAGTTTGACTACACCATGACTCGGTCTCCTAGCCATTCAGAATCCTGAGGTGTATGTTGGCTATAGCATGTTCATTGTAAGGAATTGGATTGCACCAAGATGGAATCTATCTACCTCGGTGGTAGAGGAGCAGCCCTAATGATGATCATGAGAATCAAGTCCATAAGCCAATGGCCATGGCAGAGTAAAATAATAGAAAGAGTTTCTATTAAGTTTTTCACATCGAACTTGAATCGAATGATTAAATCATATGATAGAAATTAGGGTTTGACGAGTTCACCTTAACCCTAGTCTGATCGGGGCTCAAGATAGAAGAATTTAATCACCCAAGTAGCTGCACCAAGAGGTTCATTTTTAATTTTGATGGGTTGCCACCATATACTGCTAGGTGTCACTGGTGGATTTTGAGAGTAATTAGAATGATTTAGATGATCGATCATTCTAGTTGTCTAAATCAGAAGAGTTCTGATCCATCGAAAGGAGTTTCGATGATGTCGATGATAGAGATCATGATATATCCCATTACCATATAGAACTGAACCTAACTGGGTCATACATATAAGGGTTTAGATCTAGATATCATCAATTGGACTAATGCAGTTCAATTGATTTGAATGAGATTCAATTAGGTTCAAGAAAATCATGCTAGCACACGATTGAGCCTAACGTTCTTCTTCTACTATCATTAAAAGTTTTCTCAAGTAAGCTAAATATGTTTGTGCTCACTCAGGTACCTTTACTTGGTCTGACTGGAGCTTGTCCAGATCAGAAAAGAGTAATCTTAATTTATAAGATAAATTAGAGACAACACCTACCACTTTTCGTCACCTGCTAATTCTTGTCCTTTGACTTTGGTCAAATGTTGACCTTTGACCCTTGGACATCTGCCCATGTGTCATGCACTTTTTGGAGAGTAGATAGGGGCTTGTCCCCTTATTGGATTTTGGAAAGAAGGGGGTGCATGCCTAGGGAGGCGTGCACCCATGGATAGGGAGGACTGGAGTCCCATACGGATGGGACTCCAGGTTGCTTCTTGGTTTCTACTTAGGTGGCCCTTACCTGTAGACTTTGACTAGTCTTGGGCGCCATCTAAGGATGAATTGGTGGGGCTCTCATCTGATTGGATCAGATAATGTCATCCCATCAATCAGATTTAGATCTGATTGCACGAAACAATGCGATTGGTCGGGATGATGTGGCACAGCAGGGTCTATAAATAAACTCTGTCTGCACCCAACTTTCAAAGAGTTCCCTCTTAACCATGCCCGAAGGCTGCCCCTCTCCCTCCTTCATGCCATATTTTGATACTCTCTCTCCTCTCCATGCCCAAGGAAGTTGGGCTTCAGTTTGGTGCGATCTAGGCAAGAAAAGGCTGATGAGAAAGGAAGAAGGCAGCACTATTGCAGAGACGACAGTAGATCTTCGAAAGGAGTTTCGAAGATCCTCCAAATCAGATCTAGATCTAATTTTTGAAGAAGTGATAAAAAAAAAGAAGATCTCCAGATCTAGCCCAAGTGGATACCAACAGAGGCCAGGTGCTTGCGTGGCTAGATTCAGAACCTCAGATAATCAACAGGATCATCAACGAGTAATTTGATTACCCATATCAAGGTATAAATTAAATTAGATTTAATCTATTTTTATTTTTATTTATTAGATCTATAAAATTAAATTTGAAATATCTCAAATCTGATCTAGATATATGAGAGAAATTTTTGAAATATCTCTCTCGATTCGATTAGATTTGAAAGAACCTGATCCGAGAAATCAGAATTTTTCCTTCAATTGGTATCAGAGCTAGGTTCTCTAAATTGTTTAGATCTGATTTTTTTTTTTTTTGATCTAATAATCAAGAGATTTTAGATGTCACATGAGATATGATTAGATTTGAAATTAAAAAAATTAAAATTAAATAATATAGATCTAAGTTTTATAATATGCATGACTAGTTGTAAAATAGAATAGTTCTATACATAGTCTTGCATAATCATGATTTATTTTGATTAAATTATGATTTTAAATCTATTTATTTTTTATTTTTTGATAATTATAAATATTATAATAAGATCTATAAAATAGGAAATAAAATTATTTAATTTTTAGATCATATGAGGTATGATGCATGCATGTTTAGACTAGTTATAGAATAGTTTTATATAATTGTCTATATTAGAATTTATTTTGATGAGATCAAATTAAATCTGATTTTTTAGATAATTATGAGATAATTTATATCTAAAAAATATGCATGATATGATACATGAGATGTATGCAAAACATGTATTAAGTTAGATTTATTTTATATATGAGATATATGATATAAATCTAACTAGTTTTGTAGATTTATATTTTTGATTAAGGCATTCCCATTGGCCGTCCGATCATAAGAACAAAGTAGAATTTCAATGCCCTCTCCTCCTATTCGATGGGGTGTTCTTATGATGTGTAGGGGTGCTGCGTGTTCATCCTTAATCAGAAATCAAGAACTTACGTTCTGCAAAATGCTAGATCCTGAAATCCTAGAATTTTATTTACATGTTTTGTTTGTGAACCCTAACTTAATTAAGAATTAAGATTATGAAATATTAATTAGATCTAAAATTAAAAATTTTAGATCTAAGACATATTCATAATATTGGATTCAGGCTTGGGTAGCTTAATTAGGTCTAAGTGGTTGATCAAACCAAATCAAGAGTTGGTTAGATGGGATCAATAGTGCTTAAATTAACCAGCCTAATAGGATTAAGTCTGGATCAAGATCGAGTCACGTGAGTGATCGATCAAGCTAAGATCTAATTAGGCTTAGTGGTTAGAGTCTAGATTGTAGGCTAACCTGATTGATTCTGGCTCAATAATTTGGTGTCTAAGGTAAGTTTGACAGATACGACTGACTGATTTTTAATTGGGAGCTACTCGACTTGAATGCATTCTTATCAAGTTAATGGCATATCCCTTCTATCTGTCTCACTTACTTGGCCATGTTTATTGGCTCAGATCTAATCTGAGGTGGTTATTAATCCGAGCTAACCCATGCCACTAGGTTAGTCATAATGGTTATGACTATGTCAAGTCTAGTTTAATAAGACCTAAATCAAATCTTCCTAAGAAAAGATTAAGTCTAAGGTCTTCCACCACTATAGATGTGCGGGCCCTTCCTGGGGTTGATTGTTCTCGGTTGATTACAGTGGTTCAGTTGTACCAAAAAGATGCAACCATGTCTATTAGACATTGGATGCTATAGATCGGAGGATGGATTGGGCTCAATATTCTAGATACGGTGAGAGACTCAATTAGAAATCTAATCTATGCAAATGGTGGGTCTGACTTAACTAAGGAGTGGATCAATATTCTGGGCATGGTGAGATTCATGAATTAGAGACCAAGTTTGGGTGCACCATGATTGGAGAATCATTGAATAAGAGTTATTCACTCATTGGCTAACCCATCACCAATAATTATTAGGTGAGGTGATGAATCAGTTGGTGGAACTGCACCACCCACTAGAAATCATTAATCATGGAGATTTTTGCATCTCTATAGAGGGAGTGTAGGGATCTAAGAAAATAGTGAAAGCTAATTTATTTAAAAATAAAATTTTTAAATAAATTGGTTAAGTCTTAATTACAATATCTAACTAGAAACTTTAACTCTCTACAGAAAAATGTCTGCATCCAACCCACTAGCACGTATCCTGGACACCCATAGACTGACCGGATCTAATTTCAAGGATTGGCTTCGGAACTTCAAAATCATTTTGGATTTTGAGAAGTTAACTAATGTGTTGGATCAGGACCCTCCCACCTTACCAGCTCGTCCATTCGTTGAATAGAGAGCGTCTCTCGATAAGTGGATGGACGAAGATAACAAGGTCAGATATTACATGTTGAGCTCGATGTTTGATGAACTTCAGCATCA
Organism: Cocos nucifera; assembly: GCA_006176705.1. Taxonomy (NCBI): domain Eukaryota; kingdom Viridiplantae; phylum Streptophyta; class Magnoliopsida; order Arecales; family Arecaceae; genus Cocos; species Cocos nucifera. The sequence goes on along the minus strand of QRFJ01001666.1, from coordinate 341,933 downwards.
ATATGAAGATATCAGGACTGCCTGCCAAATGTTGGCTCACCTACAGGAGATGTTTGGTGAACAGAGTCGCGCAGCCAAGTATCAAGTCACTAAATGACTGTTTAAGGCTAAGATGCATGATGGATAGTCAGTCCAAGATTATTGTCTGATGATGATCAAGGACATGAAAGAGTTAGAGAAGCTCGGAGTGAAGTTGGACTTGGATTTGTAGAATGATATAATTCTGCAATCCTTGACTGATGCATATGGGCAGCTCATCATGAACTACCATATGCATAAACTTCAAAATTTTCTGATCAAACATATGAACCTGCCAGTTACCGCTGAAATTTCCATGAAAGGTTCTAAAGGCTCAGTGCTTGCTATGGAATGGACTTCTTCCAATAGAAAGTCTTTTGGAAAGAAGAAGAAGTCTGTGAAAAAATAGAAGGTGGAAGGAGGAAAGAAGAAGAAGGTGGAGCTGAAGAAGGCTGCTGATAAAGAAAAGTGTTTCCATTGCAATAATAATGGCCACTGGAAGCGGAACTACCCTACTTACCTAGCCAGCCTGAAGAATAAGAAGGAGGCAGGTCCTTCTGGAGGTATGCTCATTGTTGAGTCTAACCTTATGATTTCTTTTGCATTCGGTTGGGTGCTTGACTTTGGTTCTAGTGCTTATTTGTGCACTTTCATGCAGGATCCTAAGGATAGCAGGAGGTTGAGAGATGGTGAGATGATCTTGCACGTCGAAAATGGAGCAAGAGTTGCTGCCGTGGCTGTGGGAACATACTCTTTTCAACTACCATCTAGTTTAGACTTAGTTTTAAAAGACTGTTATTATATGCATGCAGCAAGTAGGAATTTGATTTTTATTTCTTGCCTTGCAGTAGAAGGCTATGTAATTAGTTTTCTTAAGGACCATTGTAATATTTTTTATGAAAAAAATAAAATTGCAAGTGATTTCCTTATTAATGGTCTTTATCAGTTATATGTTGATGTATCTATTTTTAATATCGAGCAAAATGTGAATACCATGAAATGACCTAGGGATAGTCCAAATGATAGGTATCTATGGCATCTAAGACTAGATCATATAGCAGAAGATAGGATTAACAAATTGGAGAAAATTGGGCTATTGAGTCCATTGACTTCTGAGTCATATCCAATTTGTGAATCGTCTTCATGGCAAAATGACTAAGCTCCCTTTTGTAGGACATGGGGAAAGGGCCATGGATCTTCTTGCCCTAGTACATACTGATGTGTGTGACTCATTTGATGTGCCGGCTAGAGACAACTTTGTCTACTTCATAACCTTTATCGATGATTTATCTAGGTATTGGTATGTGTATCTCATGAGACACAAGTCTGAAGCCTTTGAAAAGTTCAAGAAATTCAGACATGAAGTAGAAAAGCAAACTGAAAAATCCATTAAGGTTCTTCAATCAGATCGAGGAGGTGAATACCTTAGTTGAAAATTTCTAAACTATCTCAAGAAAAATGGCATAGTCTCTTAATGGACTCCACCTGGAACATTTCAACTCAATGGAGTTTCAGAATGGAGGAATCGGACTCTATTAGATATAGTCTGATGCATGATGAGCTTCACAGAGCTTCCTAATTTTCTTTGGGGATATTTTTTATTAACTGCAATATACTTACTGAATAGGGTTCCTTCTAAAACTGTTCCTACCACACTGTATGAGATATGGCATGGTAAGAAACCAAGTCTGAGTCATCTCAAAATTTGGAGTTGTTTGGCTTATGTCAAAAGACAACAAGCGGACAAGTTAGACTTTCGATCCTTTAGAGCTCAATTTATAGGATATCCTAAAGAGTCATTAGGATATTATTTCTACATTTTAGAAGATCATAATGTGATTGTGAGTTGACATGCCATCTTTCTTGAAAAATAGTTTATTCAAGATAGCAGCACTGAAAAGTAGGTCAAGCTCGATGAGGAAGTCTCACAAGAGTAATGAGCTAAGGACCAAATGGAACCAAATCAGGTTGAGCCAATCAAAACACTATCTCCTCCACCTCATAGATTGGAAAGAGTTTTCCATCCCTCTGAGAGGTACATAGGTACTATTTCAGAGGAAGTAGAGAAAATGTGAAGGGAAAATCAGATTTTTTGGATCAGGTTCGTTCAAATCTGATTGAATCGAGAGGCATATTTCAAAAATTTTCTCTTAAATCTAAATCAAATCTAATTTTATGATATGATAAATAAAATAATTAAATTAAATTAAATCTTAATTAATGTTACCTTGTTTGGGTAATCTGATTATCCTGTGATGATTCTGTTGCTTTTTTGAGATTCTAGAAGTAGCCACGCAATTGCCTGGCCTCTACCGGTATCCACTCGGGTAGGATCTAGAGATCTTCTTCTTCTCTTTCTTTTCTCCAAAAATTAGATCTAAATCTAATTTTGAAGATCTTCAAAACTCCTTTTGAAGATGTGCTGCTGTCTCTTGTAACAAGGCTGCCTTCTTATTTTTCTGTCGCCTTTTGATTGCCTGAATTGCACCAAACTCGTGCCCAACTACTTTTGGGCATGGAGAGGAGAGAGAAGACCAGTAGATGGCATGGAGAATGAGAGGGAGAGAGGTTATGACATTGGCAAAAGGCTAGCTCTCTGAAAGTTGGCGCAAACAGGGTTTTTATAGACCCGATCTGTGCCATGTAGTGCCACATCATCCCGGCCAATCATGGCCTTTTGTGCAACCAAATCTAAATCTGATTGGTGGGATGACATCACCTAATCTAATCAGATTAGAGTCCCTCTCAAACCACCTTAGATGGCACCAAGATTGGTCAAAGAAGAGTCTTTAGCACCACCTAGGTTGAGTCCATCAAGCAACCTGGAGTCCCATCCGTATGGGACTCCAGTGTTTATCCACATGGGGTGCATGCCATCCTGGGCATGCACCCTCTAGCTACCTACCAAATGGCAGGTGGACTTGGTCAATAAGTCTCTCCTATGGGTGCATGACACATGGGAAGATGTCCAAGGGTCAAAGGTCAATGTTTGACCAAATTCAAAGGACAAGAATTAGTTGGTGATGAAAAATTGCAGGTGTTGTCTCAAATTTATCTTATAAATTAAGATAACCCTTTTCTAATCTAGATAAGCTTCAGTCAGACCAAGTAAAGATACCTGAGTGAGTACAAACATATTTGGCTCGATCAAGATAACTTTTAATGATAGAAAAAGGAGAACGTTAGGTTCAATCGTGTGCTAGCACGATTTCCTTGAACCTAATTGAATCTAATTCAAATTAATTGAACTGGATTAGTCCAATTGATGATATCCAGATCCAAACCCTTATTTGTGTGACCCAGTTAGGTTTAGTTTTGTATGGTAATGGGATATATCATGATCTCCATCATCGATATCATCGAAACTTCTTTCGATGGATCAAAACTCTTCTGATTTAGACAACTAGAATGATCGATCTTCTAAATCATTCTAATTGCTCCCAAAATCCACCAGTGACACCTAGCAGTACATGGTGGCAATCCATCAAAATTAAAAATGAACCTCTCGGTGCAGCTACTTGTATGATTAAGTTCTTCTATCTTGAGCCCTGATCAGATTAGGGTTAAGGTGAACTCATCAAACCCTAATTTCTATCATATGATTTAATCATTTGATTCAAGTCTGATGTGAAAACCTTAATAGAAACTCTTTCTATTATTTTACTCTCTGTCATGGCCATGGGCTTATGGACTTGATTCTCATGATCATCATAGGGCTGCTCCTCTTCTACCAAGATAGATAGATTCCCTCTTGGTGCAATCCAATTCCTACAATGAATATGTTACAGCCAACATACACCTCAAGATTCTGAATGGCTTGGAGATTGAGTCATGATGTAGTCAAACTATAACACCCTCAAGGTAAACTGCCAATGCACCTCAAGTCAAAGAACCAAACACACCACTGCAGCTTCAAGTCAGTCATCGATGAGAAGGTAGGCTTTCTTATGACTACTCGAGGTGGTCATGCTCAGTGCCCTCATTCTCTAACGTGTACTCTCGCTCTAGTGTCTCCACACCATAGACTTAAGACTCATCTACTATAAAGAAGTAATTGTACACTAACCTTTTGGATCAATCACCATCCTCATGATGATCCTATGGTCAGGAGTATTTTATGAGTTAATAATGAAAATTCTTGTCTTAAATTTTCAACTCTTGAAAATAAGAATTATCATTACCATTAACTCAAGGGATGTATCACAGACACTAAATACACATATGTGATAGAAAATAATTTATTTTATTATTTATAGTCAAAATTATAATTTTGCTCCAAGAAGTGTATTACAAGTGTTAGCCAATTCTAGCTTCTAGGGCACACATATCTAACAAACTCCCACTTAACCTAAAGCCAATTGGCTACAAATCTAAGTCCGATCTTCTCTTGGTGGGCTTCGATCTTTTGCTGGCCCAACGACTTTATAAGTGGGTGCACCACATTGTCTGCGGAGTCGACTCTCTTGATCTCAACGTAACCCTTCTCGAGGTAATCACGGATGAGGTGGTATCGCCGCTTGATGTGCTTGGATTTCTGATGAGACCTTAGCTTCTTAGTAAGGGCTATGGTGCCATTGTTGTCGCAGTACAGAGGAATGGCATTTGATGGCATCACTCCGATCTCTGTGGCAAACTTCTTGTATCAGAATGCCTCCTTTGCAGCTTCTAATGTAGTGATGTATTCTACTTCCATGGTGGAATCTGCTATCACTGTCTGCTTGAAACTTTTTCAACTGACAGCTCCACCATTGCACACGAACAGACTTCCAGACGTCGACTTTCGATCATCTACATCGGATATAAAATTTGAGTCTGTATACCCCTGGATTTGGAGTTCTCCATTACCAAAGACCAACAACATATCTTTAGTTCTTCTCAAGTACTTAAGGATACATTTCATAGAAGTCCAGTGTTCTTCATCTGGATTTGACTGATATCTACTCATGACACACATAGCACGGGCTATATCAGATCGTGTACATAACATGACATATATGAGGTTCCCTATTATCCAAACAAGGTAACATTAATTAAGATTTAATTTAATTTAATTTTTTTATTTATCAGATCATAAAATTAGATCTGATTTGGATCTAAGAGGAAATTTTTGAAATATGCCTCTCGATCCAATCAGATTTGAATGAACCTGATCTGAAAAAATCTGATTTTCCCTTCACATTTCCTCTACTTCCTCTGAAATAGTACCTAAGTACCTCTTAGGGAGATGGAAAACTCTTTCCGATCTACGTGGTGGAGGAGGTAGTATTTGGATTGGCTTAATCTGATTTGGTTTCATTTGGTCCTTAGCTCGTTGCTCTTGTGAGACTTTCTCATCGAGCTTGATCTGCTTTCCAATGCTGCTATCTCGAATAAACTATTTTTTAAGAAAGATGGCATGTCAACTCACAATCACATTATGATCTTCTGAAATGTAGAAATAATATCCTAATGACTCTTTAGGATATCCTATAAATCGAGCTCTAAAGGATCTAAAGTATAACTTGTCCATTTGTTGTCTTTTAACATGAGTCGAACAACCCCAAATTCTGAGATGACTTAGACTTGATTTTTTACCATGACATATCTCATACAGTGTGGTAGGAATGGTTTTAGAAGAAACCCTATTCAGTAAGTATATTGCAGTTAACAAATAGTATCTCCAAAGAAAATCAGGAAGGTCTGTGAAGCTCATCATGGATCGGACTATATCTCATAGAGTCCAATTCCTCCATTCTGAAACCTCATTGAGTTGAGGTGTTCCAGGTGGAGTCCATTGAGAGACTATGCTATTTTTCTTGAGATAGTCCAGAAATTCTCAACTAAGGTATTCACCTCCTCGATCTGATCGAAGAACCTTAATGGGTTTTCCAGTTTGCTTTTCTACTTCATGTCTGAATTCCTTGAACTTTTCAAAGGCTTCAGACTTGTGTCTCATGAGATACACATACCCATACCTAGATAAATCATCGGTAAAGGTTATGAAGTAGATAAAGTTGCCTCTAGCTAGCACATCAAATGAGCCATACACATCAGTATGTACTAGGGCAAGAAGATCCATGGCCCTTTCCCCATATCCTACAAAAGGGAGCTTAGTCATTTTGCCATGAAGACAAGATTCACAAATTGGATATGACTCGGAAGTCAACGAACTCAATAGCCTGATTTTCTCTAATTTGTTAATCCTATCTTCTGCTATATGACCTAGTCTTAGGTGCCATAGATACCTATCATTTGGACTATCCCTAGGTCATTTCATTTTATGGTATTCATATTTTGCTCGATATTAAAAATAGATACGTCAACATATAACTGATAAAGATCATTAATAAGAAAACCACTTATAATTTTATTTTTTTCATAAAGAATATTATGATGGTCCTTAAGAAAACTAATTACATAGCCTTCTAATGCAAGACAAGAAATAGAAATCAAATTCCTGCTTACTGCAGGCATATAATAACAGTCTTTTAACACTAAGTCTAAACCAGATGGTAGTCGAAGAGGGTATGTTTCCTTGGCCATGGCAATAACTCTTGCTCCATTTCCAATGTGCAGGATCATCTCACCATCTCTCAGCCTTCTGCTATCCTCAAGATCCTGCATAGAGGTGCACAAGTGAGCACTAGAACTAGAGTCAAGCACCCAACTGGATGCAGAAGAAACCGTAAGGTTAGACTCAATAACGAGCATACCTCTAGAAGGACCTGCCTCATTCTTCTTTAGGGTGGTCAGGTAAGTAGGGTAGTTCCGCTTCCAGTAGCCATCATTGTTGCAATGGAAACACTTTTCTTTGTCAGCGGCCTTCTTCAGCTCTTCCTTTTCTTCTTTCCTCCTTTCATTTCCATCTTCTACTTTTCACAGACTTCTTCTTCTTTTCGAAAGACTTTCTTTTGGATGAAGTCCGTTCCATAGATAGCACTGAGCCTTTAGAACCTTTCATGGAAAGCTTAGTGGTAACCAGCATGTTCATAAGTTCGGCCAAGGAATTTTGAAGTTTATGCATATGGTAGTTCATGATGAACTGCCCATACGCATCAGTCAAGGATTGCAGAATTATATCATTCTGCAGATCCAAGTCCAACTTCACTCCGAGCTTCTCAAGCTCTTTCAAGTCTTTGATCATCATTAGATAGTGATCTTGGACTAACTGCCCATCACGCATTTTAGCCTTGAAAAGTCGTTTAGTGACTTGATACTTGGCTGCGCGACTCTGTTTACCAAACATCTCCTATAGGTGAGCCAACATTTGGTGAGCAGTCTTGATATCTTCATGTTGGCGCTGAAGTTCATCAGACATTAAGCCCAACATGTAGTATCTGGCCTTGTTATCATCATCTGTCTACTTATCCAGAGATGCTCTCTGTTCAATGGATGGACGAGTTGGTAAGGTGGGAGGGTTCTGATCCAATACATGAGTTAACTTCTTGAAACCCAAAATGATTTTGAGGTTTCAGAGCCAATCCTTATAATTTGGTCTGGTCAGTCTATGGGTGTCTAGGATACATGCTAGTAGATTGGATGCAGATATTTTTCTGTAGAGAGTCAAAGTTTCTAGTTAGATATTGTAATTAAGACTTAACCAATTTATTTAGAGATTTTATTTTTAAATAAATTAGCTCCCGCTATTTTCTCGGATCCCTACACTCTCTTTGTAGAGATGCAAAAATCTTCACGATTACTAATTTCTAGTGGGTGGTGCAGTCCCACCAACTTACTCATCACCTCACCTAACAGTTATTGATGATGGGTTAGCCAATGAGTGAAGAACTCTTGTTCAATGATTCTCTAATTATGGTACACCCTAACTTGGTCTCTAATTCATAAATCTCATCGTGTCCGAAATATTGATCCACTCTTTAGTTAAGTCAGACCCATCATTTGCAGAGATTGGATTCCTAATTGGGTCTTTCACCCTATCTAAAATATTGAGCCCAATCCATCCTCTAGCCTATAGCATCCAATGCCTAATAGACATGGTTGCATCTTTTCGGTGCAACTGAACCACTATGACCAGTCGAGAATAATCAACCCTAGGAAGGGTCCGCACATCTATAATGGTGGAAGATCTTAGACTTAATCTTTTCTTAGGGAGATTGGATTTAGATCTCTTTTAAACTAGACTTCTCAAAGCCATAACCATTATGACTAACCTAGTGGCATGGGTTAGCTCGAATTATTAGCCACCTTAAATCAGGATTGGATCAACAAATATGGCCAGGTAAGTGAGATCGATGGAAGGGATATGCCATTAACTCGATAAGAATGCATTCGAGTTGAGTAGCTCCTAATTAAAAATTAGTAGATCGTATCTGCCAGACTTATCTTAGACACTAAATTATTGAGCCAGAATCAATCAAGTTAGCCTACAATCCAGACTCTAACCATTGAGCCTAATTAGGTCTTAACTTAATCAATTACTCATGTGAATCGACCTTGACCCAGACTTAATCCTATTAGGCTGGTAAATTTTAGTAGTGTTGATCCCATCTAACCAACTCTTGATTCAGTTTGATCAACCGCTAGACCTAATTAAGCTACCCAAGCCCGAACCCAATTTTATGAACATGTCTTAGATCTAAAAATTCTCAATTTTAGACCTAATATGTTTCATAATCTTAATTCTTAATTAAGTTTAGGGTTCATAAACAAAACATGTAAATAAGATCCTAGGATTTTAGGATCTAGGATTTTACAGAAAACAAGTTTTCAATTTTTGATTAAGGATGAACGCGCAGCATCCCTACACATTATAAGAACACCCCATCGAATGGAAGGAGAGGGTCTTTAAATCCTAATTCGTTCTTATGATCGGACGGCCAAGGGGAATGCCTTAATCAGAAATACAACTAATCTACAAAACTAGTTAGATCTAAGCATATATCTCATATAAAAATTGATCTAATTAAAACATATTTTGCATACATCTCATGTATCATATCATGCATATTTTTTAGATCTAAATTATCTCATAATCATCTAAAATATTAAATTTAAATTTGATCACATCAATTAAAATTTAATCTAGACCTTTTTGTAGAACTATTCTACAACTAGTCTAAACATGCAACTACCATATCTCATATGAACAAATTAAATTTAATTTATTTTTTATTTTTAGATCTAATTATAATATTTATAAGATCAAACATAGTAAATAAATAAATCTTAAAATTATAATTAATTAAATAAAAATTATGATTATACTAGACTACACATAGAACAATTCTATTCCTAGTCTAGTTATGTATCTCATACATTTTAGATCTAGATTAATTAATTTTAATTTTTTAATTTTTTGATTTTAGATCTAATCACTTCTTATGTGATATCTAAAATAACTAATTTATCAAATTAAATTATATCTAAATAAATTTTATGCAACCTGGCTCTGATACCAGTTGAAGGAAAAATCAGATTTTTTGGATCAGGTTCGTTCAAATCTGATTGGATTGAGAGGCATATTTCAAAAATTTTCTCTTAGATCTAAATCAGATCTGATATTTTTCAAATCTAATTTTATGATCTGATAAATAAAAAAATTAAATTAAATTAAATCTACATTAATGTTATCTTGTTTGGGTAATCTGATTACCCCATGATGATCTTGTTGCTTTCTTGAGATTCTAGAAGTAGCCATGCAATTGCCTGGCCTCTATCGATATTCACTCGGGTAGGATCTGGAGATCTTCTTTTTCTCTTTCTTTTCTCCAAAAATTAGATCTAAATCTGATTTTGAAAATCTTCAAAACTCCTTTTGAAGATGTGTTGCTGTCTCTTGTAGCAGGGCTGCCTTCTTGTTTTCCTATCGTCTTTTGATTGCCTGAATCGCACCAAACTCATGCCCAACTACTTTTGGGCACGGAGAGGAGAGAGAAGACTAGTAGATGGCATGGAGAATGAGAGGGAGAGAGGTTATGGCATTGGCAAAAGGCTAGCTCTCTGAAAGTTGGCATAAATAGGGTTTATATAGACCCTATTTGTGCCATGCAGTGCCACATCATCCCGGCCAATCATGGCCTTTTGTACAACCAGATCTAAATCTGATTGTGGATGACATCACCTGATCCAATCAGATTAGAGCCCTCTCAAACCACCTTAGATGGCACCAAGACTGGTCAGAAGAAGTCTTTGGCGCCACCTAGGTTGAGTCCATCAAGCAACCTGAAGTCCCATCCGTATGGGACTCCAGTGTTTATCCACATGAGGTGCATGCCATCCTAGCCATGTGCCCACCATCTACCTACCAAATGGTAGGTGGACTTGGTCAATAAGTCTCTCCTATGGGTGCATGACACATGGGCAGATGTCCAAGGGTCAAAGGTCAATATTTGACCAAATTCAAAGGATAAGAATTAGCAGGTGACAAAAAATGGCAGGTGTTGTCTCAAATTTATCTCAAAAAATGGTAGGTGTTGTCTCAAATTTTCTGACCTAGACAAGCTTCAATCAGACCAAATAAAGATACTTGAGTGAGCACAAATATATTTGGCTCAGTCGAGACAACTTTTAATGATAGAAAAAGGAGAACGTTAGGTTCAATCGTGTGCTAGCACGATTTTCTTAAACCTAATTGAATCTAATTCAAATCAATTGAACTGGATTAGTCCAATTGATGATATCCAGATCCAAACCCTTATTTGTGTGATCCAGTTAGGTTCAGTTTTGTATGGTAATGGGATATGTCGTGATCTCCATCATCGACATCATCAAAACTCCTTTCGATGGATCAGAACTCTTCTGATTCAGACAACTAGAATGATCGATCATCTAAATCATTCTAATTGCTCCAAAATCCACTAGTGACACCTAGCAGTATATGGTGGCAATCCATCAAAACTAAAAATGAACCTCTCGGTGTAGCTACTTGTGTGATTAAGTTCTTCTATCTTGAGCCCTGATCAGATTAGGGTTAAGGTGAACTCGTCAAACCCTAATTTCTATCATATGATTTAATCATTTGATTCAAGTCTGATGTGAAAACCTTAATAGAAACTCTTTCTATTATTTCACTCTCTGCCATGGCCATGGGCTTATGGACTTGATTTTCATGATCATCATAGGGCTACTCCTCTTCTATCGAGGTAGATAGATTTCCTCTTGGTGCAATGCAATTCCTACAATGAATATGTTATAGCCAACATACACCTCAGGATTCTGAATAGCTAGGAGATCGAGTCATAGTGTAGTTAAACTATAACACCCTCATGGTGAACTGTCGATGCACCTTAGGTCAAACAATCAGACACACCACTGCAGCTTCGAGTCAGTCATCGACGAGAAGGTAGGGTTCCTTATGACTACTCGAGGTGGTCACACTCAGTGCCCTCATTTTCTAACGAGTATCTATAGTCTCACTTCGGTATCTCCACACCATAGATTTAAGACTCATCTACTATAAAGAAGCGATTGTACACTAACTTTTCGGATCAATCACCATCTTCATGACGATCCTACGATCAGAAGCATTTTATGAGTTAATAATGAAAATTCTTATCTTAAATTTTCAACTCTTGAAAATAAGAATTATCATTACTATTAACTCAAGGGATGTATCACAAGCACTAAATATACATATGTGATAGAAAATAATCTATTTTATTATTTATAGTCAAAATTATAATTTTGCTCCTAGAAGTGTATTACAAGTGTCAGCCAATTCTGGCTTCTAGGACACACATATCTAACAAAATGTTTCTCATAGGTAATGGGGTTCATGGTGATGATTTTAAAACCTATAACAAGATGATATCGAATATCGACTCCGAGAAATGGTTAGAGACAATAAAGTCAGAAATTGACTTGATGCACTCAAACCAAGTCTGGATCTTGGTAGATCCACCAGGAGGTATAGTACCTATTGGGTGTAATTGGATCTACAAGAGAGATTGATGCAGATGGAAATGTGGAGATATTCAAGGCTAGATTAGTGGCAAAAAGTTATAGTCAGTGCTAAGGCATTGACTATCAGGATATCTTTTCGCCAGTAGCTATGCTAAATTCCATCCGCACATTGCTTGCTGTTGCAGCTTATTTCGATTATGAAATATGATAAATGGACGTAAAAATGATATTCTTAAATGAATATCTTGAGGAAGATATCTATATGGAATAGCCGCTAGGTTTCACATCCAGTGATGATGATCATAAGGTATGCAAGCTGCAAAGATCCATATATGGACTTAAGCAAGCATCTCGGAGCTGGAATACTCATTTTAATGATGTGATCAAATTATTTGGTTTTATCAAGGATGAGGAGGAGCCATGTATCTTCAAAAAGGTTAGTGGAAGCACTATTGTCTTCCTCGTATTATACGTGGATGACATCCTCCTTATTGGGAATGATATTCCCATGTTGACCATAGTTAAAATATAGTTATCTAAAGAATTCTCCATGAAAGACCTAGGAGAAGCGTCCTTTATTCTGAGAATTAAGGTCTATAGAGATAGACCGAATAGGATGCTAGAACTTTCATAGAAGATGTACATAGAGGAAGTGCTAAAAAGGTTTAGCATGGAAAACTCTAAGAGGGGTTTGATATCCTTTAGACATGGCATTCATCTTTCCAAGAAGATGTGCCCTAGCACATCAGAGGAAATAGAACACATGAGCAAGATTCCTTATGCTTCAGCAATAGGGAGCCTCATGTATGCCATGTTATGTACACGACCTAATATAGCCCATGCTGTGAGTGTCACGAGTAGATATTAGTCGAATCCAGGTGAAGAACACTGGACTTCTGTGAAATGTATCCTTAAGTACTTGAGAAGAACTAAGGATATGTTGTTGGTCTTTAGTAACGGAGAACTCCAAGACCAGGGATACACAGATTCAAATTTTATGTTCGATGTAGATGATCGAAAGTCGACATCTGAGAGTCTATTTTTGTGCAATGATGGAGCTATCAGTTGGAAGAGTTCCAAGTAGATAGTGATAGCAGATTCCACCATGGAAGCAGAATACATCACTGCATCAAAAGTTGCAAAGAAGGCATTCTGGTACAAAAAATTTGCCACAGAGATCGGAGTGATGCCATTCCTCTATACTGCAACAACAATGATGCCATAGTCCTTGCTAAGGAGCTGAGATCTCATAAAAAATCTAAGCACATCGAGCGGCGATACCACCTCATCTGTGATTACCTCGAGAAGGGTTATGTTGAGGTCAAGAGAGTCGACTCCGCAGATATTGCGGTGGATCCACTTATAAAGCCATTGGGCCAGTAGAAGATCCAAGCCCACCTTGAGAAGATGGGACTTAGATTTATAGCCAATTGGCTTTAAGTCAAATGGAAGTTTGTTAGATATGTATATGCCCTATAAGCCAGAATTGGCTGACACTTGTAATACACTTCTAGGAGCAAAATTATAATTTTGACTATAAATAATAAAATTGGTTATTTTCTATCACATATGTGTATTTAGTATCTGTGATACATTCCTTGAGTTAATGGTAATGATAATTTTTATTTTCAAGAGTTGAAAATTTAAGATAAGAATTTTCATTATTAACTCATAAAATGCTCCTGACCGTAGGATCATCATGAGGATGGTGATTGATCCAGAAGGTTGGTGTACAATCACTTCTTTATAGTAGATGAGTTTTGAGTCTATGGTGTGGAGACACCAGAATGAGAGTACAAGTACTCGTTAGAGAATGAAGGCATTAAGAGAAACCACCTCGAGTAGTCATAAGGATGTCTACCTTCTTGTCCATGACTGACTTGAAGCTGTAGTGGTGCGTCTGCTTCTTTAACCTGAGGTGCATTGGCAGTTTACCTTGATGGTGTTATAGTTTGACTACACCATGACTCGATCTTCTAGCCATTCGGAACTTTGAGGTGTATGTTGGCTATAGCATGTTCATTGTAGGAATTGGATTACACCATGATGGAATCTATCTACCTCGGTAGATGAGGAGCAGCCAAATGATGATCATGAGAATCAAGTCCTTAAGCCCATGGCCATGGTAGAGTGAAATAATAGAAAAAGTTTCTATTAAGGTTTTCACATCGGACTTGAATCGAATGATTAAATCATATGATAGAAATTAGGGTTTGACGAGTTCACCTTAACACTAATCTGATTGGGGCTCAAGATAGAAGAACTTAATCACACAAGTAACTGCACCAAGAGGTTCATTTTTAGTTTTGATGGATTGCCACCATATACTGCTAGGTGTCACTGGTGTATTTTAGGAGCAATTAGAATGATTTAGATGATCGATCATTCTAGTTGTCTGAATCAGAAGAGTTCTGATCCATCGAAAGGAGTTTCAGTGGATGTCAATGATAGAGATCATGACATATCCTATTATCATACAGAACTGAACCTAACTGGGTCACACATATAAGGGTCTGGATCTGGATATCATCAATTGGACTAATGCAGTTTAATTGATTTGAATGAGATTCAATTAGGTTCAAGGAAATCATGCTAGTACACGATTGAGCCTAACGTTCTCCTTCTACTATCATTAAAAGTTATCTCGACTGAGCCAAATATATTTGTGCTCACTCAGGTATCTTTACTTGGTCTGACTAGAGCTTGTCCAGGTCAGAAAAGGATTGTCTTATTTTATAAGATAAATTAGAGACAACACCTACCATTTTCTGTCACCTGCTAATTCTTATCTTATGATTTTGGTCAAATGTTGACATTTGACCCTTGGACATCTGCCCATGTGTCATGCACTTTTTGGAGAGCAGATAGGGGCTTGTCTCCTTACTAGATTTTGGAAAGGAGGGGGTGCATGCCTAAGGAGGCATGCACCCATGGATAGGGATGACTGGAGTCCCATATGGATGGGACTCCAGGTTGCTTCTTGATTTCTACTTAGGTGGTCCTTATCCATAGACTTTGATCAGTCTTAGGTGCCATCTAAGGATGAATTAGTGGGGCTCTCATTTAATTGAATCAAGTGATGTCATCCCACCAATCAGATTTAGATCTGATCGTGATTGGCCGGGATGATGTGGCACTGTACGGCGCAGCAAGGTCTATAAATAAACTCTCTCTACGCCCAACTTTCAGAGAGTTCCCTCTTAGCCATGCCCTAAGGCTACCCCTCTCTCTCCTCCATGCCATCTTCTAATACTCTCTCTCCTCTCCACGCCCAAGGAAGTTGGGCTTCAGTTTGGTGCGATTCAGGCAAGGAAAGGCTGATAAGAAAGGAAGAAGGCAGCACTGCTGTAGAGACGACAGCAGATCTTTGAAAAGAGTTTCAAAGATCCTTCAAATCAGATTCAGAACTAATTTTTGGAGAAGTGATAAAGAAGAAGAATATCTCCAGATCCAGTCTGAGTGGATACCTATAGAGGCCAGGCGTTTGTGCGGCTAGATCCAGAACCTCAGGCAATCAGCAGGATCATCAACGAGTAATCTGATTACCCACATCAAGGTATAAATTAAATTAGATTTAATTTATTTTTATTTTTATTTATTAGATATATATAATTAAATCTAAAATATCTCAAATCTAATCTAGATATATAAAAAATTTTTTTGAAATATCTCTCTCGATCTGATCAGATCTGAACGAACCTAATCCGAGAAATCAAGATTTTTCCTTCAAGGTATTTGACCTGGACAAGGACTCCTCTATATCTCTCTATATAGGATGAATTTTAGATTACCTTTTGGATATATTCTAGATCAATTGAGAGACCTTTGGGGTGTGTGAAAATCAGGGAGAAAGAGTATTAGGGCATAGTGATTTCATAAACACCAATCTAGGTGTCTAGGTGAGAGAACAAAGAAGAAGAAGTAGGGTTCTTCTTTTAGGATTTTTTCATTGATCTTCTCCTCCTTCTTTAGAGATTTTTTAGAGGTGTCTTAGGTTTAAAATCTCTTCTCCTTCCTTCTAAAAATTGGAGAGTCTATGATTTGAAGAAGATGGTTTCAGATCGACTATCAAAGAAGGATCAGTATAATACTAGCATACTGTGTTGATTTCCAGTATTTGGACTTTTGATCGTGATCATGAGCTCGTGTGGATGACTCCTAGAGGTCGGATGCATGTGCAGCTTACAACTTCATCCTCAAGCCCGGATCAGCAAGTTAGAACATATAACTTGCACATGTAATAGATCTGATCTATTATTTTAATACCTGCATTAGATGTAGTGTATATACATGTTGATGTGATCAATATGTTTTAGTTTCTTTTTTAGATTTTAATTTTTGATTTAATAACATGCCATGATCATGTAATATATCTTAGATCTAGGGTATTTTTTAGAATTTAAAATTAATTTTGATTAATTTTAGTCTTTTGCTGCCAGATCTTGAAAAGTTTTAAGATCTTGCTTTGAAATCATAGATCTGGTTCTATCAGATCCATCCAATAAATAAACAATGCCCTCATTGCTCTCAAGAAAGTCAAATAGCTCTTTTCTACAACAAACATGATATGAACATGTAGAATCTAAAATCTACTACTAGAAAGAAGTAGGTATCTCATCTGAGACCATAAACACACAATCATTAGTTTCATCTGTGTTGCTACTATGGACCGCTACCACTTAGCCTTCGTCTAATCCATATGTTATGGACAATCTCTAACTCGATATCCTAACTCATCATACTAGTAGTATCTAATCTTGCTAATGTCCTTCATCTAAGACTTGGATTGCCTATCTTGTGATCCTCTACTACTTGATCTTCTACCACCACCACCTTTAGTCACTATCATAGTGGAGTTACAATCTGAACTCGAGACTCGATTCTCCTACCTGAGAATCTTATTTTGGAGAAGTGCAGAAGTAACTTCTTCCTTCTTGATGGTGCTCTTTTTCATAAGAAGAGCAGTCACCAAAGACTCAAAAGAAGGGGAAGCAATGAAAGCAAGATCAACATCTTGGTCTTCTCCTCAACCTTTTCACCAATACTGAGGAGGTCGGTAAGAATCTTTTAGAAGTTGCTAAGATGCTCCTGCATGATCATTTATAGCTTGTAGAACTACTTTTAAAGGAGAGAGTGTTGGTGAGTGAATTTATCATGTATATCTCCTCGAGCTTCGATCAATCACCATCAGTAAAATCTCAGTAAGCACATGGATCACTACATCATCCGTCAAGTACAAGCAGATCATACTAACTACCTACATCTAGAGCTGCCTCCAATTCTTTACCTCCATGATAGTCAGCTTCTCTTCGTATAAGAGAGCATCAATCAATCCTTATTGGATGAGCATATCCTTCGCCCTCGCTTACCATAAGAAGAAATTACTCTTTTCATTGAACTGGTTGATCTTTATTTTGCTTAAGTTTGTCTTTTTCATCTTCTTTGATCTCGATCAATACCACCATAATCTGATGCTCTCATAATTTGGCTTTGATACCAATTATTATGATACCACTTGCTCTGGTACCATCTACTAAGAAGATCTCTCTATGGAATACAAATTCCCTAGGTCCAGGATTGGAATGCTGGTGACGATGTCGATACCTTAATAGATAAAAAGAAGAGATATAAGAAAGAACATAATCAAATACGTAGATCAAGCCAAGGCTTACCTCCATAGATTATACAAGCTTCTTTATGAGAAAAGAAAAAAATTTATAAAAGAAAATTAGACCCTCTCAACTGTTATATATTAATCCATCTCTCAAAATAAGAAGCACTCTAATCCCCTATAATGCTCTCTTTCTCTAGGAGACCTCTTGTAGCTATCTCTAGACCATGCCCATGCACTGGGCCTACGCCTGTGTGCCTATGGTCTGGAACATGGCCTGTTGCGGGCGTGCCCTCCTATGGGCCACTGTGGGTTCCTTCGAGCTTCTTCTTTGTGTGTGCTTCATCTATGGATCGAATTTTGAGATATTTTTTCTCAACAAGGACTCAAAAGTACTGCTTTAAGTTAGATTGGATTACTATCGATCTATCAATATAAGCCAAATCGAGTTATTGCTGATCTGCCAATATAATACTTGATCTCTAGCAAGAAGACATTAGTTACTCTCCAGCTATCTTATAGCTATCTTGAAAGGAATATGCCCTACAAACTAATCAAAATTTATATTTTGATAAGTTATCCTTTTGTCTTCCAGACTCATGTAATGATATTTTTTAAATCAAAAAGGTATTTATATTTCATCATATGCTGTGTCTTATTGTTTTAAGATTATAATGAACTCCATAGATCAGGGCTATGATTTTAGGGTTATAATGAGATCATACCTGTAAGATCTAAAATATTAAAATCTTAATTTAAAATATTTTTGGTCGATGGAACATTGAGTTGGAAATCAATATTTTTCGTAAGACTAGCACATCCTATGTATGCTCGATGGAGAGTGTGATTGATCTCACAATCACCTGTGTGAGATACTAATACAAAAATATGGATGCTCATTAGAGAATGAGTTCACTCAATTGATCCAACTTGAGAATATTTGATGGAGTCTTATTTGCATGTCAAGAGATGTTACTCATGGTGGGAGTTGTGCATGTAATCCTTTGACCTAAGATTGCCATAGAACTTTGTTTGCATGATTCCATATTTTGCTTTATACTCATTCATGATTTAGTTATGTACGATGATAAGTACCATAAATTTATTAATAGAAGTATTAATTTATCAATTAATTTATATTAATTTTTAAAAATTAATGATTAATTTATATATATTTTTAAGAAATTAATATTTTTATTAATTAAAAAATAATTAAAAAATAATAAAAATTAAAAAATAAAATTTTAGTATTAATGAAAAGAGCTTATTTTTTTGATCATAATAAAATAAATTTGAAGCAAAACGGAGCTCAAACGGAGAAGATATGAATTTTTAAAGATAAAAAAATTAAATAAAAAAGGAAAACGAGCCAAGCTGATAAAGCCAGTGCGCCAAGCCAGCCAGCCAAGCCGACTCAACCGCAGAAGCCATCAATCGATCCATGATCTAGGCATGGACTGTCAGCTCAGCAAAAATTGGTGAATCACGGAGCGACACATGGTGGACCTACACGCTTAAAGGGTTCACTAAAAATCTATCGTGGCTCATAGGGTATTTTGAACTTTTCACTCGACGATAGGAGGTGCTGATTGGTTGCGGTGTATGGTGCAGTCAGTCCACACGATCCATAGCTACAGTAATTGCATGATCCAACGACCTATGTTCGATCTGGTGGAGATTCGACGGCCCATGACAAATCCTTCTTTGATTCGAATTGTGCTCAGCGATCTGGCGTGATCCGACATCCAGAAAACTAGCCCGGTGAAGATTCGATGGTCCAGGAAGCTCTCAACTTCATTAAAACATCCAAAACTCAATCTGACGGCTAGATTTTCTCTTGATTAATGCAATCGGATGGCTAAAATTTAATCCAACCTGATCTGGGCTCATACGCATTCGATTTTGATGATTTTTGGTCCATTGGATTCCCATCAACAACCAGATTTCATCCAGAGCAGCAGAATTCATCCAGGACTCCTTTTAATATGATTTTTACTCAAATTTCTTCATATTTTGATGATCAAAGAGCTCCTAGTCCCACATTGCCCAGAAGAAAACTCTCCAGCCCTTCTAGTTCTACGAAAAGGACCTCAGGCCTCTAGAAATCAACAGATCTGATCAAGGTCAAGCTTTGGTGTAGGGGGAAGCCTGGCTAAGGATTAATGGCTACTTCAAAGCAATGGGTGCTGAGAAGAAGTGCTGGGCTTCTACACCATGTTTCTACCAATGTTGATTCAAGATTAGAGATCAGGCTATTTTAATTTTTTTTTCCTTTTAAATTCCATGTATTTAAATTCTAAAATTTTAATTAATAAAAATTTTATTTTTTTTTACACTTTAATTTCATGTTCTTTATTTTTGTGATAATTTAATTTATGCACTTTAATTATTGCTTTTTATTTTATTGCAACTAGATGCTAAGATCTAACTAGTAGATCTTAGTGCCAAGTTTAAATTTTTGCACCTTTTAATTTTCACTTTTAATTTTTCGACTTCACTTTTGATTTCAAAACTCAAATCCTTTTCTTTTTTCTTTTCAAAAATCAAAGATTTTAAATCTAAAACACTACCTTTCCTATGGATTCGATCCGACTCAGTACTATCTACGTATTTTTAATTATTTTAAGTTGGATTAAACTGATAAATACAGTGTCTTAATAACAACATCACGTTTCTATCAAATTTTTAGCATCGTTGCCGGAGAAGGAATAGATGCTTTTTTTTTTGATTTCTTTGATTTTTTTGTAAATTAATTATAAATATTTTTTTTTAAATATTGCTTGCTAATTTTTTTATTTTGCAGAAAAAGAGGTTAAAGAACAAAAATAACCAGGGCAAGGAACAAATTATTTAGTTTTGCTTGGTGAGATCAATCCCAACCCTAGTCCTTTTATTTATTTATTTATTTATTTATTTTATTTTTAAATTAAATTTTTTAAAAAAATATATCCACTTAAATCTAATTAAAAATCTCATGATAAGATTAAAAATTCTAATTGCTTAGAGCATGCATCATATTAGTTTTATTTTTATTTTTATTTTTTTTGGTGATCGCTGGAGGCAAAGTAAGCTCTTAAGTTTAATCAATTTCATGCATCTACTTTAGTTGCATAGAATTCCTTATTGAAAGTGATTGTGCATATGCATCTTTAAATCAAATTAAGGGCATAACCCAATTAATCAAGATAAGGTGGAAATTTGATCACCCTTCCTTGGCCCACAAACAACCAACCAGCATCCTACATTGACCTAAGCCTTTAATTTTAAAATCAATTAGACATCAGCCCTAGGAACTCGAGCTCATTAGGATAAGAAATCCTAAGAGTTGAACCATGTCAGGGTTAGTCAATTTGACTGGTGTCTAGGAAAGTGGTTCAGGGACAACTCGGCCCGAAGGAAGGTGGTTTCTAATTTATTCCATTCGCTTACCTGGCCAAGCACAATTGGTATCTAAGACAAGCAATGGAGGGACTCGCATCGACCTTACACTTACCTGGTCAGTTGATTGACTGATCCTACACTTGGAAGGCTTAAAGGTGACCTTAACAGTTTGGAGCTATCTAGATCTAGGATAATCCTTAGTCAGGATTGATTGACCAACTTGATTGCTAACTAACATCAAATTTAATTAAAACTAATTTTTCTATCTCTTCTTAGCTCTAGGACTCCTTAGGACCTCTTCTTTAGAACATTTATTTTTTTATTTTTTTCTCTTCAAAAATTAAATTAAATTAAATTAAATTAAAATTAAATATTAAATTAAATTAAATTAAACTAACTAAAAAATACTAAAAATAATAATTAATTTAAATTAAATTAAATTAAAAATAATAATTAAAATAATTAAAATATTTTTTTAAAAAAATAATAAAATAATAAAAAAATTTAAAAAAAATTAAAAATTTTAAAAAAAAATTTGAACCACACATTAGGGTTGCACTAGTACATATACGGTAGGAAATTACTTTATCTGATCTAGTTGAATCCAACCATAACATTGCAAGACTGAACCGTATTAAACCCGATGGCTGAAAATTTTAGAGAGCCACCTAAGCAGATTAAGAAGTATTTTATCCCTTCTACCTATAGCCTATCGACTTGTATCCAGTTACCTAATATCCATGCTACCCACTATGAGATCAAGCCGACCATAATCTAGATGCTTCCATCTTTCTATGGGAACACCAATGAAGATCCTTACAAACATCTGGATGAATTCTTAGAAATCTGCTCTACGGTAAAAATTTAAAATTTAACTAATGATGCTCTTAGATTAATTTTATTTTTCTTATCATTAAAAGACAAAGCCAAGTACTGGCTTGGCACAATAGGAAGACCAATTAAAACTTGGGTTGAATTGCAAAATGAATTTCTTAAGAAATTTTATCTCATAGGTCGAACCAATATTATGAGGCGAGCTATCACTGAATTTGCTTAGCTTTCAAGAGAATAGATTCACGAGTCATGGGAGAGACTTAAGAAACTTCTTAGAAAATGCCCACACTATGGTCTGTCTAAGTGGTAAATAGTTCAAGCTTTCTATGAGGGTTTAGGAGATCAATACAGATAGATGGTAGATGCATCCTGTGGAGGTGCATTCATGAACAAGAGTGAGGACAAAGCCTATACTTTATTTAAAATTCTGAGTGAAAACTCAATTAACTATACATCATTATCTTTCTACCAAACCTGAGCAAGGATCCATGAATTTAAACATCTAGAATCCAGTCCTAAGGCTAATTCAAATTTGATAAATAAAGTTGACCTTCTTGCTTAGAAATTAGATCAACTCCTAACCCTAGGTCAACAATCTCCTACACAATTCACATCACCTTCTAATTATCAGGAGATTTATTCAATCTATGCTAGCCCAATCCATCATGTGAATGAATGCCCTATGGTTGCACAATTTCCATCTTTTATCCAAGAATAAGTCCAAGCTATTCAAGACTACTTCAAGTTGGTTAATGATCCATTTTCAAATAATCCAGATTGGAGTAACTACTCTAATTTTTCTTGGACATCCCAACAGACTCAGGCTCAGACCCAAATTTCACCTATGCAAAATTATCAAAATAGACCCCAATATCAAAACTATGCCTATAATAATGGTCAGCCTAGTCAATTTATCCAGCCATCATATAACAATCAGCTATCATACCCACCTCCTCAATAGACCAATCTAGCTGATGATAGATTTAATCAACTTCAACAATTAATTCTGAATCAACAACAATCAATCTTGACTCAACAAGAATCTATCGTCAGACTAGAAGCTCAAATAGGATAATTAGTTGAGTCTAACATAAGAGAGAACTAGATCAACTACCAAACCTACCAATTTCAAACAACCCACCCAATGTCCACCAACCATTTGGATCAAGTTATCAATTTAATATCTCACATAAGAATCCTCAATTAGAGAATGCCAAAGTAATTCCTGAACTTAAAAGCTATAGGATTCTTATGGACCCATACCAAGACCAGGTGAGAGAGGCTAGTACTGATGCTAGCCAAAATAAAAATTTAGAGAAACTGGTTAGTACTGAGACTAATGACATAGAAGAACCTAAGCCAGGAATTAGTACTGATGCTAGTTCCAGTTTAGATAAGACAGACATAGAAAAAAAGAGAATAGATGATTTACCCAAAACTTATAAACCTAAAAAGCTGGTTCTTCTTACAAAAATTAAGAGGCATGTAATGAAAAGTCAACAGAGTTGTTTAAGCAAGATCACATTAATTTACCTCTAGAATTAAAACCACTTTTAGTCACCCTTCTAGCACCCATTGAATCAAACTTAGTGCTTGTTGGGAGGCAACTCAATATTTAGTTTTCTTTAGTTTAATTTATCTTTTTAGTTGACTTTCTTTTTAGGATAATTTGAATAAGTTGGAGGGAGAGCTTAAATTTTCAAAGGCATGTGCTGGACCAAAAATATACTAAGTCAGGTATATTCTTTCATGTTCTTTATTACACCCTTTATTTTTTCTCCTCCATTGAGGACAATGTCGATTAAGTTGGGGGGGGAGAAAAATAAAAATTTTAAGTTCTCAAAAAAGTTAGTATTTAGTATTTAAACACCTGATTATGCTTAAGAATCGAATTAAACCAAGCATTTTTAAAAAAAAATTGATACACGGATAAGAAAATCTGTGAGATATTGAGAAATCAAGTATTAAAAAAATTCAATAAAGAGTTAAGTCTAGAACATAAATTTTTTTTTTTTTGAGTATTTCTAATTATTTCTACTAGCATCAAAGAAAAGTCTACTTTTTATGGGCTTATGTAGGATAACTATACATTTCTTTATATAAAAAAAAATTATTTTAATAAAATATTTTTCAAATACTTCTCATTGAGTAACCGGCCTCTTTGCCTAAGAAAGCATTGAGTTTCGCATCACAAGGTGTGAAGGGCAAAGAAGCTCATTGTAAAGCTAGTCTTAACTCATAGCCTGTTTAATTCGAGCTAGTAAGCCCGAGGGGTATTTTATACCTAGTGCCCTAAAGCCAATTGGTTTGGGAGTCATTGGCCTAAGACTCGCTACATGGATCAAATAGAAAGCTTAAGGAGTTAAGACACTTAATAGTGATACAATGTTAAAAAAAAAAATATTGATTTTCCATCGAGTAATCGAGTCCCGTTGCCTAAGTAATGATATTCGCATCAAAATGTGGGCAATGTAAAAATAAAAATCAATAAATGAAGGGCGAAAGTAGTAATATACTTGCCTATATGAAAGTCTAGATAAATCAGAGATAAAGGTGGAATAATTTAAAAAAAAGTTCAAAAAAATTTAATATTCTTTACTTAATTTCTCTATTGATAAGTATTAATACCCTAATGATATGTCTCACTTAAGCTTTACTGAATATCAATGGCCATTTTGAAAACTTCTTAGGTAAAATTTGAAACTCTAAAGTTAAAAGATATTTAAAACTAAATTCTTTCTTTACTCGAGGACGAGCAAAGCTTAAGTTGGGGGGTGTGATAAGTACCATAAATTCATCAATAAAAATATTAATTTATCAATTAATTCATATTAATTTTTAAGAATTAATGATCAATTTATATATTTTTAAGAAATTAATATTTTTATTAATTAAAAAATAATATATATTAAAAAAATAAAATTTTAGCATGAATGGAAAGAGCTTATTTTTTTGATCACAACAAAATAAATTTGAAGCAAAATGGAGCTAAAATGAAGAAGATATGAATTTTTAAAGATAAAAAAAGTAAATAAATAAAAAAAGGAAGACGAGCCAAGTCGATGAAGCCAGTCAGCCAAGCTGACTTAGCCATGGAAGCCATCAGCTAGTCCATAATCTAAGCGTGGACCACCAGCTCAGTAGAAATCAGCAAATCATGGAGTGACATGTGGTGGACCTAGACCCTTAAAGGGTTCACAAAAAATCTATCGTGGCTTACAGGGCATTTTGAACTTTTCACTCGATGATAGGAGGTGCTGATTGGTTGCAGTGTACGGTGTAGCTAGTCCACACAGTCCATAGATAGAGTAATTGCGCAATCCAATGGCCTGTGTTCGATCCGATGAAGATCCGAATAAATTCGATAAATCCTTCTTTGATTCGAATAGTGCTCAGCGATCTGGCATGATCCGACATCCAAAAAACCAGTCGATGAAGATCCGACGGTTCAGAAAGCTCCTGACTTGATTAAAACATCCAAAACTCAATCCGACGATCAGATTTTCTTCTGATTAATGCAATCGGATGGCCAAAATTTAATCTGACCTGATCTGGGCTGATACGCATACGATTTTGATGATTTTTGGTCTGTTGGATTTCTATCAATGGCTAGATTTCATCTAGTGCAATAGAATTCATCTAGGACTCACTTTAATCTAATTTTTACTCAAATTTCTTCATATTTTGATGATTAAAGAGATCCTTAGTCCCACATTGCCAAGAAGAAAATTCTCTAGCCCTCCTAGCTCTATAAAAAGGACCTCAGGCCTCTAGAATTCAATAGATCTGATTAAAGTGAAGCTTTGGTATAGGGGAAAGCCAGGCTAGGGATTAATGGCTGCTTCAAAGTAATGTGTGTCAAGCAGAAGAGCTAGGCTTCTACACCATCTTTCTGCCAATGCCGATCCAAGATCAGAGATCAAACTATTTTATTTTATTTTATTTTTTTAAAATTTTATGTATTTAAATTTTAAAATTTTAATTAATAAAAATTTTATTTTTTTATACTTTAATTTCATGCTCTTTATTTTTATTGCAATCTAATTTATGCACTTTAATTATTACTTTTTATATTATTGCAACTAGATGCTAAGATCTAACTAGTAGATCTTAGTACCAAGTTTAAATTTCTACACCTTTTAATTTTTATTTTTAATTATCTGACTTCACTTTTGATTTTAAAACTCAAATTCTTTTCTTTTTTTTTTTTCAAAAATCAAAGATCTCAAATCTAAAATACTATCTTTCCTGTAGATTCAACCCGATTTACTACTATCTATGTATTTTTAATTATTTTAAGAAGTCGAATTAAATCAATAAACATGGTGTCTTAACGACAACATCACATTCCTATCATATGGGATATTCTAGATTTGGTGGATTATATATGGAGATTGTGAGTATATCAACATTAAAATGATCACTCTTAGTAAGAGAAGATCACATCCTACTTGCTTTAATCGAAAGATGATTTAGGAAGATTTTAATCAAACTATTATGAATATTATAAATGATTTCTTATATTTGATTAATCAACTCATCATTATAAGATTGAGAAAAATATAAATATAATATTGAACTTAGCATGATTCCATATCTAGAGTTATATTCGGGATGCAGGGTGACCATAGGATTGAATTACACGATAACTTTTTGTTGAAGAATATTTTTCATATTTTCATTAAAATTTCATATCTTTTGGATAGACATGATACATTGCTAGATGTTAATCTTATTTTGTGGGTTTGATCAAATTAAAAAGTTTAATTTGATCATCAATTATAAAGGGTTCTAATTGTTTGAATTCGGTTAGCTTGATTTGATATAAATCGATTTGATTGAGTTCTAAATTTAGGTCAAATCGCATCTAGACCTACTGCTAGCTAGATGTGGAACCCAATAGATCATACACAAAGAAAATTGATCAAGGATCTAATTGGATTAGATCATATTTGCAAGATGAACATGCTAGCACATGTTGCAAATCCTAACTCCTACATTTGAATCATATTCAAATTTAGTTTCAATTTGGGCTAATTAAATCTAATTTAATCCAAATCAGATTTAGATTCTTAGTTGGGTTAACCCTTGGCTAGTTGACCAAGGGATTTGGTGCTTCTTATCTACATCCCATGTGCTAGAGAGCCTCTCTCTTGGTGCATGAGGAATGCATCATGTGCAAGGATGTTAGGTGTGGAGTTTGTTGGCGCCAACCTCATTCATCCTTATCCAATTTA
The DNA here is from genome assembly GCA_006176705.1 of Cocos nucifera. NCBI lineage: Eukaryota > Viridiplantae > Streptophyta > Magnoliopsida > Arecales > Arecaceae > Cocos > Cocos nucifera. The sequence continues at coordinate 315,011 of QRFJ01001666.1, read as the reverse complement.
TTATGTCACGTAACATTTTGTGGGTGTGGACTTTTGATCTTAGAAGGGCCCCAATGTGTTCTTCTACAGATGGAATACTTTGGTATTCATTTAAAATTTGGATAAGGATCCATCTCCTAGCCATCCCTTGGTTATTGGCGCCACTTGGACTAAGAGTCCAAGTGGAATAAAACTTTGATCCATTCCATGCCAAACTCAGATTTGGCATAGTCCAAGTGGAATAAAACTTTGATCCATTCCATGCCAAACTCAGATTTGGCACCCCCTTGGTGGACCATTAGATGGTCTTCAAATCAGATCTCCACCCTTCATTGATTGGCACCATTTAATATTGCTTTGTGACACTCGAAAAAATGACATAGAATTTCATTCTGAAGAGTCCTTCTGCATGAAGTGACTCTTGGATTTAATTCTCTTTATTCTTCATGTGTCCTAAGAATTTTAATGGGCATGAGATCATCTAATGGGGCATGAGATATGGTGAGGAATGGGCATGAGAAATTGTGGATGGAACCTCTACGCAATCTATAAGTAGGGGGCGCACCAGTCTTCCGAGACATCCATCCCAATCCTTTTCTTACAATTCTCTCCACTTTGTCCAATTTCTTTCTTCCTTTCTTTATTAAGACAAGGTCCTAATAAGGACAAGGAGTCTGCTTTAGGACAAGGGTCTAGGAAGAAAGATAAGGAAGACAAGGAGAAAAGAAAGAAAGAGAAAGGGAAGGCAAGGAGGAAGGAAGCCAGGCTAGAGGAGGTTTTGCCCAAATTAAATTCTTGCAATAAGAATTTAATTCAAGGAATCAATTAGAAGAAGGTGTTAGAGGCTTGATAAAGTCCTCATGTAGGTTAATGTTGGAGGGTTAACATGTGGGCACTTGGTGGAATCCCTACTGGACCTTTATCGAAATTCAGACTCAAATCAGGGTTTAACGATCTAGATATGATTTTATACCCTAACTTATGTTATAATTGTATGTTATATGATTTTAATTTAATAAGGTGGTCCTGGGTTAGGGTTTGACTTTGGGATTTCTTTATAAAGTGCTTTGAAATCCATGCTTCCACCTTGGTCACCAAATCCTACAGTGGTATCAGAGCCACCCTTATTGGGTAAAATCATATGTTCATAATGCTTATTATTTTATAGCATGTCGGTAAATATGATGTGATCATATTTAATTATTTATAATTAGATTATAATTTACATCATTCTGTAAGGTTGCCTTGGCATAGTGGTGGATGTCCGCTATGTGGTAGATAGTTGTCCTAGAATAATAGAATCTTATGTGACGTGCTAGTTTATTAATATGAATGCTTATGATTTGTCATGTTTGATATGATCAATACATGCAAATGCTTCATATAAATTATAATGATCATTATATTTATGTCATTTAATTAGGATGTGCATAGAGACCAATTAATCCCTCTTTAAAATTATATTAAGTTGTAGTGCAATTAACCAATAGCAGAACTAGTCTAGATGTATCACTGATCAATCGATGTCTAGGAAAGTGGTTTATGATTGGTAAAGAGAATATCATTTCTAATTGATTCCATTGACTGATCTGGCCAACTTATTGGTGTCTCAGGAAAGCAATGAGAAAACCCCCACTTCTCTCCCACTTACCTAGCTGTTAGATTAATTTAATTCTTGATTGGGATGCTTAGTGTTATATTCACTACAAGAAGGCCTTCCTTCATGCTAGAAAATTATTATATCATGAACCTTAGTAGTTTTGTTGTATAACTATAAGGCCTATTATAGGGATTAACGTAACACTATCCTAGCGCATAAGATGCTTACGACATTTTTCGATATGTTGCTTTGTTGTGTAACCATGAGGGCAATAATATTTGAATTTGACTGTATAGGAATAAAAGATCTAACTAAACTAAAATATTATAGTTTGTTGTGCAACCATAAGGCTATTAATATTTTAGAGGCCATGATTATATCGAGAATTGCATGAATGCAATTGAAAATAGTTTTCCTACCTTTGAACTCATAAAAGGTTTGTTATGTAATTATAAGATCTTTCATGAGGAATTAGGATCTCAATCCTACTAAGAAAATCAATTAAGATTTCTTGATCATCATAAAAGAGGGTTATGATGTCCGATAAAATAGTGGAAGACACAATTTAATTAAAATCCTAATTTAATTATGTAAGTCATCATGAGTTGTTTGCTTATATAATATTCTTTATTATGTAGATTAAATTTTATATGGCTTCTTCACTATCTCTGCATGGTATATTGGATTCAAATAAATTGACCAGTCTCAATTATGTGGATTGGTTGAGAAATTTAAAAATTATGTTCAATCAAGAAAGGATTTTCTATATCCTCAATGCCTCCAAACTTAAGCCGGTAGGGGAGGATGCTACTAAGGAAGAAGTAGCCACATATAAAATATGGCAAAATTATTCATTAACTGTCAAATGCATCATACTGGCCTTAATGAGTAATGAGTTACCGAGGTAGCATGATAGCATGGATATTCAGTTCATACTACTCAATCTAAAAGAGCTTTATGGAGAGCAGAGTAAGACTGCTGGATATGAAATATCTAAGTAATTATTCCATGCCAGGATGGTAAAAGGATCATCTATGCAAAACCATATGCTGATGGTAATTAATCTGATCACTGAATTAGATCAATTAGATTTTGTTATGGATGGAAAGTTGAGTTAGGATCTGATTCTACAATCACTCCCAAAATTATTTTCTCAGTTTGTCATGAACTATCACATGAACAAACTGAATATTTTCTTACCTGAGCTATTAAATATGCTTAAAATAGTAGAGACCCATATCAAGAAGGATAAGACTCTTCTTCTTATTGATAGGATCTCTAAAAAGAAGATAGGCAAAAAGGGTTCAAAGAGGAGGCTAAACCCTAAAGGTGGCATAAATAAGAGGAAGAAGAGAAAGAAGGCCTTTGGTCAAGCAACCTACTTTTACTGCAGCAAAGTAGGTCATTGGAAGAGAAATTGCAAGGCTTACCTTGCAGCTATAAAGACTGGTGCAAGTGTTGCACCAAAAGGTATATATGAGATATATATAATATTATCATTGAATTCTTTCATTTCAAACTCTTGGGTATTGAATACCGCCTGCAGTTCTCATATCTGCAAATCTTTGCAGGGATTGTAGAAAATTAGAGTTTTAAAGAAGGATGACTTCGAACTCTAAGCCACTGGAGGAGAGTCTATCCAAGCAGAAGCTGTAGGGATAAATATTCTGAAATTACCTTTTGGAAAGATTTTAGAGCTAAAGAATTGTTATTATATACCTAAGATCATTAGAAATATTATTTCTATACCTTTGTTGTTAAAACAAGATTATGAAATTGATGTAATGAGCAATGGTTGCTCAATTAAATTTTCTAATGAAATAATACGTTATGGCATTTTTGACAATGGTATTTTGACTCTAACTTTGAATAAGAATATTTTTTTCATATTGATGAAAATAGAAAGTGAAGGAGAGAAAATGTTAATAATACTTTACTTTGGTATTGTCGACTTGGTCATATCAGTGAAACTTGGATTAATAAGTTATACAAAGAAAAATTCTTTGATCCTTATGATTATGAATTATTAGGAACTTGTGAATCTTGTCTCATGGGTAAAATGACCAAAACTCTGTTTAGTGGACATGGAAAAAAGACAAGTGAGTTATTAGAACTTATACATATAGATGTATATGGTCCTATACTCAAGATAAAGGAGGGTACTCTTATTTTATAATATTTACTAATGATTTATCTAGATTCGGATATGTATATCTTATGAAACACAAATCCGAAGTCTTTAATAAATTTAAAGAGTATCAGAGTATGGTCGAGAAACAAACTGAAAGAGTTATAAAAATTCTTTGATCAGATTAAGAAGGAGAATACTTATCCAATGAATTTTTGGACTATCTTAAAGTAAAAGAAATTCTTTCTGAATGGATCCCTCCTTATATACCATAGTTAAATGGTTAGCTAAAAAGAAAAATTGTACCTTATTGGATATGTTATAGTTTATGATGTGCTTTACAGAATTACTTATCTTTTTTTGGGATTATGCCCTGCAGACCATAGTATATATCTTAAATAGAGTACCTTCTAAGTTTGTATCTAGCACTTCATATGAGGTATGGAGAGGTAGGAAATCTAATCTTAAGTATCTTAAGATATGGGGTTGTCTGACATATGTCAAAAAAAAATTTGGACATAAGCTAGATGCTAGAGTAGATAAATATCTATTTGTTGGATATCCTAGAGATAGTATGGGATATCTATTCTACCACCCTACTGAATAAGTGATTTTTGTAAGTAGGCATGCCACTTTCATGGAGAAAGAGTTTATTCTAGAAAAAGACAATGGGAGAAATATTAAACTTAGTAAAATTCAAGATAAACAAATTGAAATTTCTCAACTAGATGTACACATAAATAGGGAAGAACTTGAACACACAACTTCTCTCCATAGGTCTAATAGAATGCAACATGCACTTATGAGGTATGGGTTTATTATTGAGAATAATGAATAATGAACCCCAAATCATTAAAAATGCTGAACCTCTGATCTATACGAAAGCTGTCATGAGTAAGGACTCAGACAGATGGCTAGATGCCATGAAATTCGAGATGGACTCTATGTATATCAACAAAGTTTGGACTTTTGTTGATGCACTGAAGGGTGTGAACTCTATTGGATGCAAATGGGTTTATAAGAAAAAGATTGGAGCAGATAGCCAAGTTGAAATCTATAAATCCAAATTGGTGGCTAAGGATTTCAGGAAAAAATAAGGTGTAGATTATGATGAAACATTCTCACATATTGCCATGCTCAAATTTATTTGGCTTATGCTTGCTATAGTAGCATACCATAATTATGAAATATGAAAAATGGATGTGAAGATCACTTTCCTTAATAATTTTCTTGAGGAGGAGGTTTACATGTCATAGCTAGAAGGATTTATCTCAAGTGAGAGACCAAATGAGGTATGCAAGCTTAAGAAATTCATTTAATTATAGATTAAATCAAGCTTCAAGGACCTGAAACATCCATTTTGATGTCATAGTCAAAGAGTTTGGCTTCATCAAAAAGGTGGATGAACCTTGTGTGTACAAAAAGACTAGTGAGAGTTCCATAGTTTTTCTGATTCTGTATGTGGATGACATACTCCTCATTAGGAATGATATTCTAATATTGCAATTGGTCAAATTATGGTTATCAAGTAAGTTTTTTATGAAATACTTGGGAGAGGTATCCTATATACTTAGTTTAAAGATATATAGAATAGATCTAAAAGGATGCTGAGCTTATCCTAGTCTAGGTACATTGACTTAGTGCTAAAAAAGTTCAGCATGGATGGGAGTAAAAGAGGTTACTTACCCATGAGTTAAAGCATATATCTTTCTAAGAAGATGTCTCCTAAGACACTTGAAGAGAGAAATAGAATAAATTCTATTTTTTATGCTTTGACAGTAGGATCAATATTGTATGCTATGTTATGTACTAGGCCTGATGTTGCTTATGCCTTAGGCATAGCTGGTAGATTTCAAGCTGATCCAGAAGAGGATCATTGGAAAGTAGTGAAAAATATTCTTAAGTACCTAAGAAGGACTAAGGATATTTTTCTAATATATGGAGGATCTAATCTTAAACTAGAAGGATATTCTGACTCTAGTTTTCAATTAGATTGTGATGATAGTAAATCTATTTTAGGATATGCCTTTACTCTAAATGGTGTAGTTGTGAGTTGGAAGAGTTCCAAGCAGCAAAGTGTAACTGACTCAACCACTAAAGTAGAGTACATAGCTGCAAGTAAAGCCACCAAGGAAGCTGTCTGGATGGAGAAGTTCATCACTGAATTGAATGTTATTCTTGAGATTGAGAACCCAGTACCACTTTACTATGATAATACTGGAGTAGTTGCTCAAGCAAAGGAACCAAGGTCTCATCATAAATCCAAGCACATTCTAAGATGCTTGACCTCATTCATGAGATTGTCGAGAGACAAGATGTAGTCATTGAACGAGTAGAAATAAAAAACAACATAGCAGACCTGTTCACCAAGGCTCTACCATAGCAGCAGTTCGATCGTCACCTCAGTTGAATGGGATTGAAATATAAGGATGATTGACTTTAGTGCAAGTGGGAGATTGAAAGGAATATGCCCTACATGCCAATCAAAATTTGTATTTTGATGGGTTGTCCTTTTATCTTCCAAACTAATGTAATGATATTTTTTTTAACAAATAAAGGCATTTATATTTCACCATATGTTGTCTTATTATTTTAAGATTATGATGAACCCCATAGATTAGGGCTATAGTTTTAGGATTTTGATGAGATCATACCTATGAGATCTAAAATCTTAAAACCCTAATCTAAAATATTCCTGATCGATGGAATATTTAGTTAAGGATCAATATTTCTGATAAGACTAGCACATCCTATGTATGCTCGATGGAGATGGTGATTGATCTCATAATCACTTATGTGAGATACTAATACAAGAATGTGGGTACTTATAAGAGAATAAGTTCACTGAATTTATCCAACTTGAGAATATCTGAATGAGTCTTATTTGCATGTCAAGAGATGTTACTCATAGTGAAAGTTGTGCATGTAATCCTTTGACTAGAGATTACTATAGAATCTTGTTTACATGATTCCATATTTTGGTTCATATTCATTCATGACTTAGTTATGTATGAGGTGTTCTAGATATGGTGGATTGTATATGGAGATCGTGAGTATGTCAATATGAAAATGATCACTTCTAGTAAGAGGAGATCATATCTTACTTGCTTCAATCGAATGATGATTCAGAAAGACTTTGATCAATGCATTATGAATATTAAAAATAATTTTTAATATTTTATTAATTGAATCATCATTATAAAATTGAGAGAAATATGACTATGATATTGGATTTGACATGATTCGATATCCAGAGTCATATTCGGGATGCAGGGTGATCGTAGGATCGAATTGCACGATAACTTTTCACTAAAGAATATTTTTGATATTTTTATCAAAATTCTATATCTTTCGGATAGAGATGATATGTTTCCAGATGTTAATCTTATCTTGTGGGTTTGATCAAATTAAAGAGTTCAATTTGATCATCAATTAGAAAGGGTTATAATTGTTCGAATCAGGTCAGCTTGATTTGACCTAAATTGGTTCGATTGAGTTCTAATCAAATTAGGTCAAATTGCACCCAAACCTACTACTAGCTAGATGTGGAACCCAATGAGTCACACATAAAAAAAATTGATCAAGGGTCTAATTGGATTTGATCATGTTTGCAAGATAAACTTGCTAGCATATGTTGCAAACCCTAACTCCTACATTTGAATCAAATTCGAATTTGGTTCTAATTTAGGCTAATTAAACCCAATTTAATCCAAATCAGATTTGGGTTCCTAATTGGGTTGACCTTTAGCTAGTTGACCAAAGGATTAGCGGCCTCTTATCTGCATCCCACATGCCAGAGAGTCTCTCTTTGGGTGCGTGAGGAATGCATCATGTGCAAGGATGTTTGGCGCATGGAATTTGTTGGCACCAAGATGTGTCATCCTTATCCAATTTATTATGTCATGCAACATTTTGTGGGTGTGGACTTCAGATCTTAGAAGGGTACTAATGAGTCCTTCTATAGATGGAATACTTTTGTGTTCATTTAAAATTTGGATAAGGATCCATTTCCTAGCCGTCCCTTGGTTATTGGCGCCACTTGGACTAAGAGTCCAAGTGGAGTAAAACTTTGATCCATTCCATGCCAAAATCAGATTTGGCACCCCCTTTGTGGACCATTAAATGCTCTTCAAATCAGATATCCACCCTTTATTGATTGGCACCATTCAATATTGCTTTGCGACACTCGAAAAAACAATGTAGAATTTCATTCTGAAGAGTCCTTCTACACGAAGCGACTCTTGGATTTAATTCTCTTTGTTCTCCACATGTCCTAAGAATTTTAATGGGCATGAGATCATCTGATGGGGCATAAGATCTGGTGAGGGAATGGGCATGAGAAATTGCAGATGATGCCTCTATGTAATCTATATGTAGGGGGTGCACCAGGCTTTCGAGACATCCATCCAAATCCTTCTTTCTTACAGCTCTCTCCGCTTTGTCCAATTTTTTTCTTCCTTCCCTTGTTAATACAAGGTCCTAGTAAGGATAGGGAGTCTTCTTTAGGACAAGGGTCTAGGAAGAAAGATAAGTAAGGCAAGGAGAAAAGAAAGGAAGAGAAAGGGAAGGCAAGAAGGAAGGAAGCAAGGCTAGAGGAGGTTCTGCCCAAATTAAATTCTTGCAATAAAAATTTAATTCAATGAATTAATTAGAAGAAGGTGTTAGAGGCTTGATCAAATGTCAGTGTGGATCAATGTTGGAGGGCGAACATGTGGGCATAGGTGGAATCCCTGCTAGACCTCTGTTTGAATTCAAACTCAAACCAGGATTTAGCAATCCAGGTATGATTCTATACCCTAACTTATATTATAATTGTATGTTATATGATTTAAAATTAATAAGGTGGTCCTGGATTAGGGTTTGACTTTGGAATTTCTTTAGAAAATGCTTTGAAATCCATGCTTCCACCCAGATCACCAAACCCTATATGTCTTTCAGTCAGGTTACAACTATCTTCTAGCTATGCTATAGCTAATCTCCATGAAGGTAAACAACCCATAATTGCCATATAGTAGGTCATTTTATTATAACAAACTAACATCCTAATAGATTACTAATAGATTCCTAACGACCTATCAAACTCCTTTAATGGTCTAATGGTCTGAGTAAATCCTCTCTATAAATAGAGGAGCAAGGTCCACTCCTGAGAAGGAGAGAAGATAGAGCCCATACTCTGTTGAACTCTCAACTCAACTTTCCCACTGAATAGAGTTGAGCCTATTAGATGTGTACGCTAGAAGCCAGATTGGCTAACACTTGTAATACACTTCTAAGGATAATTTTATAATTTTGACTATAAATTAATAAAAAATTATTTTCTATCATAGTGTGTATTTAAAGTGTCTATGATACATCCTTTGAGTTAATGGCAATGACAATTCATATTTTCAAGAGTTAAAAATTTAAGACATGAATTTTCATAATTAACTCATAAATTGCTCCTAACCATAGAATAATCATGAGGATGGTGATCGATTCGGAAGGTCGGTATGTGATCTCTTTCTTAGGATAGATGAGTCTTGAGTCTATGGTGTTGAGACACCAAAGCGAAAGAATAGGTACTCATTAGAGAATAAGGGCACTGAGTGTGACCACCTCGAGTAGTCATAAGGATGTCTACCCTCTCATCGATGATGACTGGCTCGATGCTGTAGTAGTGTGTTTGGTTCTTTGACCTGATGTGCATCAGTAGTTCACCTTAAGGAAGTTATAATTTGACTAAACCATAACTCAGTCTCCTAGCTATTTGAAACCCTAAGGTGTATGTTGGCTATAGCATGTTTATTGTAGGAATTGGATTGCATCAATAAGGGATCTATCTACCTCGATAGATGAGTAGCTCTATGATGATCATGAGATTGAGTCTATAAGCCCATGGCCATGGCAGTATAAAAATGATAGAAAGAGTTTCTATTAGGATTTTACATTGGACTCGAATCGAATGATTAATTTATATGATGGATATTGGGTTTGATGAGTTTATCTTAACCCTAATCCTATCGGGGCTTAAGATAGAAGAACCCAATCACACAAGTAGCTACACCGAGAGATTCACTTTCAGTTCAAATGGGTTGCCATAATATAATGCTAGGTGTCACTGGTGGATTTTGGGAGCAATTAGAATGATCTTGATGATCGATCATTCTAATTGTATGAATCAAAAAATTTTGGTCCATCAAAAGATGTTTCAATGATATCGATGATGGAGATCGTGATATATTTCATTACTATATAGAACTGATCCTATTTGGATCACACAAATAAGAGTTTGGATCCGGAAGTGATCAATTGAGCTAACCCAGTTCGATTGATTTGGATTGGATCTAATTAGGTTCAAGAAAATCGTGTTAGCACACGATTGAGCCTAACTTTCTCCTTTTGTAGTCTTTTTGGTTCATCTCGGCTGAGCCAAATTGGTTTGGGCTCACCAGAGAACCCTATATTGTTTGTCTTTATCTGACTGGATCTTGTCTAAATTAGAAAAGGATTATCTTAATCTGTCAGATGGAAATAAGATAACACCTGCTGATTCCCGTCGCCACCTTCCATTTCCTATCACTGCCCGGACATGAGATATCCCAATGTAGGAAAGAAGGGGCAGGGGTGTGCACCCCCTTTGGACATCTCCTTGGGATGCATGCTCCCTTGGATTTCAATCACAAATATGTGTGCACGCCCCTAGTTGGCATGCACACATGGAGAAAAGGGAGGAGTCCTATATAGATGGGACTCTAGGGATTGTTTGATGAAGATGGACTCTTACGTGCCAAAGTGTTTGGGCCTATCCATCTATGGCACCATCATGGAGGATTAAAGGGGTCTCTAACTTGATTGAATCAGGTGACATCACTCTATCAATCAGATTTAGATATGATTAATCTGAGCAATATGATTTATTGGACCTGTGTGGCACTGCATGGTGCAACAGAGTCTATTTAAACCCTATCTGTGCCTAGGGTTTTAAGTGTATGCCCATTCACCATGCCACAAGGCTGCCCCTCCTCTCTTCTATGCCTTCCTTTGGTCCTCTCTCTTCACTCTCCATGCCCAAAAGGTTGGGTGAATCCAGTGAGGATAAAATAAGTTGTTGGCATAAGGATTAGGAAGACATACAACGTGTTCATGAGATGAGCGCGCGGCCTTCATCAATCTTTTTGAAGGCTTTATGAATCAGATCCAGATCTGATTTTTGAAAATCAAATCTACTAGAAGATCGCATCCAAATCCTGCTTGAGTAAATATTGATAGAGGCCAGGCACGTGCATGGCTTGATCTAGGACCTCCGGACTGCAGTGGATCATCGATAGGGTAATCAGATTATCCAAACCAAGGTATGAAAATTAAATTAAATTTAATTATTAATTTTAGTTTTAATATCAGATTCTTAGGATCTAATCTAAAATGTATCAAATCTAATTAGGATATTTTAGAAAAATTTTTGAAATGTTCCTTCAGATCCAATCAAATCTGAACGATTCTGTGGCAGGAAAATGCTGATTTTCCTTCAACTTGTATCAGAGCTACGTAAGCAGCTCTTCATATCTATTTTAGTTCTAACTTTTTTATATTTTATAATTTGATATTAAAAAATTTTAGATGTCACATCAGATGTGATTAGATCTAAAATTAAAAAATTATAAAATTTTAGATTCATATCAATAATGTATGAGATACATATCTAGACTAGGTATAAAATTCTTCTATGTGTAGTCTAGTATAATTTTTCTTTTTAATATAATTAAAATAATTTTTTAGAATTTTTTATTTCTATTTTTTGATATTATAAATATTATAATCAGATCTAAAAATAAAAAATAATATTTTTAAATTTTCATATGAGATATAATAGATGCATGCCTAGACTAGTTGTAGAATAGTTTCATGAATTGTCTAGAATAAAATTTTATTTGATGTGATCAATTTAAAATTTTATTTTTTAGATTTTATATATGATATATCAGATCTGAAAGCAGCATTTGAGTTTTAATATTTAATACATGAGATGTATACAAAACCTGCATGAATAGATCTATGATCTTATATTTGATATATATTATAGATCTTAATCTTTTGTAGTTTAGTTATTATTTCTGATTAAGGCATTCTCCTTGGCTGTCTAGTCATAAGAGTAAGAAGGGTTTAATGATCCTCTCTTCTCATTCGATAGGATGCTCTTATAGCGTGTAGAGATGCTACGTGTTTGTCCTTAATCATAAATCGAAAACTTACTTTTCTACAAAACCCTAGATCCTAAAATCCTAAGATTTTTACATGTTTCTATTTATGAACCCAAACTTAATTAAGAATTAAGAATATAAAATCAATTAGATCCAAAAATTATGAATTTTCAGATCTAAGATACCTTCATAAATTTGGGTTCGGGCTCAAGTAGCTCAATTAGGTCTAGCGGTTGATCAAATTGAAATAAGAGTTGGTTAGGTGGGATCAAGAGTGCTTAGAATTGACTAGCCTAATATGATTAAGTCTAGATCAAGGTCGATTCACAATAACATATGGTCGACCAAGTCAAGACCTAATTTGGCTCCATGGTTTGAGCCTGAATTGTAGGCTAACCTAATTGATTCTAATTCGATAATTTAGTGTCTAAGATAAGTTTGGCAGATATGATTGACTGATTTTTAATTCAGAGCTACTCGGTCTGAATACATTCTTATCGAGTTAATGGCATGTCCCTTCCATTGGTCTCACTTACCTAGCCATTTAGGTTGATCCAGTTCTGATTAGAGGTGGCTAACAATTCGAGCTAACCCATGCCACTAGGTTAGTCATAATTATTATGACTAAGTCAAGTCAAGTTTAAAAAGACCAAAATTAAATCTTTTTAAGAAAATATTAAGTTATAGATCTTCCATCTTTGTATATGTGCGGGCCCTTTCTGGGGTGATTATTCTTGGCTAGTTACAGTGATTCAGATGCATTAGGAAGACGCAACCATGTTTATTAGGCATTCGATGCTATGGGTTAGAGGATGGGTTGGGCTTCATATTTCAGATATGGTGAGGGACCCAATAAGAAATCCAATCTACGCAAATGGTGGGTCTGACTTAACTAAGGAGTGGAGCAATATTTCGAGCATGGTGAGCTTCATGAATTAGAGATCAGGTTTGGATATACCATGATTAGAGAATCATTGGATGAGAGTTGTTCACTCATCGATTGATCCATCACTAATAACTGTTAGGTGAGGTGGTGAGCTAGTTAGTGGGACCATACCACTCACTAGAAATTAATTAATCATGGAGATTTTTGCATCTCTGCCAAGAGAGTGTAGGGATCCAAAAAAATAGTGAAAGCCTAATTTATTTAAAAATAAAATTTTTAAATAAATTGATCAAGTCTAATTACAAAATCTAACTAGAAATTTTGACTCTCTATAGAAAAATCTCTGCATCTAACCCACTAGTCCGTATCCTGGACACCCACAGACTGATTGCACCCAATTACAAGAATTGGCTCTAAAATTATAAAATTATTTTAGGTTCTGAAAAGCTGACTCATGTATTGGACTAAGACCCCCCCACCTTACCAGCCCATCCATCTGCTGAACAGAGAGCATCTCTGAAAAAGTGAATGGATGAAGATAATAAAGCTAGATATTACATGTTGGGCTCGATGTCTGATGAGCTTCAGCGCTAACATGAAGATATCAAGATTGCTCACCAAATGTTGGCTCACCTATAAGAGTTGTTTGCTGAGTAGAGTCACGCAACCAAGTATCAATCACTAGAAGACTTTTTAAGGCTCAAATGTGTGATGGACAGTCGGTCTAAGATCATTTTCTGATGATGATCAAGGACTTAGAAGAGCTCGAGAAGCTCAATGTCAAGCTAGATAGGGTCTTGCAAATTGATGTGATCTTGCGGGCCATGATTGATGCATATGAGCAATTCATCATGAACTTTTATATGCATAAGATGCAATGTACATTAGCTAAATTGATGAATATGTTGGTTACTACTGAGCTTTCTTTGAATGGTTTAAAGGGCTCAGTGCTTGCTGTGGAGCAGACTTCTTCCAAGAGAAAATCTTTTGGAAAGAAGAAGTCTACAAAGAAGTAGAAGATAGATGGACAAAAGAAGAAGGGAGAGTCGAAGAAGAAGGTCGCGGACAAAGAAAAATATTTTCATTACAACACCGATGGCCTTTGGAAGTAGAACTGCCCTTTATACCTGGCTAGCCTGAAGAATAAGAAGAAGGCAGATCCTTCTGGAGGTATGCTTGTAATTGAATCTAATCTAATGGTTTCTTCTACATCCAATTGGGTGCTTGACTCTGGTTCGAGTACTCACTTGTGCACTTCTATGTAGAGTCTTGAGGAGACTAGAAGGCTGAGGGATGGTGAGATAATCCTATGCATCAAAAATGGAGCAAGAGTTGCTGCTGTGGTCGTGGGAACCTATCCTCTTCGACTATTGTCAGGATTTGACCTAGTACTTAGGAACTATTTTTATGTGCCTACAGCAAGTAGGAATTTGATTTCTATTTCTTGTTTAGCATAGGAAGGCTATGTAATTAGTTTTCTTTAGGACTATTTTAATATTTTTTTTCAAAGAAATAAAATTGGTGGGTTTCTTATAAATAGTCTCTACCAGTTACATATTGATGTTTCTATTTTTAATATCGAGCAAAACGTAATTGTCATAGGATCAAAGCAACCTAGGGATAGTCTAAATGATAGATATCATTGGCATCCTTGGCTAGGTCATATAGCTGAAGATAGGATTAACAAATTAAAAAAATTCAGGCTATTAAGTTCATTGATTTTTGAGTCATATCCGATTTGTGAATCATGCCTTCATATCAAAATGATCAAGTTTCCTTTTGTAGGATATAGGAAAAGGGCCATAGACCTACTTACCTTGGTACACACAGATGTGTGCGGCCCATTTGATGTGCCGGATAGAGATAATTATGTCTACTTTATTACATTTATCGATGATTTATCTCGGTTTGGGTACATGTATTTGATGCAACATAAGTTTGAAGCCTTAGAAAAGTTTAAGAAATTTAGACTCGAAGTAGAAAATAAATAGAAAAATTCATTAAGATTCTTCGATCAGATCGAGAAGGTGAATACCTTAGTTAGAAATTCTTGGACTATCTCAAAGATAATAGCATAGTCTCATAATGGACTCCACCTGAAATGCCTCAACTCAATGAAGTTTCAGACTAGAGAAATCAAATCCTATTGGATATGGTCCGATCCATGATGAGCTTCATGGATCTTTCTGATTTTCTTTGGTAACACAGTCTAATGACTGTAATATATTTATTGAATAGGATTTCATCTAAAACTATTCCTATCACACCATATGAGATATGACATGGTAAGAAATCAAGTCTGAGTTACCTTAAAATTTAGGATTGTCTGGCCCATGTCAAAAGATAGCAGGCTGACAAGTTGGAGTCTAGGTCCTTTAAAGCTCGATTCATTGGATATCCTAAAGAGTTGTTAGGATATTATTTATATGTTCCAGAAAACCACAATATGATTGTAAATCGACATGCTATTTTTTTTGAAAAATAGTTTAATCAAGATGGTGGCATTAAGAGATAGATTAGGCTAGAGGAGAAGGTCTTCGAATAGCAATGAGCTAAGAAACCTATGGAACCCAATCAAATTGAGCCAGTCTGAATACTACCTCCTCCACCTTAAAAATCAACTAGGATTTTTCATCCTCCTGAAAGATACTTAGGTATTATTTTAGAAAATATAGAGAAAATATTTAATACGAGAAATGGGATTCATGGTGATGATCTCAAAACTTATGATGAGATGATATCAAATATCGACTCTGAGAAATGGTTAGAGAAAATAAAGTCAGAGATTGACTCAATGCACTTGAATCAAGTTTGGACCTTGGTAGATCCATCTGAAGGTATGGTACCTATTGGGTGTAAATGGATCTTCAAGAGAAAGATAGATGCTGATGGAAATATGAGATATTTAAAGCAAGGCTCATAGCAAAAGGGTATAGTCAGCGTGAGGGCGTTGACTATCAAGATACTATTTTGCCAGTAGCCATGCTTAAATCCATCTGCACATTGCTTGCTATTGCAGTCTATTTTGATTATGAAATATGATAGATGGATGTGAAAATGACATTCTTAAATGGATATCTTGAAGAAGATATCTATACGAAATAGCTACTTGGTTTCACATCCAGTGATGGTGATCATAAGGTTTGCAAACTGCAAAGGTCTATATATAGATTTAAGAAAGCATTTTGGAGCTAGAATACTCCTTTCAATAATGTGATCAAATCATTTGATTTCATCAAAAATGAGGAGGAGCCGTGTGTATTCAAAAAAGTTAGTGGGAGCGCTGTTGTCTTTCTTATACCATATGTGGATGATATCCTCCTAATTGGGAATGATATTCCCATGTTGATTATGGTCAAAATGTGGTTGTCTAAAGAGTTCTCTATGAAAGACTTAGGAGAAGCATCCTTTATTTTGGAAATTAAGTTCTATAGGGATAAACCAAATAGGATGCTAGAACTTTCACAAAAGATGTATATAAAGGAGTTGCTAAAGATGTTTAGCATGAAAAACTCCAAAAGGGATCTAGTATCTTTTAGACATGGCATTCATCTCTCTAAGAAGATGTGCACTAGCACACCTGAGGAAATTGAATGCATGAGCAAGATCCCTTATGCTTCGATAATAGGGAGCCTCATGTATGCCATACTATGTATACAATCTGATATTGCCCATGCTGTGAGTGTCACGAGCTGGTATCAATCAAATCCAAGCGAAGAGCACTGGACTTCTATGAAGTGTATCTTTAAGTACTTGAGAAGGATTAAAGATATGTTTCTAGTCTTTGGTAATGGAGAACTCTAGGTCTAGGGGTATACAGACTCGGACTTTATGTTCGACATAGATGATCGAAAGTCGACATCTGAAAGTCTATTTATATGCAATGGTGGTGCTTTTAGCTAGAAGAGTTTCAAGCAGATGGTGATAGTAGGCTCCACCATTAAAGCAGAATACATCGCTACATCAAAAGCTACGAAGGAGGCATTCTGGTACAAGAAGTTTGGCATAGAGCTTGAAGTGATGCCATCGGATGCCGTCCCTCTATTTTGTGATAATAATGGCACCATAGCCATAGATAAGGAGCCAAGGTCTTACCAAAAATCTAAGCACATCAAGCGGTGATTCTACAAAGAAATACGTCGAGATCAAGAGAGTCGACACTGTAGACAATACGGCTAATCCACTGATGAAGTCATTGAAACAACAGAAGATCCAAGCCCACCTTGAGAAGATGAGACTTAGATTTATAGCCAATTGGCTTTATGTCAAGTAGAAGTTTGTTAGATGTGTGCCATAGAAGCTAGAATGGCTAACACTTATAATACACTTCTAAGGATAATTTTATAATTTTAACTATAAATTAATAAAAAATTATTTTCTATCATAGTATGTATTTAAAGTGTCTGTGATACATCCTTTGAGTTAATGATAATGATAATTCATATTTTCAAGAGTTGAAAATTTAAGACATAAATTTTCATAATTAACTGATAAATTGCTCATGATCGTAGGATCATCACGAGGATGGTGATCGATTCGGAAGGTTGGTGTGCGATCTCTTTCTTAGGATAGATGAGTCTTGAGTCTATGGTGTGGAGACATCAAAGCAAGAGTATAGATACTTGTTAGAGAATGAGGGCATTAAGCATGACCACCTCGAGCAATCATAAGAGAGTCTATCTTCTCATCGATGATTGGCTCGATGCTGCTGTGGTGTGTTTGGTTATTTGACTTGAGGTGCATCGATAGTTAACCTTAAGAGTGTTATAGTTTAACTATACCATAACTCGATCTTCTAGCCATTCGAAATCTTGAGGTGTATGTTGGCTATAGCATGTCATTGTACGAATTGGATTGCATCAATAAGAGATCTATCTACCTCGATAGATGAGAAGTAGCTCTTTGATGATCATGAGATTGAGTCTATAAGTCCATGGCCATGGTAGTGTAAAGATGATAGAAAGAGTTTTTATTAGGATTTCACATCGAACTCAAATCAAATGATTAATTCATATGATGGATATTGGGTTTGACAAGTTCATCTTAACTCTAATCCTATCGGAGCTCAAGATAGAAGAATCCAATCACATAGGTAGCTGCACCAAGAGGTTTGCTTTTAGTTCTGATGGGTTATCACCAAATACTACTAAGTATCATTAGTGAATTTTGGAAGCAATTAGAATGATCTTGATGATTGATCATTCTAATTGTATGAGTTGGAAAAGTTTTGGTCCATCGAAAGGTATTTCGATGATGTTAATGATGAAAATCATGACATATCTCATTACCATATGGAACTAAATCTAACTAGATCGCACAAACAAGGGTTTGGATTTGAAAGTGATCAATCGAGCAATCCTGTTTGATTGATTTGGATTGGATCCAATTAGGTTCAAGAAAATCATGCTAGCACACAATTGAGCCTAACTTTCTCCTTCTGTAGTCTTTTTGGTTCGTCTTGACTAAGCCAAATTGGTTTGGGCTGACCAGAGAACCTATATGGGTTTGTCTTTATCTGACTGAAGATTGTCCAGGTCAGAAAAGAATTGTTTTAATCCATTAGATAGAAATAAGACAATACCTATTAATTTATATCGCCACCTACCATTTCCTATCACTGCTCGAACATGAGATGTCCCAATTTAGGAAAGAAAAGGCAGAGGTGTGCACCCCCTTTGGACATCTCCTTGGGATGCATGCCCCCTTGGATTTCAATCACAAATATGTGTGCATGCCCCCAGTTGGCATGCGCACATGGAGAAAAGGAAGGAGTCCCATACAAATGGGACTCTAGGGATTGTTTAATGAAGATGGACTCTTAGGCACCAAAGTGTTTGGGCCTATCCATCTATGGCACCATCTATGGAGGATTAAAGGGGTCTCCATCCTGATTGGATCAGGTGACATCACTCCATCAATCAGATTTAGATTTGATTAATCCGAGCAATGTGATTGATCGAACTTGTGTGGCATTGCATGGTGTAGCAGGGTCTATTTAAACCCTGTCTGTACCTAGGGTTTTAAGTGTATGCTCATTCACCATGCCACAAGGCTGCCCCTCCTCTTTTCTATGCCTCCCTCTGGTCCTCTCTCTCCCCTCTCCATGCCCAAAAGGTTGGGTGAATCCAGCAAGGATAAAACAAGTTGTTGGTGCAAGGATTAGGAAGAGATACAACTATTAGATATGTGTGCCCTAGAAGCCAGAATTGGCTGACACTTGTTATACACTTCTAAGGATAAAATTATAATTTTGACTATAAATAATAAAATGGGTTATTTTCTATCATAATGTATATTTAATGTCTGTGATACATCCCTTGAGTTAATGGTAATGATAATTCTTATTTTCAAGAGTTGAAAATTTAAGACAAGAATTTTCATTATTAACTCATAAAATGCTTTTGACCGTAGGATCATCATGAGGATGATGATTGATCTGGAAGGTTGGTGTACAATCACTTCTTTATAGTAGATGAGTCTTGAGTCTACAGTGTAGAGACATCGGAGTGAGAGTATAGGTACTCCTTAGAGAACGAGGGCACTGAGTGTGACCACCTCGAGTAGTCATAAGGAAGTCTACCTTCTCGTTAATGATTAGCTCGAAGCTGCAGTAGTGTGTCTGATTCTTTGACCTGAGGTGCATCGACAGTTCACCTCAAGGGTGTTATTGTTTGACTACACTATGACTCAGTCTTCTAGCCATTCAGAATCTTGAGGTGTATATTGGCTATAGCATATTGATTATAGGAATTGGATTGCACCAAGAGGAAATCTATCTACCTTAGTAGATGAGGAGCAGCCTTATGATGATCATGAGAATCAAGTCCATAAGCCCATGGCTATGACAGAGTGAAATAATTGAAAGAGTTTGTATTAAGATTTTCACATCGAACTTGAATCAAATGATTAAATCATATGACAGAAATTAGGGTTTGATGAGTTCACCTTAATCCTAATCTGATCGGAACTCAAGATAAAAGAACTTAATCACACATGTAACTGCACCAAGAGATTTGTTTTCATTTTTGATGGGTTGCCACCATATACTGCTAAGTATCACTGGTGGATTTTAGGAGCAATTAGAATGAATGGATGATCGATCATTCTAGTTGTCTGAATCAAAAAAGTTCTGATCCATTGGAAGGTGTTTCGATGATATTGATGATAGAGATTGTGACATATCCTATTACCATATAGAATTAAACCTAACTTGATCATACAAATAAGGATTTGGATCTGGATATCATCAATTGGATTAACCTAGTTCAATTAATTTGAATTAGATTCAATTAGGTTCAAGAAAATCGTGCTAGGACATGATTGAGCCTAACATTCTCCTTCTACAATTATTAAAAGTTATCTCGACTGAGCCAAATGTGTTTATGCTCACTCAGGTAGCTTTACTTGGTCTGACTAGAGTTTGTCATGGTCAGAAAAGGATTGTCTTAATTTATGAGATAAATTGGAGACAACACCTACCATTTTCCATCACATGCTAATTCTTATCCTTTGACTTTGGTCAAACGTTGACCTTTGAGACTTAGACATCTGCCCATGTGTCATGCACCCATAGGAGAGCAGATAGGGGCTTGTTTCCTTGCTAGAAAGAGAAAAGGAGGGGGTGCATGTCTTGGGAGGCGTGCGTCCAAGGATAGGGACGCCTGGAGTCCCATATAGATGGGACTCTAGGTTGCTTCTTGGAATCAAACTAGGTGGTGCCAAGGGACTCTGCTTTGACCAGTCTTGGCACCACCAGTGTTAGAGAGGAGCTCTCATCTTGTTGGATCAGGTGATGTCATCCCACCAATCAGATTTAGATCTAATTGCATGAAGTGATGTTATTGGCCGGGATGATGTGGCACTGCATGGCGCAACAGGGTCTATAAAAAATCTATCTATGCCTAGGTTTTAAGAAGCTCTCCCATTGCGCATGCCACAAGGCTGCCCCTCTCCCTCCTCCATGCCATCTTCAGGTCCCCTCTCTCCTCTCCATGCCCAAGGGGATTTGGGCTCCAGTTTGGTGCGATCCAGGCAAGAGAAAGGAAGAAGGGAGCACTGCTGCAAGAGATGATACTTGATTGTCAAAAGGAGTTTTGAAGGTCCTCCAAATCAGATCTAGATCTGATATTTGGAGAAATAATAAAGAAGAAGAAGATCTCTAGATCCAACCTAAGTGAATATCGGTAGAGGTCAGACACTTGCATGGCTAGATCCAGAACCTCAGGCAATCAACAGAATCATCACAGGATAATCTGATTACCCAACAACAAGGTATAAATTGAATCTATTTTAATTTATTTTTATTTTATTTTTATTAGATCTATAAAATTAGATCTAAAATATCTTAGATCTAATTTAGATTTAAAAGAAAAAAATTTACAATATCTCTCTTGATCCAATCTAGATCTGAACAAACTTGATTCGGGAAACTAGGTTTTTCCTTCAACAACGTATTTATGAGACGAGCACATGGCCTTCATCGATCTTTTTGAAGGGTTTATGAATCAGATCCAGATTTGATTTTTAAAATTAGATCCATAAGAAGATCGCATCCAGATCCTACTCGAGTGAATACCAATAGAGGCCAGGCATGTGCATTGCTTGATCTAGGACCTTCGGACTGCAGTGGATCATTGGTAGGATAATCAGATTATCCAAACCAAGGTATAAAAATTAAATTTGATTTAATTATTAATTTTGGTTTTAATATCAGATCCTTAGGATCAGATCTAAAATGTCTCAAATCTGATTAGGATGTTTTAGAAAATTTTTTGAAATGTTCCTTCAGATCCAATCAAATCTAAATGATCTTGTGGCAGAAAAATGCTGATTTTCCTTCAGAGCCTTCATTCTCGCCATCCACAATCATTCCTCTTGTCTTCTAATTCTCCATTTTTCATTATTTGTTCTCAATGCCCTAATTGACTTAAGCATTGGAGGGTACCCTATTGATTTTGGAACTTCTTTGCAAGTCCATTCGTGGTCTACATCAACTTGACCCTTGGCAGCTCTCCAGCTCGATCCAAGATCAACCTTATCATCTTACTTGTAGAGCCTTGTAGCAACAATTATGATGATGTTTGATCAAAAATATTAATTTTGTTAAGGATTATGCTTGATTGATTTTGATACTGCATGATTATGTATATTCTTATTGAACTAAAACATGAAATATGATTTGTAAAAAGAATTTTGATTTGAGATGACTATGGCTTTCAACCTGGCTATGTTAAGGACCCCATTAATGGGTTAATATGTTGACATTTGATTAGTTTTGAAGTGTTATGTTGCAAGTAGATATGTGACATGTCACAAGCAGATATGTGACATACCACCAGTAGATATACAGTTTTTAAAGACTTTGCTGCAAGTTGATACATAGCATATTGCAAGATGATATGTAGCTCACTGTAAGCATATATATGGTATCATGACCCTATGATAGAAAAAATATGGTCATAGCTCATGGTTGACAAGATTAATTTGATGTTTAGAGAGAAATTAAATTTATGAATGAAACTTAAATTTTGAGAAAAAATTGAATTTGGCATATATAATACTTTGATAATAAGTATATTGAGATTTGATTTCGAATTGATGAATTCTATAAACATACTATCTATAAATAATTATTAATTTTATTATCTAATTTAATCTAGTTTAAGTATTTATCTCTTCATGGGCTATCTAGCTCATTATCCATATTTTAGTATTTTATAGATCTTAAGAATTAAGATAACACGAGAATATGTTCCGAAGAATGATTAGAAGCAAAACTTTGAAACCTTTATTTTAGATTGAGAATTTTATTGAAGTTTAATGTAAGATCATTTGAATATGGTTAAATTTTATGAAATTAAAATAAAATTTTTGTTAGTTAAATTTAGACCTAATTTATTGATTAATTATTTCACTATTGCTTTATGATAGCATGATAAGATGTCTTGCGTGCTTGTGAGAAGAGTCTTCTATGAGCATACAATGGTTGTACCTTTGGTTCGCAATCATAGATCAGGAGAATGATAATTAAAATAATATTAGATCATAAGTGGATAAATTATGATACACAAAATAAAGCATAGAATGAGAGTAGATAGGTAGACACTTGGGGCATTGAGATCTACATCTATGGTGATTTTAGTATAAGTAATCATTATTATTTTTAGTTAAATCTTATGATTACGTATGAAAAGATCACTAAGAAATTATTCATGTGGTTTGATATATGATGGGCAACCTATTGATCATGTCATGATTTGTTGGATTTTGATCTAAAATAATTATAAGAGGATTGATTTTGAAATTTTATTGCACATTATGATTATTAATTTGTTCATTAGTTGTTTAAGTAAATTGCAAGCTCAAAGTTCATATAGAGTATACTATGATATTGTTCCTACTTTTGAAGTTAATAATTTAGTGGCAAGGTAAAGATTCATTCCTAAGAAGTTTGTGAAGGAAAAATCAAGATTTTTCTGCCGCAGGATGCATCTGATCAAATCAGATTTGCAGTAAAATAATTTTAAATTTTTTTTATGATTTGATCAAATCTAAGAGCTCTCAGATCTAATTAGATTGATCTAAAATTTATAAGTAAAATAAAAATAAAAATAATGATAATAATTATCACCTGATTTGGTAAACCATTTACCCATTCTGATGATCTGACAACTGATCCGAGGTTCTGATTGAGCCGCGCACGTGCTCGACCTCTATCAGTATCCACTTAGGTTAGATCTAGAAGTCTCCTTCTTCTAGATTTGATCTCCAAAGATTAGATCTGATGTCTTTCCATAGATCCTTCAAAATGAACTCCAAAGGCTGCGCGTTTGTCTCACGAACACTATCGTCTCTCGCTGATCTTCACACCAATGGGACTTGATCTTTATTCGTAGGTTTTGCCAAACTCTTAGGCATGGAGAAGAGAGAGAGGATCAGATGAGGGAAGCATGGAGATGGTGATTTTGGTAGGGCTTCATTGTAGAGAATTTTCTATGCACAGCAGCTTGCATAGGGCCCTATTTATAGACCAAACCAAGAGTCCCTTTGCACGTGACTTTGAACAGGTCAAAGCCAATAAGCTGAAGGACTCTCCCATGATCTCCATGCTCCACACCCCTTTTTCTAGATTTTTAACACACAAAAATAAATGAAAATGGCGTGGAACAACTTGGGATAAGAGAAAGTTGGCGTAGATAACATCTATCCTAGAAGTTTGAACAATTCAAACTTCTTTGACCCATTCAAACACTTTGAATGGATAAACCCCAAATATTTCTATCTTTATCCACTAGGGGCGCACTTCATAAGGTGATGTGTGCCCTCTCTTTCTCACGTAACATCTTGGGATGCACGCCCAAGAGAAAAAATCAAGGGGGCACCACCTATTTCTTTCCTGCAAATTGGGTCAACATTTGACCCTTGTCCTGTTCCCATCTCATGAGATTTTGGACAAATATTTTTCAAGTCCCATCCAATGGAATTAGGTCAAGTCCTAACCAAGTTAGAATAAGCCTCGATCAGGCTAGGACTCGGGTCTAGTCAGATCAAGAAAAATTTATCTAGAATTTTTGGAAGAGGCTTGTCCAAATTTCATCTCATAATTTTAGGACAAGCCCTAATTTAGCAAAGACAACCCTTATCTTGTTCCTATCTTATGGAATTTAGGATAAGTCTTGATCAGGCCAGGATAAAGTTCAGTCAGATCAAGACAAATCTCTATAGAGTTCTCGGATAAGTCTTATCCAAATAGATCCACAAATTAGCAGGTCTTGTTCTATTTCCATCTGATGGATTAGGACTAGCCTAGATCAGGTTA
Organism: Cocos nucifera; assembly: GCA_006176705.1. Classification (NCBI taxonomy): domain Eukaryota; kingdom Viridiplantae; phylum Streptophyta; class Magnoliopsida; order Arecales; family Arecaceae; genus Cocos; species Cocos nucifera. The sequence continues at coordinate 290,423 of QRFJ01001666.1, read as the reverse complement.
GGACAAGACTTTTGTGATCTGGACAAGTTCTAGTCAGACTAGGATAAACCTATACAAGGCTCTTAGTTGAGCCAAATTCAATTTGGCTTAGTCGAGATGATATAGAAAGACTACAGAAGGAGAATGTTAGGTTCAATCGTGTGCTAGCATGATTTTCTTGAATCTAATTGGATCTAATCCAAATCAATCAAATTGGGTTAGCTTAATTGATGACATCTAGACCCAAATCCTTGTTTGTGTGATCTAGTTAGGTTTAGTTCTGTATAGTAATGGGATATGTCATGATTTCTATCATCGACATCATCAAAACACCTTTCGATGGACCAGAACTCTTTTGATTCATCCAATTAGAATCGTCAATTATCAAGATAATTCTAATTGATTCCAAAATCCATCAGTGGTACCTAGCAGTATATGGTGGCAACCCATAAAAATCGAATAGCAAACCTCTCGGTGCAGCTACCTGTGTGATTGAGTTCTTCTAATATGAGCCTCGATGGGATTAGGGTTAAGATAAACTCGTCAAACCAAACACCCATCATATGAATGAATTATTCGATTTGAGTCCAATGTGAAATCCTAATAGAAACTCCTTTCTATTATTTCACACTACCATGGCCATGAATTTTAGGACTTGATCTTATGATCATCATAGGACTACTCCGCCTCTATCGAGGTTGATAGATCCCATCTTGGTGCGATCAAATTCCTATAAGGAACATGCTATAGCCAACATACACCTCAAGATTTCAAATGGCTAGGAGATCGAGTTATGGTATAATCAAACTATAACACCCTCAAGGTGAACTACCGATGCACCTCAGATTAAAGAACTAGACACACGCTGTAGCATTGAGCTAATCATCGACGAGAAGGTAGGCTCCCTTATGACTGCTCGAGGTGGTTACGTTCAGTGCTCTCGTTCTCTAACCAGTACCTGTATTCTCGCTCTGGTGTCTCCACACTATAGACTCAAGACTCATCTATCCTAAGAAAGCGATCTTACACTGATCTTTCAGATCAATCACCATCCTCGTGATGATCCTACGATTGAAAGCAATTTATGAGTTAATTATGATAACTCATGTCTTAAATTCTCAACTCTTGAGAATATGTGTTATCATGTCTATTAACTCAATGGATGTATCACAGACACTTTAATACATAATGTGATAAAATAAATAATTCTTTAATTCATTTTAAGTCAAAATTATGAAAATGTCTCTCAAAAGTATTTAATAAGTGTCAGCCAATCTAGCTTCTAGGGCACACATCTAACAAACTCCCACTCGATCTAAAGCTAATTGGCTATAAATCTAAGTCCCATCTTCTCAAGTTGGGCTTGGATCTTCAACTTGCCTAAAGCCTTCGTCAGTGGGTCAATCACATTATTTGTGGAGTCAACTCTCTTGACCTCAATGTATTCCTTCTTGAAGTAATCTCGGATGAGGTGGAACTATCTTCTTGGAACTCTTCCAACTTACAGTACCACCATTGCATCGGGATAAACTTTCGATCATCTATGTCAGATATAAAGTCTAAGTCTGCATACCCTTGGACCTAGAGTTCACCATGTTGAACCTCTTCAGCACCTCCTCTATGTGAAAGACCTAGCATCCTCTTCAGTCTATCTCTATAGACCTAAAAAATAAAATAAAGGATGCCTTACCTAGGTCTGTCATAGAAAATTTCTTAGATAAATCGTACTTTGACCTATGTCAGCATAGGAATATCATTTCTAATCAAGAGGATGTCATCCATGTACAATATGAGGAAGACAACCGTGCTCTCACTGACCTTCTTGAACATACTTGATTTCTTCTCATTCTTAATAAAACCAAACGATTTGATTACATAAGCATTCTAACTTTGAAATGCTTACTTAAGTCCATAGATGAATCTTTGTAGCTTGCAGACCTTTGTGATCACCATCACTAAATGTGAAAATAAACAACTATTTCATATAAATATCTTCCTCAAGATATCCAATTATGAACCCGTTATTACATCCATCTGCCATATTTTGTAATTGAAATATACTGCAATGGCAAGCAATGTACGGTTGGTGGCCACTAACGAGAAGGTAACCTGATACCCTTTTGCCACTAGCTTAGCCTTGAAAGTCTCTTCATTTCCATCTACACATATCTTTCTCTTGAAGATCCATTTATATCCAATAGGTACTATACCTTTAGATGGATCTACCAAGATCCAGATTTAGTTCGAGTGCATCAAATCAATCTTTGATTTCATTGCCTCTTGCTAATTCTCGGAGTCGATATCGGATATCGCCTCGTTATAGGTTCTATGATGATCACTATGAATCCATTTTTCATGAGGAACATTTTTTCTACATCCTCTAAAATAGTACCTAAGTACCTTCAGGAGGACGAGAAATCCTATTTGACCTACGAGATGGAGGAGGTAGTGAATTGTGGATCAACTCTGTCTAACTGGGTTCCTGAGGTTCCTTGGCTCATTGCCCTTTGGAGACTTTCTCCTTGAACCTAATCTATTTTCTGATGCCACCATCTTGAATAAACTATTTTTCAAGAAAAATGGTGTGTCAACCCACAATCACATTATGGTTTTTTGGAAGATAGAAGTAATATCCTAATAACTCTTTAGGATATCCAATAAACTAAGCTCTAAGGGACCTAGACTCTAACTTGTCCACTGCCGGACAAACCCAATTCTGAGATGACTCAGATTTGGCTTCTTACCATGCCATATCTCATATGGTGTGGTAGGAATGGTTTTAGATGGAACCCTATTAAACTATGTCCCTAAAGAAACTTAGGAAGATCCGTGAATCTCATCATGGACAAACCATATCTAATAGGATTCATTTTCTCCATTCTAAAATTTCGTTAAGTTGAGGCATTCCAGGCGAAGTCCATTATGAGACTACACCATTATCCTTGAGATAGTCCAAAAATTTTTGACTACGGTATTCACCTCCTCGATCTGATCGAAGAACCTTAATGGGCTTTTTGGTTTGCTTTTTTACTTCATATTTGAATTTCTTGAACTTTTCAATGGCTTCAGACTTGTGTCATATCAAGTACACATACCCGTACTGAGATAGATTATCGGTAAAGATAATAAAGTAGACATAATTGCCTCTGATCGGCACATCAAATGGATCGCACACATCTATATGTACCAGGACAAGTAGGTCTATGGCCCTTTCCTATGTCCCATAAAAGAAAGCTTGGTTATTTTGCCTTGAAGGTATGATTCACAAATTGGATATGACTTCGAAGTCAATGGATCCATTAGTCCAGATTTCTCTAATTTGTTAATCCTATCTTCAGCTATATGACCTAGCCTAAGGTGCCATAGGTACCTTTCATTAACACTATCCCTAGATCATTTTGGTCCTATGGCATTCACATTTTGCTTGATAGACTCAATGACGAGCATTCCTTCAAAAGGTTCTTGTTCCTGCTTGTTCTTCAGGCTGGCCAGGTATGTAGGACAGTCCTGCTTCCAATGGCCATCGGAGTTACAACGAAAATACTTTTGCTTCTCTATGGCCTTCTTCTTTGGCTCGCTCTTCTTCGCAGACTTATTCTTCTTTCCAAAAGACTTTTTCTTGGAAGAAATCTGCTCCATAGCCAGAACTGAGTCCTTTAAACTCTTCAAATTTTGCTTAACAATAACCAGCATATTTATTAACTCAGCCAAGGTACACTGAAGCTTATTCATATGAATGTTCATAATGAATTGCCCATATGAATCAATCAAGGACTGCAGGATCATATCAATCTGCAATTCCTTATCCATCAAGACTCCGAGCTTCTCAAGCTCTTTAGATCCTTGATCATTGCCAAGCAATAATCTTGGACCAACTATCCTTCATGCATTTACGCCTTAAAAAATCTCTTTGAGACTTGATAATGTGCTGTGCGACTCTATTCACCGAACAACTCTTGCAGGTGAGCCAATATTTGGCGAGCAGTCTTGATGTCTTCATATTGGTACTGCAATTCATCTAACATTGAGCCCAACATATGGCATCTTACTTTGTTATGATTGTCAGACCACTTCTCATGAGACATTCTCTAATCAGCAGTCGAATGGGTTGGTAAAGGGGAGGTCTTGGTCCAATACATAGATCAACTTTTTTGAACCCAAATCAATTTTGAAGTTTTTTAGCCAATCCTTGTAAATTGTTCTAGTCAACTTGTGGGTATCTAGAATTTGGGCTAGGGGTTTTGATGCAGACATTTTTTTGTAGAGAGTCAAAGTTTGTAGTTAGATTTATAATTTGACTCAACCAATTTATTTAGAAACTTCATTTTTAAACAAATTAGGCTTCCATTATTTTCTCGGATCCTTACACTCTCTTGGTAGAGATGCGAAAATCTCTACGATCATTGATTTCTAGTGGGTGGTGCAGTCCTACCGATTGACTTACCATCTTACCTAACAGTTATTAGTGATAGATCAATCGATGAGTGGACAACTCTTGTCTAATATTTCTCCAAACATGGTGCACCCAAACCTGGTCTCTAATTCATGAAGCTCACCATGCCCGGAATATTGCTCCACTCCTTAGTTAAGTCAAACCTACCATTTGCATAAATTGAATTCTTGATTGGGTCCCCCACCGTATCCAAAATATTGAGCCCAATCCATCCTCCAATCAGTAGCATCCAATGCCTAATAGATATGGTTGCATTTTTCCAGTGCAACTGAACCATTGTATCCGATCGAGAACAACCAACCATGGAAGGGCCCATATATCTATAATGGTGGAAGACCTAAAACTTAATATTTTCTTAGAAAGATTTGATTTGGTCTCTTAGACTCAACTAGTCATAACATTTATGACTAACCTAGTGGCATGGGTTAGCTCGAATCGTTAGCCACCTCAAACTAGAACTGGGTCAACTCAATCGGCCAAGTAAGTTAGATCAGTGGGAGAAATGTGCCATTAACTTGCCATGAACACATTCAGATCGATTAGCTTCTAATTAAAAATCACTGATCATATTTGCCATACTTACCTTAGACACCGACTTGTCTGACTAGAACTGATCGGGTTAGCTTACAATCTAGGCTTGAATCGTGGAAATAAATTAGGTCTTAACTTGATCGACCATATGTGATTGTGAGTCGATCTTGACCCAAACTTAATCCTATTAGGTTGGTCAAATCTAAGCACTCTTGATCCTACCTAACCAACTCTTGATTCGGTTTGATCAACCGCTAGACCTAATTGAGCTACCCACACCCGAACCCTTGATTTATGAAGGTATCTTAGATCTAAAAATTTATAATTTTAGATCTAATTAATTTCATAAACTTAATACTTAATTAAGTCCAAGGGTTCAATAACAAGACATACAAAAAAATCTTAGGATTTTGGGATCTAGGATTCTGCAGAAAAATAAGTTTTCGATTTCTGATTAAGGGCAAACGTGCAGCACCCCTATACGCCATAAGAGCATCCCATCGAATGAGAAGAGAGGTCCTTTAAATTCTTCTTACTCTTATGATCGGATGGCCAAGGGAAAAGCCTTAATTAGAAATATGAACTATATTACAAAACTATTAGATCTAAAGCATATAAGTGTTACATGATTTAAGATCTAATCTATACATATTTTGCATACATCTCATGTATCAAATTTAATATTTAAATTTATGTTTTATATCTGATTACATTTAATGTAATATCTAAAAATAAAATTTTAAATGATCTCATCAAAAATAAAAATTTTAATCTAGACTACTCATGGCATAGATCTATGGAACTAGTCTAGACATGCATTACATATGTCATACATATAAAATTTTTTAAATACATCTCATACTTTCAGATCTAATTATATCACATATAATATCTAAAATTTAACTAATCTAATCACATAATCTTCAAAAAATTAAATAAATATTTTATTAAATTTTTGATCTAGACTATGAGATTAAACTAGAGATCTAGTCTTGACTTATGCTACCTATATCACATATATCAAAATTTTAAATTAGATCTTATGTTTCATATTTGATTACATCTAATGTAACATTTAAAATTCAAATGATAAAATTATAAAAAAAATAAATCAGATCTAATCTAAAATATATTTGAAAACTATCATGATATAGAATAATAGATCTAGACTAGAACATGCATTGTTCATGTCAAACATATATATATATATATATATATATATATATATATATATATATATATATATATATATATATATATATATATATATATAATTTTTTATTTTAGATCTAATTACATCCTATGTAACATCTAAAAATCAAATAATTAGATCATAAAAAAAAAGTTTAGATCAATCTAAAGATAGATCTGGAAGCAGCAACCTAGCTCTGATACCAGTTTAAGAAAAAATTAGATTTTTTCTACCACAGGATGCATCTGATCGGATCAGATTTATAGTAAAATAATTTTAAATTTTTTTTATGATCTAATCAGATCTGAGAGTTTCTCAAATCTAATTAGATTAATCCAAAATTTAGAAGTAAAATAAAAATAAAAATAGTGATAATAGTTATCACCTGATCGAGTACACCGTTTATCTATTTTGATAATCCGACGACTGATCTGATATTCTAATTGAGCTGCGCACGTGCGTAGCCTCTACCGATATCCACTCAGGTTAGATCTAGAAGTCTCCTCCTTCTTGATCTGATCTTCAAAGATTAGATCTGATGTCTTCTCATAGAGTCTTAAAAATGAACTCCAAAGATTGCACGTTCGTCTCACGAACACCATCGTCTCTCGCTGATCTTCACGCCAATGGGACTTGATCTTTACTTGCAGGTTTTGCCCAACTCTTTGGCATGGAGAAGAGGGAGAGGATAAGATGAGGGAGGCATGGAGATGATGATTTTGATAGGGATTCATCATAGAGAATTTTCTATGCACAATAGCTTGCGCAGGGCCTTATTTATAGACCAAACTAAGAGTCTCTTCGCATGTGACTTTGAACAGGTCAAAGCCAATAAGTAGAAGGACTCTCCCATGATCTCCATGCCCCACACCCATTTTTTCAATTTTTTGTCACACAAAAGTAAAGGGAAATGGCATGGAACAACTTGGGATAAGTGAAAGTTGGCACAGATAACATCTATCCTAGAAGTTTGAACAATTCAAACTTCTTTGACCCATTCAAACACTTTGAATGGATAAACTCCAACTCTTTCTATCTTTATCCACTAAGGGTGCACTGCATAAGGGGATGCGTGCCCTCTCTTCCTTATGTAACATCTAGGGACGCATGCATAAGAGAAAAAATCAAGGGGCGCCACCTATTTCTTTCCTACAAACTGGGTCAACATTTGACCCTTGTCCTATTCCCATCTCATGGGTGGAAAAATATTTTTCAAGTCCCATCCAATGAAATTAGGTTAAGTCCTAACCAAGTTAGAACAAGCCTTGATCAGGCCAGGACTCGGTCTAGTCAGATAAAAAAAATCCATCTAGAATTTTTGGGAGAGGCTGGTCCAAATTTCATCTCATGATTTTAGGACAAGCCCTAATCTAGCAAAGACAATCCTTATCTTGTTCCCATCTTATGAGGTTTAGGGCAAGTCTTGATTAGGCCAGGACAAGGTCCAGTCAGATCAAGACAAATTTCTATAGAGATTTTGATTAAACCTTGTCCAAATAGTTCCATAAATTAGTAGGTCCTATCCTATTTCCATCCGATGGATTAGGACAAGCCTAGATCAGGTTAGGATAAGACTTTTCTAATCTGAACAAGTTTTAGACAGACTAGGATAAACCTATACAAGGCTCTTGGATGAGCCAAATCCAATTTGGCTCAGTCTAGAAAGACTATAGAAGATGAATGTTAGGTTCAATCATGTGCTAGCATGATTTTCTTGAACCTAATTGGATCTAATCTAAATCAATCAAACTGGGTTCGCTCAATTGTTGACAACCAGACCCAAATCCTTATTTATGTGATCCAATTAGGTTCAGTTTTATATGGTAATGGAACATGTCATGATCTCTATCATCGATATCATCAAAACATCTTTTGATGGACCAGAACTCTTTCGATTCATCCAATTAGAATCGTCGATCATTAAGACAATTCTAATTGATCCCAAAATCTAGTAGCGACACCTAGTAGTATATGGTGGCAATCCATCAAAATCGAATAGTGAACCTCTCGGTGCAGCTATCTATGTGATTGGGTTCTTCTATCATGAGCCCCGATGGGATTAGAGTTAAGGTAAACTTGTCAAACTCAACACCCATCATATGAATGAATCATTCGATTTGAGTCCGATGTGAAATCCTAATAGAAATATCTTTCTATTATTTCACACTACCATGGCCATAGATTTTAGGACTCAATCTTATGATCATCATAGGACTACTCCTCCTTTACCGAGATTGATAGATCCCATCTTGGTGCGATCCAATTCCTATAATGAACATGCTATAGCCAACATACACCTCAGGATTTTGAATGGCTAAGAGACCAAGTTATGGTGTAGTCAAACTATAACATCCTCAAGATTAACTATCGATGCACCTCAGGTCAAAGAACTAGACTCATGATGCAGCATCAAGCTAGTCATCGATGAGAAGGTAGGCTCCCTTATGACTGCTTGAGGTGGTCACGCTAGTGCCCTCATTCTCTAATGAGTACCTATAGTCTCGCTCCGGTGTCTCTACACCGTAGACTCAAGACTCATCTATCCTAAGAAAGTGATCATACATCGATCTTTCGGATCAATCACCATCCTCATGATGATCCTATGAATGGAAAAAATTTATGAGTTAGTTATGATAACTCATGCCTTAAATTCTCAACTATTAAGAATATGTGTTATCATGCCTATTAACTCAATGGATGTATCACAGGTACTTTAATACATAGTGTGATAGAATAAATAATCTTTTAATTCATTTTAAGTCAAAATTATAAAAATATTCTTATAAAGTATATAACAAGTATCAACCAATCTGGCTTTTAGGGCACACATCTAATAGTTTGAGGTTTAGACTAAGAAAGAAAAAAATCTTTTATGATATTTGATTAGAATATTTTTTGAAATTGAAGCTGATATATGGGTCATGTACAAAACTAACATGTATAAGGGAAAAAAATATAGTTGGGGATATTGCCACTAACTTTGTTTCTAATTGGAGAAATTAATTTTATTTGAGATTATAAATATTTATTTTGGTGGAATTTTTGATTGCTACATTGGATCAAGATAAAAGATCTTATTTATATGTATTAGAGATTATAGAATGAATGTGAAACTATAATTCCAAAATTTGGATCGATAGTGTGATCCAAAATTCTTTTGCTATTGTTATCGAGGTCCCTTGTAAAATCTAGAATTGAATGGAGAATTTGATTTTAAGCAGCTTGCATGATTTTAATGAAACATTTTTGATAGATGTTAAAAATGTTCAGATGCACTTGTTGGATATATAGGAGGATGAGAGCTCTAGGAATAGTTGTATGGCCTATAGCGATCATTCTATGTTAGTGCATTGAATTGAATGCATGATATTGGCTTTCTAGGAGCCATTCTATTTCCATTTACTGCACTGAATTGAATGCATGATATTGGCTTTCTAGGAGCCATTCTTTTCCCATTTCTACCTATGTTGTCGTGCTGCGGCTTACTCTTATTGTTATTGTACCTTGTGCCTTATGTGCTTGTGATACCATTAACTTTGTTGTAGCATATGGGTTAATGTTATTTACATGAGGGGAGCACCATGGCTTGTTTATTTATCTTATGTTTAGATTTAGAGGCTTGAGACTTTGTATATGGTCTGATTGCTGAATTGATTGAACACTAGATATGGTTAATATGCTTTGCTTATGCTCTATTAGGTTGCACACCTTCTCATCAGATTTGGATCACTTGCAAAAGTATCTTTTAATGATTTGTCAATCTACAAATATTGGCATGGGTCTGGTTTAGTTTGATCTTTGTTATTGACTCTATGATTGATTTTGATGATTCCAAGACATTGAGTTTAAATGAGTCTAATCATGTATTTCAAGGATGAAATTAAAGAAATAATTTATGAAAAAGATTTTCTTAAAAGATACTAAGTTAATGCTTTCAAAGAAGAAAATTTAAGTTTTAGACTTAGTGGAGTTGACCCCAAAGGCAAAGGAGCCGACCCTTGCACTGAACTAGACTTAAAAATGAAGAATTTTAAGTTTTAGGAAGGACTAAGTCAACCCCAATAGGATTGGAGTCGACTCTAGCATGTTGAAGGAGACTAGCATGGTTTTGAGTTGACTCATGCCCAGTAGGAGCCGACTCTCTTGGAGAAAGATAGAGAACTATAATTTTTATGATCCCAGGTTTGAGTCGACCCCAGTAAAATTGGAGTCAACCCCAATAAATGTGCCGACTCAAGTATAGAGGCGAGCTAGCTCTCTCATAAAAAAATGGAGAGCACTTTTTTAAGATTCTAAGACCAAGTTGACTCCTGGAATAGACAAGTCGACTTGAAGGCAATTGGAATCGACACCTGATTGCTGTCGTGGGTGGTCAAAAATAAAATCTAACTCACTATTATATAGATATGGTGAGTTAGGATCACATCCTCAAAGATCATGTTAATTATGTTTAAATTATAAATTAAAAATAAAATTAAAATTAATTAAAATTGATTAATTAAAAGACTACATAAATTAATTAAGAAAGTAAATTAAGTAGCAAATTAATTAAAAAAGGAGTTGCAAGTATGGAGATGGATTCTCAGAATCTTAATTGATCTCTTATCTGACAGCTGATATTCTTTTTTAAAATGCTGTAATTGATATCTAATAAACAAAGATATAATCTATCTTAGAGAGCATGGCTTGTACTCTTGGATCACAGCTTATTCCTTAAAGTTATAGGCTAGTCTAAATTGACTTAGATATAATAAGAAGAATTAATCTAATTATAATTTATCTCAAGAGTATGAACCATACCCGTAGATCATGGCTCATCCCAAGGGTCATAAACTATTCTACATCAATTGCAAGAAAACAAAGACATAAAGATTTTAAAAATAAAAATAGTTTTTATTGCAAATTAAAAAGACATACAAAAGATGAGAAAATAGAAAACACCATCAAAATAAGGTCATAATGATCTTCTAAGAACTAGATGATTAGCTGGACATCGAAAAACTTCTCGCCGAAATCTTCATCCTGAAGCTTGAGCTCTTCCTTCCAATAACTTGGAGCAAGGATCAAGAGCAGGATGGAAAGATTTTATAAAGAATATGGTTTAGATTTATGGAGAAGAGGAAAGAAAAGGAGAGAAGTGCTTGGAGAGAGAGAAGGAAGAAAAGGATTGACTGTTTGTATTTAGAGAAAAAGAGAGAGAGAGAGAGGGAGAGAACAGAGGCTGTAGAGGCTGTGGAAGGCCGCTTCTGTTACTGTTAGCATTGGAGGAGGGCTTTAAATAGAGGAGAGGGTGAGAAAGAGTTTGAATCAAAAAGGAATTAGGATTCATGAAGAGAGATGGACTAAGGCTACTCATGACTGAACCTACTAAGGCCTTCTGCTCTAGTATTTGATGTCATACACAAAGCAAGCCATGAACCTGCTATCACCATGAAGCCGCACCAGCATAAAAACCTTCTCATGAACCCGTTAAGACCATCACGAACCTGTTACGAGTCAAAACAAACCACTAGCGCCTCTTTTAACCATAAAATTATAAAAAGAAACCTTTGTTTCTTTATAATGACATATGCATCCTTTTTAGATTCTTAGCATAGTACCTTCATTTTCTATAATACCATATACATCCTTCTTTTAATTTAATTCTATTTTGAATCCAATTTGCTCCAAATTTTCTTCATTATAACCCATAAATTAAGATCTTTTCATTGATAATTCTCTTTTCTTCAAAAGATAGATAAAAATTTCAATTCTTAAGAATAAGGATAAATAAATTAATAAATTAATTATTGGTGCAAAAATTTGTGAGGATGCTGGAGGTAACTAGAGTTGGGAAGATGAGGCCACCGACAGAACCTACAAAATAAAGTTCAAACTAGAGGTGGGTGGCTCTGACAGGATCTTCCAACTCTCAAGTCAGTTCTTTGGCCAACTGGAATGGAGTGCCCAGGAAATAGAGAAGCAGAGTAATGGAAGAGAAGAAAGCTTGGAGAAAAATATATCTAGAGGATCTCTTTTATAGATGGAGTGTGTAACAAACTGATGGTGATAGTCGTAACCATCTGGTAGTGCGCCGATCAGGCCACGTGGAGTTCGTTATGGAGGATGAGTTATCGTTTGCCATGATTTGCAAGCAGTTTGGATCTATTTAAGAAAGTTCGGATAGAGATTTGGGATTTTTGTGCTTACCTATTAATTATAGGTGTTAGCGAGTTGGGTTCGAGATTGGTCGGTCGAGCTTGAGAGTCAATCAACATATAGTGAACCAACATTTGGTTGAAGTCCATCAAAGTGGCCTCCTATGGCATCGAGAAGTTTGGCCATATTCTAGATCATTTGTAAGTGGGCCCTTTCCGACTGAGTCTGATAGGAGGTAGCGCGAGTGGAGGAGTCCGTTCGTAAGAAGCACTGCTAAAGAAGTTCTTCTAGAGGGACCGCTGCTGAAGGAATCCATCTAGAGGGAGCGCTGCTAAAGAAGTCTGTTCGAAAGGAGCATGGCTGAAGGAGTCTATCCAGAAGGAGCGTTGCTGAAGGAGTCTGTCGTTTACAATATGGGATGTCATCCATCTTTAGAATTCATCATCGATCAAGGTTAGGAAAATCACTCATTCTATAGTCGAGAAGATTGGTGAATTCTTGTAGAATAGTAACCAAGGACATCGACGGAGTTTATTTTACCCCTAACACTTATCCTCCTACTCTCGAGTTCGAATTTTGGATGAAAGAAGTACAAAAATTACTGGCACCGAAGTCCTCCGAGGCCAGTCTTGTTCCCACTCTCGAAAAATGAATCAATTTGGCCCTTTTTGAATTGGTGTCAATGTTTCTAATGCTAAATGACCTGAAGAGATGAAATCCTTTAAAAAACATACTTGACACGAAGCTCCATATTACCGTGCAATTATTGCCCTGACAGGCATTCGAGGTGAGTGGGGCATGTGGTAGGCTGGGATGGGCCAAGGAGGATCTGTAATCATAACTTCTTCTGATTCCATATGCCTATTTTAGTCCTTCTCTTTTCTAGTTCTTCATCTCTATTTGAGTCTTCCTTCTTCCTTCATCCATTCTTCTTTGTCTCTAGGTGCTCCAGCCTTTCCATCAATTTTCATGCCATCAGCGACTGATTCCTACCCTCTCGACCGTCTCACCTTATTTCTTCTCATCCACAATCCTTTCGGCCATCAGAGTCCCTCTTGGCTGCATCTCATCTTTTCGATCATCTTCTTACTGACCTAGGTTAGTCCTTCATTGCCCTTCATTCTTTTCTTTTGTTTGTTTGGCTTTTTAGTCTTCTATACGAGTTTCACTATTCTTCTCATAAGATTTTATAACCTTTTTCTTGCCACTTTCCTAGAGATTTTTAAGTTTCTTTGGATCCGTATGTCTTCCAAAACTTCGTGGCTGTCTGATTCTAGGAGTCTATCTAGTCCTTCTTTTCAAAACCTAAATTCCAAAGAAAAGACCAAACTTAGGGATGTACCCCAGCTGAGCTTCATATCCGAAACTATTCCATATTCCTTATGAAGGGAAATCCTGATTTCCCTGACCAGGTTCGTTCAGATCTGATCAGATCAAGAGATATATTTCAAAAATTTTTCTCTTAGATCTGTATCAGATCAGGGATGCTTCAGATCTGATTCTTATTTATTTAATAAAAATTAAATGAAAAGGATAAATTAAATCACATTCAATTTACCTGAATAGGGTAATCCTATTACCCTGTTGATGATCCTGTTTGCAGCGGAAGGTTCTGGATCAAGCCACGCAAGCGCCTGGCCTCTACCGGTATCCACTCGGGCTGGATCTGGAGATCCTCTTCTTCTCTATCACGCCTCCAAAAATCAGATCTGGATCTGATCTGGAGGATCTTCAAAACTCCTTTTGAAGATCTGCAGTCGTCCTTTGCAGCAGCGCAGCCTTCTTGCTTTTGATCGCCTTTTCTTTGATCTGAATCGCACCAATCCAAATCCAAAACACTTTTGGACGTGGAGAGCAAGGGGAGAAGAGAGTATGGCGTGGAGAAAGGGGGAGAGAGGCAGCCTTGGGGCATGGGAAGATTGCTTCTTGATGAATTTCTGATTTTAATTGTTTCACTTGGGCGCAGGGTCTTATTTATATAGACTAAGCGTGATCCAACTCCTCTTCCTCCCAACCAATCACAACCCTTTGTGAAAATCAGATCTAAATCTGATTGGTGGGAATAGAGAGTCCCCTGGATTCCTCCTTAGAGGTGCCTAAGACCAGTCAAACTGGATTCTTAGAAGAACTCTAATTGGAATCCAAAAGGGAGATGGAGTCCTTGTCCAACAAGGACTCCTAGGCGCCTCCTACTTGGGCTCACGCCACCCTTGGCGTGCGCCCTTCTCCTTGCCAGGTTCTGGCAGGGGGACAGGCCCCCACCAGCTCTCCAATAGGTGCATGACATGTGGTCAAAAGTCAAAGGTCAATGGTCAACATTTGACCAGTCAAAGGTAGACTTTTGACCAAAGTCAAAGAACAAGAAATGGCAGGTGACCAAAAATGGCAGGTAATGTCTTACAAATAAGACAACCTATTTCTGACTTGGACAACCTCCAGTCAGACCATATGAAGGCCTCTGATTGAGCACAAACTCCTTTGGCTCAGTCAGGACAACTTATTTATGATAGTAAAAGAAGAACGTTAGGTTCAATCGAGTGCTAGCACGATTTCCTTGAACCTAATTGAATCTCATTCAGATCAATTGAACTAGATCAGTTCAATTGATGATCACCAGATTCAAACCCTTGTTTGTGTGACCCAGTTAGGTTCAGTTCTGTATGGTAATGGGATATGTCATGATCTCTATCATCGACATCATCGAAACTCCTTTCGATGGATCAGAACTCTTCTGATTCGAACAGCTAGAATGATCGATCATCTAAATCATTCTAATTGCTCCCAAAATCCACCAGTGACACCTAGCAGTATATGGTGGCAACCCATCAGAGCTGAATGCGAACCTCTTGGTGCAGCTACCTGTGTGATTAAGTTCTTCTATCTTGAGCCCCGATCAGATTAGGGTTAAGGTGAACTCGTCAAACCCTAGTCTCTGTCATATGATGTAATCATTCGATTCGAGTCCAATGTGAAAATCTAAATAGAAACTCTTTCTATTATTTCACTCTGCCATGGCCATGGGCTTCTGGACTTGATTCTCATGATCATCATAGGGCTGCTCCTCTACCACCGAGGTAGATAGATTCCCATCTTGATGCAATCCAGTTCCTACAATGAACATGCTATAGCCAACATACACCTCAGGGTTCCATATGGCTAGGAGACCGAGTAATGGTGTAGTCAAACTATAACACCCTCAAGGTGAACTGCCGATGCATCTCAGGTCAAAGAACCAGACACACTACTGCAGCATCGAGTCAGTCATTGACGAGAAGGTAGACTCCCTAATGACTACTCGAGGTGGTCACGCTCAGTGCCCTCGTTCTCTAACGAGTACCTGTACTCTCGCTCCGGTGTCTCCACACCGTAGACTCAAGACTCATCTACTAAAGAGAAGCGATTGTACACCAACCTTCCGGATCAATCACCATCCTCGTGATGATCCTATGGTCGGGAGCATTTTATGAGTTAATAATGATTATTCATGTCTTAAATTTTCAACTCTTGAAAATATGAATTATCATTACCATTAACTCAAAGGATGTATCACAGACACTAAATACACATATGTGATAGAAAATAACCCATTTTATTAATTATAGTCAAAATTATAATTTTGCCCCTAGAAGTGTATTACAAGTGTCAGCCAATTCTGGCTTCTAGGGCACATATATCTAACAATCTCCCACTTGTCCTAAAGCCAATTGGCTACAAGTCTAAGTCCCATCTTCTCAAGGTGGGCTTCGATCTTCTGCTGGCCCAACGGCTTTGTAAGTGGGTCTGCCACATTATCTGTGGAGTTGACTCTCTTGACCTCAACGTAACCTTTCTCAAGGTAATCGCGGATGAGATGGTATCGCCGCTCAATGTGCTTGGACTTTCTGGTGAGACCTCGGCTCCTTAGCAAGGGCTATGGCGCCATTGTTGTCGCAGTAAAGAGGAATGGCATCTGATGGCATTACTCCAATTTCTGCAGCAAACTTCTTGTACCAGAATGCTTCCTTTGCAGCCTCTGATGCAGCGATATATTCTGCTTCCATGTGGAATCTGCTATCACAGTTTGCTTGGAACTCTTCCAGCTGACAGCTCCACCATTGCACACAAACAGACTTCCAGATGTCGACTTTCGATCATCTATATCGGACATGAAATCCGAGTCTGTGTATCCCTGGACTTGGAGTTCTCCATTACCAAAGACCAACATCATATCCTTAGTTCTTCTCAAGTACTTAAGGATACATTTCACAGAAGTCCAGTGTTCTTCACCTGGATTTGACTGATATCTGCTTGTGACACTCACAGCATGGGCTATATCAGGTCGTGTACATAGCATGGCATACATGAGGCTCCCTATTGCAGAAGCATAAGGGATCTTGCTCATGCGTTCTATTTCCTCAGGTGTGCTGGGGCACATCTTCTTGGAAAGATGAATACCATGTCTGAAGGGTATTAATCCCCTCTTAGAGTTTTCCATACTAAACCTCTTTAGTACTTCCTCTATGTACATCTTCTGTGAAAGTCCTAGCATCCTATTCGGTCTATCCCTATAGACCTTAATTCCTAGAATAAAGGATGCTTCACCTAGGTCTTTCATGGAGAATTCCTTGGACAACCACATCTTGACTGATGTCAACATGGGAATATCATTCCCAATAAGGAGGATGTCATCCACGTACAATACGAGGAAGACAACAGCGCTCCCACTGACCCTTTTTGAAAACACATGGTTCCTCTTCATTTTTGATGAAACCAAACTTTTTGATCACATCATTGAAACGAGTGTTCCAGCTCCGAGATGCTTGCTTAAGTCCATATATGGACCTTTGCAGCTTGCAAACCTTGTGATCAGTATCACTGGATGTGAAACCTAGCGGCTGTTCCATATAGATATCTTCCTCAAGATATCCATTTAAGAATGCCGTTTTCACGTCCATTTGCCATATTTCATAATCGAAATAGGCTGCAACAGGCAAGCAATGTGCGGATGGATTTTAGCATAGCCACTGGGAAAAGGTATCCTGATAGTCAATGCCTTCGCGTTGACTATAACCTTTTGCCACTAGTCTAGCCTTGAATGTCTCCACATTCCCATCTGCACCAATCTTTCTCTTGAAGATCCATTTACACCCAATAGGTACTATACCTTCTGGTGGATCTACCAAGGTCCAGACTTGGTTTGAGTGCATCGAGTCAATTTCTGACTTCATTGCCTCTAAGCCATTTCTCGGAGTCGATATCTGATATCGCCTCGTTGTAGGTTTTGGGATCATCACCATGAGCACCATTACCTATGAGGAACATTTCCTCTACTTCCTCTGAAATAATACCTAAGTATCTTTCAGGGGGACGGGAAAACTCTTTCCGATCTACGAGGTGGAGGAGGTAGTGTTCTTATTGGCTCAACCTGATTTGGTTCCAATTGGTCCTTAGCTCGTTTCTACTTGTGAGACTTTCTCATCAAGCTTAATCTGCTTTCCAATGCCGCTATCTTGAATAAACTATTTTTCAAGAAAGATGGCATGTCGACTCACAATCACATTGTGGTCTTCTGGAATGTAGAAATAGTATCCTAATGACTCTTTAGGATATCCTATGAATCGAGCTCTAAAGGACCTAAACTCTAACTTGTCCGCTTGTTGTCTTTTGACATGAGCCGGACAACCCCAAATTCTGAGATGACTCAGACTTGGTTTCTTACCGTGCCATATCTCATACGGTGTGGTAGGAACGGTTTTAGAGGGAACCCTATTCAGTAGATAAATTGAAGTTAACAATGAATGTCCCCAAAGAAAATCAGGGAGGTCTGTGAAGCTCATCATGGATCGAACCATATCCAATAGAGTCCGATTTCTCCGTTCTGAAACCCCGTTGAGTTGAGGTGTTCCTGGTGGAGTCCATTGAGAGACTATGCCATTTTCCTTAAGATAGTCTAGGAATTCCCGGCTAAGGTATTCACCTCCTCGATCTGATCGAAGAACCTTAATGGGTTTTCCAGTTTGTTTTTTTCTACTTCATGTCTGAATTCTTTGAACTTTTCAAAAGCTTCAGACTTGTGTCTCATAAGATACACATACCCATACCTAGACAGATCATCGGTAAAGGTAATGAAGTAGACAAAATTGCCTCTAGCCGGCACATCAAATGGGCCGCACACATCAGTATGTACTAGGGCAAGGAGATCTGTGGCCCTCTCCCCATGTCCAACAAAAGGGAGTTTAGTCATTTTGCCTTGAAGACAAGATTCACAAGTTGGATATGACTCGGAAAGTCAATGGACTCAATAGCCCATTTTTCTCCAATTTGTTGATCCTATCTTCTGCTATATGACCTAATCTCAGGTGCCATAGATATCTATCGTTTGGACTATCCCTAGGTCGTTTGGCATTCACGTTTTGCTCGATAGTTAGAAATAGGTACATCAATATGTAGCTGATAAAGACCATTAATAAGGAAACCATTTGCAATTTTATTTCTTTCATAAAGAATGTTACAATGGTCCTTAAAGAAGGTGAATCACATAACCTTCTTGTGCTAAGCATGAAACAGAAATCAAATTCCTGCTAGCTGCAGGCACATAATAACAGTCTTTCAAAACTAAGTCTAAACCAGATGGTAATCGAAGAGGGTATGTTCCCACGGCTACTGCAGCAACTCTTGCTCCATTACCGATGCGTAGGATCATGTCTCCATCCCTCAGCCTCCTGCTATCCTCAAGACCCTGCATAGAAGTGCACAGATGAGCACTAGAACCAGAGTCAAGCACCCAACTGGATGCAGAAGAAACCGTAAGGTTAGACTCAATAACGAGCATACCTCCAGAAGGACCTTCCTTCTTGTTCTTCAGGGTGGCCAGGTAAGTAGGGCAGTTCCGCTTCCAATGGCCGTCGCTGTTGCAATGGAAACACTTTCCTTTGCCATCGGCCTTTTTTCTTCGGTTCTGCCTTCTTCTTCTTTGATCCTTCCACCTTTTGCTTTTTCACAGACTTCTTTTTCTTTCCATAAGACTTTCTTTTGGAAGAAGTCCGTTCCATAGCAAGAACTGAGCCTTTAGAACCTTTCATAGAAAGCTCAGCGGTAACCAGCATATTCATTAACTTCGGCCAAGGAATTTTGAAGTTTATGCATGTGGTAATTCATGATGAATTGCCCATATGCATCAGTCAAGGATTGCAGAATAATATCATTCTGCAGATCCAAGTCCAACTTCACACCGAGCTTCTCAAGCTCTTCCATGTCCTTGATCATTGTCAGACAGTGATCTTGGACTGACTGCCCATCACGCATCTTAGCCTTAAAAAGTCATTTCGTGACTTGATATTTGGCTGCGCGACTCTGTTCACCAAACATCTCCTGCAGGTGAGCCAACATTTGGCGAGCAGTCCCGATATCTTCATGTTGGCGCTGGAGCTCATCAGACATCGAGCCCAACATGTAATATCTGGCCTTATTATCTTCGTCAATCCATTTTTTCCAGAGACGCTCTCTGTTCAGTGGATGGACGAGCTGGTAAGGTGGGAGGGTCCTGGTCCAAAACATGTGGTTAACTTCTCGGAACCCAAAATAATTTTGTAGTTCCTGAGCCAATCTTTATAATTGGGTCCAGTCAGTCTATGTGTGTCTAGGATACGTGCCAATGGGTTGGACGCAGACATTTTTCCTGTAGAGAGTCAAAGATTCTAGTTAGATACTGTAATTTTGACTTGACCAATTTGTTTAGGGATTTTATTTTTAAACAAATTAGCTCCCACTATTTTCTCGGATCCCTACACTCCCTCTGTAGAGATGCGAAAATCTCCACGATTGAATGATTTCTAGTGGGTGGTGCGGTCTCACCAACTGACTCATCACCTCACCTAACAGTTATTGGTGATGGGTTAGCCAATGAGTGAACAACTCTTGTTCAATGATTCTCTAATCATGGTGCACCCAAACTTGGTCTCTAATTCATGAATCTCACCGTATCCGGAATATTGATCCACTCCTTAGTTAAGTCAGACCCACCATTTGCATAGACTGGGTTCCTAATTGAGTCTCTCACCGTATCCGAAATATTGAGCCCAACTCATCCTCCAGCCCATAGCATCCAATGCCTAATAGACATGGTTGCATCTTCCCGGTGCAACTGAGCCACTGTATCCAGCCGAGAACAATCAACCCCGGGAAGGGCCCGCACATCTACAATGGTGGAAGACCTCAGACTTAATCTTTTCTTAGGGAGAATTGATTCAGGTCTCATTAAACTAGACTTGGCTTAGTCATAACAATTATGACTAACCTAGTGGCATGGGTTAGCTCGGATTATTGACCACCTCAGATCAGAACTGTGTCAACAGATATGGCCAGGTAAGTGAGACCGGTGGAAGGAATATGCCATTAACTCGTACAAGAACGCATTCAGGTCGAGTAGCTTCCAATTAAAAACCAGTCGGTCGTCTGTGCCAAACTTACCTTAGACACCAAATTGTTGAGTCAGAACCAATTGGGTTAGCCTACAATCCAGACTCTAACCTCTGAGCCTAATTAGGTCTTGCTTGATCGTGACTCGATCTCGACCCAGACTTAATCCTATTAGGCTGGTCAATTTAAGCATTGTTGATCCCATCTAACCAACTCTTGATTCGGTTTGATCAACCGCTTAGACCTAATTGAGCTACCCAAGCCCGAACCCAGTATTATGAATATGTCTTAGATCTGAAATTCTCAATTTTAGACCTAATTAATATTCCATAAACTTAATTCTTAATTAAGTAGGGTTCATAAACAAAATATGCACAATAAATCCTAGGGTTTCAGGATCTAGGGTTTTGCAGAAAGTAAGTTTTGGGTTTCTGATTAAGGACGAACACGCAGCACCCCTACACATCATAAGAACACCCCATCGAATGGGAAGAGAGGGCCTTTAAACCCTTCTTCGTTCTTATGACCGGACGGCCAAGAGGAACGCCTTAATCAGGAACATTCAATAAACTAATACTACAAAACAGTTATAGATCTATATCATATATCTCATATATACAAATTAGATCTAATCATGGCATATTTTGCATACATCTCATGTATCATAATCATGCATGTTTTTCAGATCTAAATTATCTCATAATAATCTAAAAAATTAGATTTAAATTGATCTAATCAAAATAAATTCTAATCTAGACAATTATGTAGAACTATTCTACAACTAGTCTAGACATGCATCTAATCATATCTCATATGATATTTAAAATTAAATAATTTTTATTTGCTATTTTTCAGATGTTATTATAACACTTATAATATCAAAAAATAGTAAATAAAAGATCTAAAATATGATTTAATCAGATTAAATCAAAGACATGCAAAACTATTCTATAGAACTATTCTATTCTAGAACTAGTCATGCATATCTTCATAATCTTAGATCCAAATCATTTAATTTTAATTTTTTCTGATTTCAGATCTGATCACATCTCATGTGACATCTGAAAATCACTTATTTTTTAATTAAAATAAAATTTAAAATCAGATCTAAATAATTTTTAGAACCATGGCTCTGATACCAGTTGAAGGGAAATCCTGATTTCCCGGTCCAGGTTCGTTCAGATCTGATCAGATCAAGAGATATATTTTCAAAAATTTTTCTCTTGATCTTAATCAGATCTTGATATTTTCAGATCTGATTCTTATTATTTTAATAAAAATAAAATAAAAAGATAAATTAAATCAAATTTAATTTACCTGATTTGGGTAATCCTATTACCCTGTTGATGATCCTGTTTGCAGCGGAAGGTTCTGGATCTAGCCACGCAAGCGCCTGGCCTCTACCGGTATCCACTCGGGTTGGATCTGGAGATCCTCTTCTTCTCTATCACACCTCCAAAAATCAGATCTGGATCTGATCTGGAGGATCTTCAAAACTCCTTTTGAAGATCTGCAGTCGTCCTTTGCAGCAGCGCAGCCTTCTTGCTTTTGATCGCCTTTCTTTGATCTGAATCGCACCAACCAAATCCAAAACACTTTTGGACGTGGAGAGCAAGGGGAGAAGAGAGTATGGCATGGAGAAGAGGGGAGAGAGGCAGCCTTGGGGCGTGGGAAAATTCTTCTTGAATTTCTTTTAATTGAGTTGGGCGCAGGGTCTTATTTATAGACTAAGCTGTGATCCAACTCCTCTTCCTTCCCAACCAATCACAACCCTTTGTGAAAATCAGATCTAAATCTGATTGGTGGGAATAGAGTCCCCTGGATTCCTCCTTAGAGGGTGCCTAAGACCAGTCAAACTTGGATTCTTAGAAGAACTCTAATTGGAATCCAAAAGGGAGATGGAGTCCTTGTCCAACAAGGACTCCTAGGCGCCTCCTACTTGGGCTCACGCCACCCTTGGCGTGCGCCCTTCTCCTTGCCAGGTTCTGGCAGGGGGACAAGGCCCCCACCAGCTCTCCAATAGGTGCATGACATGTGGTCAAAAGTCAAAGTGTCAATGGTCAACATTTGACCAGTCAAAGGTAGACTTTTGACCAAAGTCAAAGAACAAGAAATGGCAGGTGACCAAAAATGGCAGGTAATGTCTTACAAAATAAGACAACCTTTTCTGACTTGGACAACCTCCAGTCAGACCATATGAAGGCCTCTGATTGAGCACAAACTCCTTTGGCTCAGTCAGGACAACTTATTTATGATAGTAAAAGAAGAACGTTAGGTTCAATCGAGTGCTAGCACGATTTCCTTGAACCTAATTGAATCTCATTCAGATCAATTGAACTAGATCAGTTCAATTGATGATCACCAGATTCAAACCCTTGTTTGTGTGACCCAGTTAGGTTCAGTTCTGTATGGTAATGGGATATGTCATGATCTCTATCATCGACATCATCGAAACTCCTTTCGATGGATCAGAACTCTTCTGATTCGAACAGCTAGAATGATCGATCATCTAAATCATTCTAATTGCTCCCAAAATCCACCAGTGACACCTAGCAGTATATGGTGGCAACCCATCAGAGCTGAATGCGAACCTCTTGGTGCAGCTACCTGTGTGATTCAAGTTCTTCTATCTTGAGCCCCGATCAGATTAGGGTTAAGGTGAACTCGTCAAACCCTAGTCTCTGTCATATGATGTAATCATTCGATTCGAGTCCAATGTGAAAATCTAAATAGAAACTCTTTCTATTATTTCACTCTGCCATGGCCATGGGCTTCTGGACTTGATTCTCATGATCATCATAGGGCTGCTCCTCTACCACCGAGGTAGATAGATTCCATCTTGATGCAATCCAGTTCCTACAATGAACATGCTATAGCCAACATACACCTCAGGGTTCCATATGGCTAGGAGACCGAGTAATGGTGTAGTCAAACTATAACACCCTCAAGGTGAACTGCCGATGCATCTCAGGTCAAAGAACCAGACACACTACTGCAGCATCGAGTCAGTCATTGACGAGAAGGTAGACTCCCTAATGACTACTCGAGGTGGTCACGCTCAGTGCCCTCGTTCTCTAACGAGTACCTGTACTCTCGCTCCGGTGTCTCCACACCGTAGACTCAAGACTCATCTACTAAAGAGAAGCGATTGTACACCAACCTTCCGGATCAATCACCATCCTCGTGATGATCCTATGGTCGGGAGCATTTTATGAGTTAATAATGATTATTCATGTCTTAAATTTTCAACTCTTGAAAATATGAATTATCATTACCATTAACTCAAAGGATGTATCACAGACACTAAATACACATGTGTGATAGAAAATAACCCATTTCATTAATTATAGTCAAAATTACAATTTTGCCCCTAGAAGTGTATTACAAGTGTCAGCCAATTCTGGCTTCTAGGGCACATATATCTAACACCTAATTGAATCTTTAATGGGCCGAAAGACCTTGCTCAGAATTTTTCTTATTTAAACTTTACTACAGACTTCCTCTCTCCCCTTTCGTAGTTGCCCTCTTTCACTTTTTAAACATTTTCTTTGCCTCCATAGTGCCGATCTCCTTTAGGTTCATTATTGGCTTTATCTACCTTTGTCTCTCTATTGAAGTTCATCCCACCATATCCCTGTTCTGGAGCTACTATACTTTTAAGCATCATCCTTCTGCGAAGGACCACTGGTACTTCTCACCCCAGTTCGGCAAGAAAGGACTGTTGAAAGGATCTCCTTCTTTCATTCACAACTGAAAGGAGAAGTTTTTTTTCGTATCCTGCCCAACCCTAGAGTTAGGGCTTCCCCCTTGGGGTCTTCTTAAAGAATCGGTTCACCGAGCTCATGGACTAGATAGGCAAGACCTTGACTCCTACAATAAACTGAAGCATCACAGAATTCCACCATTATTCGAACTCCTGTATGAGCAACTTCTATTCAACTTCGGCCTTAGCCCTCTCAATCCCGCTAGTATATCCTTACATTTCACATTTTTTTTTCTTGTAATTTTTTTTTAATTATGGCTCCTTCTTTATTATAGAGATGGATGCTAAGGTTGTTGAAATGCTCGCTAAGGAGTTTCAGATACACAAGAGGAAAGAGAATGCACCTGCTTAGGCTTCAAAGAAGGCAAGGATCAAAATCCTGAGCTCTGCAGCACCCATTGATACCACCACTACTCCTGAGGTCGCTGGTGGTGATAAGGTTGTTTCGGCTGCTGAGGTTGGCATTATTGATGGGGCCGCAGCACCTTTGACATCTTCAAGCCCTCCTACCGGAGTTTAGGTTTTGGAGCTTCCTGCAAGAGGAGAAAGGAGAGAAAAAAGGAAGGAAAAATGAAGTCAATCACCATAAAAGTTTGGCGCAAAGCTCAACCCAGCAAGTTCGACAATGGTGATGAAGACTCGAAAGAAAACTCCTTCTGCAATTGGGATATCATCAGGAATTTGGTTGATAAATTCTTCCTACCCGAGATGGTAGACAGAATCGTTGACTTCGATTATGAGCAGCACACTTGGGATTCCCTCAGGGCCTTCCTCAAGGTAATTACCTTGTCCCTTCTCTCTCCCCTTTTTTTATATATATACATATGCCTAACTCAATTTATTTCTTATAGTTGGGTCACCAATTGCTTGCTCACATCAAAATGATGAATGGCTTGAGGTCGGAAGCATTGAAGGCCTAGGAGGATCATCAAGCCAAGGTCAGCCGCCTCTAGGAAGAGAAAGCTGTCGAGGTCAATTACCACATGAAGGAGAAGGCTGTCGAGGTCAAAGTTCTTCAAGAGGTGTTCAAAAGGAAGAGCAAACATCGACAGAGTTGAAGGTTGTCTTGGCTTTGGAAGAAGAGAGGAGGAAGAAGGTTGAGGCCAAGATCGCCGAACTGAAAGAGCAAGTTTCAAGACAGATCTTGGAGGCGAAGGCTCAGGCAGTAAAAGAGTTCAAGGTCTTCTCTGAGATGAGAGACTTGAATGTCAAGTTTAGCTAGAAAGCCTTAATCAAAGGTTTTGAGCTTTGCAAGGACATGATAGCTATCAAGTTTTCCAAGCTCGAGCTCGGCTTTCTTGTTGAAGGAGATCCTGATGAAGAAGCGGGACCATCTACTACCATAACTGACCTTCCCCTACCGAGCTTGCCACTGAAGAGCTAGGGCCAACTGACACTGCATCAAACTCCTTGGCTGCTCCCCCAGAGGTCTGAGACCTCCTAATTTGTATTTTCTCTTTTCATTTATTTCTTCTCTTGTATTTGAGAAATATTTCAATTGATGAAAATAAGTTTACTTTAAGTTTGTGTCATGGTATGCTTGTTTTTTAGAATCCTCCTAGTGAAGATAATCATGCTTCATCTCCCCCTGCCGATGCTACCCCACTACCCCAAGGCCTTCAATTAAGATCTGTCATTAAGAACCTGAAAAGGAAGGTCCATCAAACTAAGAAGAAATTGAAGAAAGCAGAGGATGAGCTTCAGAAGTTGAAGAAGCATTATTTGAAAGCTATAGTTGAAGTCATCCGCCTTCAACAAGTCCATTAAAAGGATGCCATCGATTATATCAATAAGAAGTGCCATCTGATAGAGGAATTGGAATGGATGAAGAAGCTCGGTAGTGACAAGGCATGGACTTTGATTGCCAAGGCAAGCTCTTTGGAAGTCAAGCTAAAGGCCATGCAAGAAAGGACTCAATTACTTGAAGGAAGCTCGACATGGTCTACCAATAGGGAAGAATATGGCTAGGACTGGACAAAGAAGTTCTTTGAACTCAAAAGCCAATTACAAGCAGCTGAGGACTCTCATAATGAATATAGGCGTGATTGGTGTGGCTAAGTTGCTGACCTCAAGGAAAAGCTTCAAAGAGCTGATGATGAGATCGTCCAACTTCGACGATAATTGTCCAAAGGGGCCTGAGCTAGCTCAAGCAGAGACTCGGTAGAGGTCTTATCTTTATGGAGATCTTTAGAGAGCTTGTCTACTTTGTACAAGAATAGCTGAATGGAGTTGCGGGAGTTGAAGGTGCAGATGGTTTATCACCAAGATGCTATGAAGGATGTAGAGGCCGAGTCGGCTGCATTAAGAAAAAAGCTGAGAAAAGTTGAGGATGACTCCCGGAGACATAAGAAGCTGTTGAGTGAAAGCTTGGTAGCTCGGTGGGAGCTTGAAGAAAAGATTAAAGACTTGAAGTTATCCCTGGTATTGGTCAGTGCTGGTAGTCTGAAGTCTTACTTTAAGTAGGACTTTGGCTTTTTCTCTCTTCTTCTTTTCTCTCTTTTCTTAACTGGTCCTGCGGACCTTTCCATGTACCGAACGTATATTTCAATGAAATACTACGATTGTCTCATCTCAGACGTATGCTTTTGTAGTTTTTTTTTTTTTTTTTTTTATGATTGTGAGGTTATCCTTTGATAATGGTTGTAGTTTGCTATGGCATATGTACCCTTTAATTATAGACGATGGCCCTTGAGTAAGTTTTTTTTGGGTTTGTATAATTGGGTCCTTGCATCGTTTGTGTCTGGACGAGGTCCTCCTTTTTTTGATGAAGTTATTAGGATGCAGAAGGGCCATTGAAAGGGCCTCTCATCGTGTCTTCCTATTAGGACGAGGTTCTCCTTCTGTTCCTAACAGGGGTGATCTTTACCTTTGTTAGGATGAGGTCCTCCTCCTATCCCTAACAAATTTATTAGGGAATAAAAGGGCCATTGAAAGAGCCTCTCCTCGTGTCCCTCTATCAAGACAAGATTCTTCTCCTGTTCCTGATAGGATTGACCTTCACTTTTATTGGGATGAGGTCCTCCTTCTGTTCCTAACAAAGTTATTAGAGCATAAAAGGACCGTTGAAAGGGCCTCTCCCCGTGCCCCCTATTAGGATGAGGTCCTCCTTCTGTTTCTGACAGGGTTGGCCTTCATCTTTGTTAGGATGAGGTCCTCCTTCTGTCCTTAATAATGTTATTGGAGTATAAAAGGACCATTGAAAGGACCTCTCCCCGTGTCTCCCTTTTAGGATGAGGTCCTCCTGCTATTCTTTACATGATTGGCCTTCACCTTTATTAGGACGAGGTTCTCGTCCTGTCCTTAACAAAGTTATTAGGGCACAAAAGGGCCATTGAAAAGACCTATCCTCATGTCCCCCTATCAAGATGAGGTCCTCCTCTTATTTCTGATAGGGTTGGCCTTTACCTTTGTTAGGGTGAGGTCCTCCTTCTATCCCTAATAAAATTATTGGGGCACCAAAGGGCCGTTGAAAGGGCCTCTCCTCGTGTTTTCCTATCAGGATGAGGTCCTCCTCCTATTCTTGATAGGGTTGGCCTTCACCTTTGTTAGGGCGAGGTTCTTCTCCTATCCCTAACAAAGTTATTAGGGCATAAAAGGGCCATTGAAATGGACTCTCCCCATGTTCTCCTATCAGAATGAGGTCCTCCTCCTTTTGCTGACAGGGTTGGCCTTCACCTTTGTTAGGACGAGGTCCTCCTCCTATCCCTAACAAAGTTATTGGCGCACAAAAGGATCATTGAAAGGGCCTCTCCCCGCTATCTCCTATTTAAGAACTGGAGGCCTTCTACTTCACTTAAGAACAAAGTTCATCATTTCCTACCATTATATAGTTTTGCAGTAAAGAACAAAGATATTGGAATAAGAAACTTTTATCAAGGTAGGATTATTGGTAATATATTCACAAGTTCTCCAAGTTCCAAGGTCGCGAGAGCGCTGATCCTCCAAGCTTTGTTAGATAATATGTTCCTGATTGAATGATCTCCATGACCTCATAGGGGCCTTCCTAGTTTGGGGTGAGCTTTCCTTGATTATGAGGCTATGAAATATTTGCTCGCCGAAGCACTAGATCTCCTACTGTGATTGTCTTACTTCTAACCCTGGAGTTGTAGTAGCGAGCTATCTTCTGCTTGTAAGCTGTCATTTGGATTTGAGCCTTCTTTCACTTTTCTTCCAATAGATCAAGATTTGTTCTAAGATCCTACAAGTTGCTTTATCCATTAAAGGCTTCAACCTACATTGAAGAAAGTTGAAGTTCGATCGAGATGACCGCCTCCATCCCAAAGGCTAATGCAAAGGGAGTTTCTCCAATAGGCAATCTTTGGGTGGTATGGTAAGCTCAGAGCACATGATAGAGTTTGTCCGTCCATGTTCCTTTTGCCCTTTCAAGCCTTGCTTTTATCCCTTGACGCAAAGTTTTGTTAGTTATCTTGGCCTCACCATTCACCTGTGGATGAGCTACTGATGTGAAGTGATGGAAGATATTCAGGTCCTCACAAAACTCAGCAAACTTTTCTCCCACAAACTAGTGCCCATTATCAGTGATTAATATCTAAGGTAGGTCGAACCTGAAAATAATTAACTTTCAGATGAAGTCCTGTACTTTGGCTTTAGTAATTTTTGCTAGAGATTCAGCTTTAACCTACTTGGTGAAATAATCCACTGCCACCAGTAGGAACTTTCATTATCCAGGTGCCATGAAAAAAAGTTCAAGTATGTCCATCCCCCATTATGCAAACGACCAAGAAACACTTAACGGTGTGAGCTGTGAAGCTGGCTATCTTTGAATGTTGGCATTTCTCTAACACCTATCATATTTTTTTACATAATCCACTGCATCTTGGTGCATCACTGGCCAATAGTATCCCTATCGAAGTAACTTATATGATAAGGATCTCACCCCCAGATGATTTCCACATATTCCTTCATGAAGTTCTCTCAAGGCATAATCAACTTTGGAAGGTCGAAGATATTTGAGGAGTGGCAGGAAGTACGATCTTTTATATAGCTTATCTTCATACAGGACATAATGGGAGGCTTGAGTTCTCAGTTTTTGAGCTTCTTTTGGATCTCTCAAAAGGACCCCCTCCTTGAGATAAGAAATCAGCGGGTCAATCCAACTAGGCTTATGGTCAACCTACATAATTGTTTGAGACTCTTTCAAACTTGGGTGTTGCAGAACTTCGAATAGAACTTTTCTTGGTAGTTCATTTAGGGCCAGTGTTGCCAATTTTGAGAGGAGATTGGCTCTAGTATTCTTTGCCCTAGGGATCTGCTGAATATCAAAACTATTAAAGGTCGAGATCAAGCTTCTTAATTTTTTCAAGTACTTCTTTATGCTTTCTTCCCGAGCTTTATAATTGCTACTGACTTTGATAAACATATAAAATATATTTATAAAAATATTAATTTATTAATTAATTTATTTTTATTTCTTAAGAATTGATATTTTTATTTTATCTTCTGTAGAAAAGAAGACCATGGATGAAAAGAGCTTGATTTATGGATCGCAACAGAATAAATTTTACTTAAATCGAAGCAAAAATAAAAAAGTTATGAAGCCTAGAAGTTTTAAATAAAAAAAAAGAAAAAAAAAATAGTTTGGTGCATGATAGATCGGTCAGTCGGTCCATGGTTCCTATCGTAGACCAGCCAGCTTAGCGAGCATGGCGAATCAAGGAGCACCGCATGGCAGACGTAGACCCTTAAGGGGTTCACCAAAAATCCATCGTAGCTCATAGGGGTAGAATGATAATTTTCTTAATAATAGCATGCGATGATTGGCGAAGGCGTTCGATGTACCCGATTCGCACAATCCATAGCTACAGTGCGAGGCGAGATCAGATAGTCTGTGTTCAATCTGATGGAGACCGATGGTCCACGTCAATTCCTACTTTGATTTGAGTAGTACCCGACTGATTTGCACGATCCAATGATCAGGAAGTGAGCCGATCAAGATCCAATGGCCAGAATTCATCTTCGACTTGATTAAGGAAGATCCAGTGCCATCCAATGGTCCAAATTCATCTAATTGACTGATTGAATGAGTGAAATTTAATAGGGACCTTATTTAAGCTATAGAAGGCCAATTTTGACCAAATTTGGACAATTGAGATCCGATCTGATGGCAAAAAATTATTTCATGGAGTAGAATCTAATACTGACTCGATTTCTTTAGTTTTTCTTTGATTTTAATCTAATTTCTTTCCTTTTCTCTCTATAAAAACCTCCCTAAAGCCAAACCAATGGGAGAGAAGCCTTCCCTTGGGGGAAGCCATGCTAAACCCCTCTAAAGCTCTTCAAAGCCTCTCTTTCCTCACCTAAACAATCAGCCAGCTCTCTCTCTCGAGCTCTTCTTTCTTCAACATTTTCTCTTCTTCCTTCTTCAAACCACCACCAAAGCATGCATCTCCACCAAAATTTCTCTCATGTTCTGAATTTCTGTCACCTGCTGTGGCCCAATTCTTCAGCAAGACTCCAAGATGAAGATTTCAACGAGAAGCTCCTCGATGTCTGGCTGATCCTCTCTTTCTCAAGAGATCATTATGATCTTATTTTGATGGTGTTTTCTATTTTTCATCTTTTATATTTCTTTTTAGTTTGCAATAAAGATTATTTTTAGTTTAAATATCTTTATGTCTTTATTTTTTATAATTAATCTGGAATAGTTTATTACCCTTAAGATGAGCCGTGATCTACAAATACGGTTCGTGCTCTTGGGATAGATTATATTTGGATTAATTCTTGGTATTATATCTAAATCAATTTAGACTGGTCTATAACTTTAAGAGATGGGCTATGATTTAAGGGTACAGGTCGTGCTCTCTATGATAAGTTATATCTTTATTGATTAGATATTAATTGCAGTATATTAAAAAGAGTTTCTGCTGTTAGATAAGTGATCAATTGAAATCCTGAGAATCCATCTCTATACTTGCATCCTTACTTTAAATTAATTTGCTTATTTATTTATTTTCTTAATTAAGTAAGTAGCTTTTTAATTAATTCTTAAATCCTACTCTCAAGTTAAATTTAGTATTTAAATGCAATTAACATGATCCCTGTGGATATGATCCTGACTCACCCTATCTATATAGTAGTGAGTTAGATTTTATTTTTGACCGCCTACGACAGCAATTAAATTTTAGCATCATTGCTAGGAATCATGATTTAGTTGCTTTAAATAAATAAATAAAATTAAAAAAAATTAAATTAAAAATTAAAAAAAAATTAAAAATTAAAAATAAAAGAAATCATTGACACTGCATAAGCTATTTAGGATTTAGAGATTTAATCATAAAATCTAACAAGTAAACCTAATTAATTTAAATTTGCATGTTTCACTTTATTTGGACATCTTGACTTTTTGCATCTCATCTTTATAAGACACTTTAAGGGCGCTAACCTCAATTAAATAAGATATGGTGAGGATTTGATCACCCTTTCTTAGCCCAAAAATTGCAGACCTTTATATTATATTGACCCAAACATTAATTCTAAAATTAATTAGATGTTGGCCCCTAAGGATACTTGAGCTCATTAGGACAAGGATCCCTAAGAGTTGGGTTGGGTTAGGATTAGTTAATTCAATTGGTGTCTAAGGCAAGTGGTTCAGGGATGACTGGGCCCGAAGAAAGATGGTTACTTAATTAGTTCCATTAGCTTACCTGGCCAAGCACAATTGGTGTTTAAGATAAGCAATGGGGGGACTTCCACCAACCTTACACTTACCTGACCAGTTGAGTGACTGATTCTTTACTTGGAGGGCTTGAATGAAACCTTGGCAATTAGGAGCTGTCTAGATCTAGGTTAACCCTTAGCTAGGATTGATTACATAACTCGATTGCTAACCTACAAACATCAAACCTAATTAACCTCTTACATCTATTTATTAGATTTAGAACTCTCTATGCTCTCATCTTTAGAATTTCTTTCATCTCTTTTTATCTTATTAAAAAAAAATCTATCATAGAAAAAAAAGACTATAAAACTTAAAACTGTATTTGCTCTAAGGCATAATTATGGGATATTTACTTGGGCATTGCTTATTACAACCTGCAATTTAA
Source organism: Cocos nucifera (assembly GCA_006176705.1). Classification (NCBI taxonomy): domain Eukaryota; kingdom Viridiplantae; phylum Streptophyta; class Magnoliopsida; order Arecales; family Arecaceae; genus Cocos; species Cocos nucifera. The sequence continues at coordinate 257,907 of QRFJ01001666.1, read as the reverse complement.
ACTCTAAATCCTGAAATTGAATAAACTCTTAGAGCTAATAAACCTAGAATTATGGCTACATCCTTTCACCAATTGGAGGAATACATTATCCCTTCTTCTTATACCTCTGACCGCTATACACCCATTTATGGAACTAATAGTGGTGGAATCTATAAGGCTAAAAACTCCATAAATATCTATAATAAGGTAAATGAGTTATCCCAGAAACTTGACTATCTATTGAATATGAGACACTCTCATACCTCACCCTTGCATGTGTGTGACATATGTTCGAGTCCCAACCATTTGGTTAGTGAATGTCCAGCTGCATATCGATCTTGAAAATTTGTACATGAGCAGACTTACCTAACCCCAACTCAGACCAATTATTATAACCCTTACTCCAACACCTATGGTCTAGGTTAGGAAAACTATTCAAATTTTTATGAGACATCACAACCAGCATGAACCTAGTTATCCAGAGGAAACTTATACGGCATACCAATATCAAAATGTTCAGCAACCCTTTTCAAATGCTTATAATTCAACATTTAAAGAGAATATTTTATACATGTTAGAAACTCATACTCAATCTATAGTCAAGATAGAAATCCAACTTAGTCAGCTTACTGTTACATTCAATAGTTGGGAGGAGGAAGAATTATCTAGTCAGCCCATAAAGCAATATATAACTGAGAGCTCCAATGTGCATGAATCTCTAATAGAATAGCCTAATATACAAATTAAAAACTATTTTGAGGAGGATGTACCTAAAGATGAAATAAAGGAAGCTTTTCCTAGAATTATTTCTAAAAACCCAGTGCATACACATTTAGATCCTTTTAGGGTAGATTTTTTTAATATAGATGGGTGTGCTGAAAATATGAATGCATTATTAGAGCCATCCAATTTTAGCACCACTATCCTAGGGGATGAGAAATATGAAATAATACCGGCTCCAATAGCTTTCCCTCTAGAATTACCACCTCCTTTAAAACTAAATCCTCCCTTGGTCACACCAAAGTATGCATGTTCAGAATCGATTGACATCCTTCCAGTATCCATTACATCGATCGCAACCCTTACCCCAACAATTCAATTTATGAGCATATTAGAAAAATAAATAAAAAAATTCTCAATAAATAAGGATCTGTAAATGGGTTCATAAATTATTTTTTTAAAATCAAAAAAATAAAATTGACTAAGAATGGGACTGTGAGTTACTTTCTAAAGATTGGCGAGAAATTACTGAAATTCATAAATAATGGGATCACAAGCCATCTTTCTAAGATTGGCAATCCAAAACCATTAAAATTTGTCAATCCAATTTTTAACACTGGATAGGTAGAGTCGCCTAGTCTGGCTGAAGACCTTAAACTTAGCACTTATCAAGAGGCAATCCATCATTTTATTTTTCAGATTTCAAGTTTTTCTAGTTTTATCTTTTTGTAGGAAACCAATAAAGATGATTGGCTTAAGTTGGGGAGAGCACATCAAAATATCCTATATAAACTTGATGGAATATACTAAGGACCTGCAAATAATAAACCAGGTGGTACCCCTCCTTGATAAATATTTTTATTTTTTTTCTCTTCTTCCATTGAGGACAATGGAAATTAAGTTGGAGGAGAATAACTAATTCTTAAAATTTATGAGTCCTCAAGTATGATTTGAAATAATTAGCTTTATATACCCAAACTTTGTTTTGATTAAAAGTTAATTAGGCACCCTAATCATTGAATGATTAATGGTCTAGATAATTTTAGAGATATTGAGGAGTAAATTACTAAAAAAACCTAATAAATGAAAGGGTTTAAACCAGACCAAATTTTAAGAGTGATTCTGAAACTTTCTTCTTTCTGATCTAATGAAGAATCTACTTCATGAGAATTGGGTGGGAAGGTCAAACTATGCAAAAATATCCCTTAGAATCTATCTATAAAAAAAAAAAATAAACACTGGTTTCCCATTGAGTAACCAGGCCTCTTCACCTAAGTACGCATTATGGTTCACATAAAAAAATGGGCAGTGTGAATTAAAAAAAAAAGTTTAGCATTGTTTCACTGAGTAACCAGCCCTCTTTGCTTAACTAAGCATTATGGTTCACATCAAAAGATGGAGATGCAAGAATCTAAAAAAAGAGAGTAGATAATAAGGGGACTAAATTGCAAGAAAGATAATAAATCCAGCTCACATCAAGTTAGAGGATTTAAAGAGTAAAATGGGAAGTTGGTGAAAGAATATCACTAAAAATTTCTATGGCTAAGACTCAACCATTAATTGGATTGAATTGGTAATCCGACGATGTACCACATTAATGGTCTGACTGGATCAGCTACCTTTAGGAGTGTTTAAACCTAATTTTTACTTCAAGGCTAAGTTAGAATATATTGCTAATCTATTTGCTTTACTCGAGAATGAGCAAAGTTTAAGTTGGGAGATGTGATAAATATATAAAATATATTTATAAAAGTATTAATTTATTAATTAATTTATTCTTATTTCTTAAGAATTAATATTTTTATTTTATCTTTTGTAGAAAAGAATACCATTTATGAAAAGATCTCAATTTATGGATCGTAACAAAATAAATTTTACTCAAATCAGAGCTAAAATGAAAAAGTTATGAAGCCCAAAATTTTTAAATAAAAGAAAAAGAAGAAAAATAGTCCGGTGCATAGTAGATCGATCAGTCGGTCCATGGTTCCTATCACAGACCGGCCAGCTCAATGAGCATGGTGAATCAAGGAGTGTTGCATGGTAGACATTGACCCTTAAAGGGTTCATCAAAAATCCTTCGCGGCTCATAGGGGCAGAATGGTAATTTTCTCAGGAATAGCGTGCGATAATTGGCAGAGGCATTCGATGTACCCAATTTGCATGATTCACAGCTATAGTGCTAGGTGAGATCGGATGGTCTATGTTTCATCTGGTGGAGATCCGACGGTCCACGTCGATTCCTGCTTTGATTCGAACAATACCCAACTGATTTGCACGATCCAATGGTCAAGAAGCGAGTCGATCAAGATCCAATGATCAGAATTCATCTCTGACTTGATTAAGGAAGATCCAACACCATCCAATAGTCCAAATTCATCCAATTGATTGATCAAACAACTAAAATTTAATTGGGACCCTATTTAAGCTACATTAGGTTGATTTTGATCAAATCTGGATGATTGAGACCCGATTTGACGGCAGAAAATTATTTCAAGAAGCAGAATTTGATACAAACTCAATTTCTTTAGTTTTTCTATAATTTTAATTCAATTTCTCTCTTTTTATCTCTATAAAAACCTTCCTAAAGCCAAACCAATGGGAGAGAAGCCTCACTTTGGGGGAAGCCATGCTAAACCCCTCTAAAGCTCTTCAAAGCCTCTCTTTCCTCACCTAAACAATCAGCAAGCTCTCTCTCTCTCTCCCTAATTCTCTCTCAAGCTCTTCTTACTTCAACCTTTTCTCTTCTTCCTTCTTCAAACCAGCACCAAAGCCTACATCTCCACCAAAACTTCTCTCTTGTTCCAAATTTTTATCACCTATTGTGGCTTGATTCTTCAGCAAGGATCCAGGATGAAGATTTCGGTAAGAAGCTCCTCGATGTCTGGCTGATCCTCTCTTTCTCAAGAGATCATTATGATCTTATTCTAATAGTGTTTTCTATTTTTCATGTTCTGTATTTCTTTTTAGTTTGCAATAAAGACTATTTTTAGCTTAAATATCATTATGTCTTTATTTTTTGTAATTAATCTCAAATAGTTTATTTCCCTTGAGACGAGCCATGATCTATGGCTATGGTTCGTGCTCTTGGGATAGATTATATTTGGATTAATTTTTGGTATTATATGTAAATCAATTTAGACTAGCCTATAATATTAAGGGACGGGCTGTGATCTAAGGGAATGGGCCGTGCTCTCTAAGATAGGTTATATCTTTATTGATTAGATATTAATTGCTGCATAATAAAAAGAGTATCAGCTGTTAGATAAGTGATCAATTAAAATTTTGAGAATCCATCTCTATACTTGCAACCTTCCTTTAAATTAATTTGCTTATTTATTTATTTTTTCAATTAAGTACGTAGCCTTTTAATTAATTCTTAAATCCTACTCTCAAGTTAAATTTATTATTTAAATATAATTAACATGATCCCTGTGGATATGATCCCAACTCATCCTATCTATATAGTAGGAAGTTAGGCTTTATTTTTGACCACCTACGGTAGCGATTAGACTTGCCCCATAACCAACTGAGAGTCATTGTCAATTTTTAGATATTCTGCTCTGAATTCTTTGGCTATTCTCAGTCCCACAATTAGGGCTTCATATTCTGCTCCATTATTGGTAGCAGAAAACTCAAAGCGCAAAGCATATTCAGCTACAACTCCTTCCAGATTAACGAGAATCAAGCCTGCACTTGCCTCAGAAGCATTAGCCTTTTCTACATGGGTGCCAGGGATATGAACTTCTTGGTACTTTGGTTTTATTGCATTTGGAATGGTGCACTTTACTATAAAATCAGCTAGTATTTAAGCTTTATTGGATGGCTGGGATTGAAAATGAACATCAAATTTAGTTAATTCGATCACCCACTTTGCTATTCTTCCAAAGGTACCGAGTCAGTGAAGAATTGCTTTGATAGGTTGATCAGTAATAAGAGTAATTGTGTCCCTGAAAATATGGTCGGAGCTTTCTAGCTGTAATCAATAAGACATAGGTTAGCTTTTCTAATTTGGTGTACCTTGTTTCTGCATCCCTCAGGACTAGGCTTATATGGTAGATCGATTTTTGAACTTTAGCCTCTTCACTGACTAGGATGGCTCCAATAGCTGCTGGAGATACAACAAGGTATAGGAATAGCTCTTCTCCAGGTTTAGGCTTGGCTAGAAGTGGAGGCAAACTGAGATAGTTTCTTATAGGATTTGATGTGGTTCTCCCAAGCCTTGGGAGGCCATAGGAGGAGCTAGGGTGTTGGCTTCGGGAGACTAGGATGGATGTGAGTCCTAGGGCTAAGAAAGAAGTTATCCTAGGTGAAGGCAGTGTGTAGCCCTGCACAGACTCGAGGTTCTGATGTGAGAACCTTGAGGGGCTTGGTAGGTTCTCTGAAGCCTGGGATATAAGGTGGAGCAAAGGGACCAAAGCTAGAAGAAGAATCAGCCAAGACAAGGGGCTAACACATAGGCGAGCTGGCTTGGATACGTAGTCGAGTTGGCTCAGGCTGAGATTGAGTTGGCTATCTCAGGCAGATAGAAGATAAAATTCGGACGAGATGCAGCTGAGCTAGCTTGGTTCTTGATAGAGCCAGTTCGACGGTGGTGAATAGAACTGCTTAGATTTTCTGTTTGGATCTAGGATAGGCTTTTATACTAGGATCTTAAGGCCTGGACCAAGAAGGTCTTAAGGCCTGGACCAAGAAGGTCTTAAGGGGGCTAACTCATGTATGGTCGGATTCAGATCCAGGGGATGAGAGCATGTGAGATATATGTATGTAGGCTCGGTGAGTGCTTTCATGTATTGGGTTAGCCTAGAAAAGTTTTTCAGCTAGGATTTGGGTTTATTAGGATTCATGTGGTATAGCAGAAATATTAGGGTATATAAACCTAGGTATTGTATCTTTACAATAGAGTAGAATACAATAGAACTTTTCTTCATAAAACTCTCTACTCTTCTCTCTTTGGTTCCAACTTTTAGCCCTAGGTGCCGGCCATCTACTTTGTTCTTCTTCTCTCTAATAATTAGTATTAGAGAGATACCAGGATCCAATAAGTGGTATTAGAGCCTGATTGAGCATGGAGGAGGAAGAAGATCAGATTTCAGCAGAGATCAGCAGTGACATTCAGATCTAAAGGCTTTCTCCAGGCTTCGTGAGGAAGAAAGAGGTCACAAGGCTATTGTCCACCATCCCTAGTCAAGGTATTTTTTTTAGATCCATCTGTTTGCTATTTTTGATTCATACGATCATGGAGAATAGTGGATTGAAGGTAGAATTTGAGAAATTTGATGGAAAAAAAAAATTTCATGATGTGGAAGCTTAGGATGGAGAATCTACTAGTTTAGATGAGACTGGATATAACCTTGGAAGATAGGCTGGAGGAGATGATAGACAAAGAATTGGTGTCCTTGGAGAAAAGGGCATGTGCCATGATTAGGACTTGTTTGACAAATGAGGTGCTATATGGCATGTTGGAGGAGAAGACACCCAAGGGTTTATGATCGAGATTACATTAGTTATACATGGGGAAGAATATGTGCAATAAGTTGGTGCTAAAAAAGCAACTGTACAGACTTCGGATGCAAGAGGGTGAGGATGTTGCGGGACATATTCAACAGTTCAATTGGATAAGCATGGATTTGCTCAACGTTGGAGTAGATCTCGAAGAGGAGGACAAAAGTTTATTACTATGATGTTTGCTACCTAGGAGCTTCGATCCATTGGTGATGACGTTGCTGTATGGTAAGGAGATACTGGTGTACGAGAAGATTGTATTAGTGCGAAGGTCCAACAAGCAGCGAAAATGGATGATGAAGAGGGAGGTCTTCTAGGAGGGTCTCATGGTTTCAGAGAGGTCCAAGCATGGAAAGAAGAAGGATCAGCAAAGGGGCAACAAGGGATCCAAGAGATATTTCAAGTGTGGTGAAGCAGGGCACTTTAAGCAAGAATGACTGCTTTGGAAGAAGTGCAAAGGAGGAGAAAACCCAGATTCCGTTGGTTTAGTCACTGCAAGTGAAGAGTCAGATGAGCTCTTGATGGTCTCGGAGGAGCTCGTAGGGTGCGGTGTATTTGAGATAGTTTCAAATAGGTCTGTAGAGTGTGAAGGGTTCGAAGGGGCAGCGACGGTGTTCAAGGCACAACGGTAGGCTCAGCAGTACATTATTGAGTGGTTGTCCTCAGGGAACTCGATTACAGAGTCAGCTTCTATGGCATCAGGGGGACTTTGGTTTCTGGTGGAGTACCGAGTAGAGGTGGCTTCACAGATGGAGAGAGAAGTGACACAAGTTTAGAGTGGAGAAGTGCAGGAGGACCATTATCCTAGTACCAACATTGGAGATACACGGTTCTAGGTGGAGCAGCATGTGCGGAAGGATAGGCAAAGTTTTAAGGAGACCATGTCAGGATATGAAGTAGGCACCGATATTGGATTGCTGCAAATTCTCCAGAAAAGTTGAGGACAGTTGATACGGCTGTCAAGCAGAAGGATGCTTACAACTCCAAGGGTGGTGCATAGAAGCAAGCCAAGGTTTTCAATGGTGGAGGTGGTCATCCTAAAGGCCTCAAAGGGAGCTCAGCAGCTGAAGAAGAATGGCGGTGGCAAGGTGTGAACAAGTAGCCATCAGGGCATGCATCGATAATGGATTCATGTAGGGGAAAATTGCCAGGTGTGCCAAGACTTGGGCACACCAAGATGGAGATTATAGGACTAAGATTGAGTTGGCTTGGATACGCTGTCGAGCCGGCTCGGACTAAGATCGAGCTGACTCAAGACATAATCAAGTCGGCTGTATCAGGCAGATAGAAGATAGGATTCGAATGAGATATAGCCGAGCCAGCTTGGCTCCTGATAGAGCCGACTTGATAATGGTGAATAGAATTGTTTGGATTTTCTGTTTGGATCTAGGATAGGCTTTTATCCTAGGGTCTTAAGGCCTGAACTAATAAGGTCTTAAGGAGACTAACTTATGTATGGGTCGGATTTAGATCTAGAGGATGAGAGCATCTAAGACATGTATACATGGACTCGATGAGTATTTTCATGTGTTGGGATAGCCTAAGAAAGTTTTTCAGCTGGGATTTGGGTTTATTAGGGTTCATGTGGTATAGCAGAAATCCTAGGGTATATAAATTCAGGTATTGTATCTTTACCATAGAGTGAAATATAATTGAGCTTTTTTTTAAAAAACTCTCTACTCTTTTCTCTCCAAGTTCCAACTTTAAGTCCTAGGTGCCAGCCATCTACTTTGTTCTTCTTCTCTCCAACAATTCGTATCAAAGAGGTACCAGGATCCAACATTCTTCAATTCCTCAAAGGCCCGCTGGCACTCAGAAGTCTAGTTGAAGCTTTTGGGTTGTTTGAGTACTTGAAAGAAAGGCATATAATTGTTAGATATATGTGCCCTAGAAGCTAGAATTGGCTGACACTTGTAATACACTTCTAGGGGCAAAATTATAACTTTGACTAATATCAATAAAATGGGTTATTTTCTATCACATATGTGTATTTAGTATCTATGATACATCCTTTGAGTTAATGGTAATGATAATTCATATTTTCAAGAGTTGAAAATTTAAGACATGAATAATCATTATTAACTAATAAAATGCTTCCGACCATAGGATCATCATGAGGATGGTGATTGATCTGGAAGGTTGGTGTACAATCGCTTCTCTTTAGTAGATGAGTCTTGAGTCTATGGTGTGGAGACACCAGAGCGAGAGTATAGGTACTCATTAGAGAACGAGGGCACTGAGCGTGACCATCTCGAGTAGTCATTAGGGAGTCTACCTTCTCATCAATGACTGACTCGATGCTACAGTAGTGTGTCTGGTTCTTTGACCTGAGATGCATCGATAGTTCACCTTGAGGGTGTTATAGTTTGACTACACCATTACTCGATCTCCTAGCCATTCAGAATCCTAAGGTGTATGTTGGCTATTGCATGTTCATTGTAGGAACTAGATAGCATCAAGATGGAATCTATCTACCTCGGTGGTAGAGAAGCAGCCCTATGATGATCATGAGAATCAAGTCCAGAAGCCCATGGCCATGGTAGAGTGAAATAATAGAAAGAGTTTCTATTTAGACACATCGGACTCGAATCGAATGATTATATCATATGGCAGAAACTAGGGTTTGACGAGTTCACCTTAACCCTAATCTGATCGGAGCTCAAGATAGAAGAACTTAATCACACAGGTAGCTGCACTAAGAGGTTTGCATTCAGCTTTGATGGGTTGCCACCATATACTGCTAGGTGTCACTGGTGGATTTTGGGAGCAATTAGAATGATTTAGATGATCGATCATTCTAGCTGTTCAAATCAAAAGAGTTTTGATCCATCGAAAGGAGTTTCGATGATGTCGATGATAGAGATCATGACATATCCCATTACCATACAGAACTGAACCTAACTAGATCACACAAACAAGGATTTGAATCTGGTGATCATCAATTGAACTGATCCAGTTCAATTGATCTGAATGAGATTCAATTAGGTTTAAGAAAATCATGCTAGCACTCGATTGAACCTAACGTTCTTCTTTTACTATCATAAATAAGTTGTCCTGACTGAGCCAAAGGAGTTTGTGCTCAATCAGAGGCCTTCATATGGTTTGACTGGAGGTTGTCCAAGTCTAGAAAAGGTTGTCTTATTTTGTAAGACATTACCTGCCATTTTTGGTCACCTGCCATTTCTCGTTCTTTGACTTTGGTCAAAAGTCTACCTTTGACTGGTCAAATGTTGACCATTGATACTTTGACTTCTGTCCATGTGTCATGCACCTATTGGAGGACTGGTGGGGGCTTGTCCCCCTACCAGAACCTAGCAAGGAGGAGGGCGCATGCCACCCTAGGCGTGTGCCCAAGTTGGAGGCGCCTAGGAGTCCCTGTTGGATAGGAACTCCATCTCCTTTTTGGATTTCAATTAGAGTTCTCCTAAGAACCAACTTTGACTGATCTTAGGCACCCTCTAAGGAGGAATCCAGGGGACTCTATTTCCCACCAATCAGATTTAGATCTGATTTCACAAAGAGTTGTGATTGGTTGGGAAGAAGAGAAGTTGGATCATAGATAGTCTATAAATAAAACCCTGCGCCCAACTCAGATTGTGATTGAAAGTTTGGGAAATTGAAACCCCATGCCCCAAGGCTGCCTCTCTCCTCTTCCTCCATGCCAAACCCACCTTCTCCATCTCCTCTCCACATCCAAAAGGAGTTTTGGACCTTGGTTGGTGCGATCCAGATGAGAGAAAGGCGACTGAAAGCTAGAAGGCTGCACTGCTGCACAGGACAACTGCTGATCTTCGAAAAGAGTTTTGAAGATCCTCCAGATCAGATCCAGATCTAATTTTTGGAGATGTGATAGAGAAGAAGAGGATCTCTAGATCCAGCTTGAGTGGATACCGATAGAGGCCAGGCACTTGTGTGGCTAGATCCAGAACCTTCCGCTGCTTATAGGATCATCAACGGGTAATAGGATTACCCACTTCAAGGTAAATTAAATTTGATTTAATTTATCTAATTTTATTTTAATTATTAAAATAATAATAATTAGATCTAAAATATTTTAGATCTGATCTGGATCAAAAAAATTTTTTTTAAAAATATATCTCTTGATCTGATCAGATCTGAACGAACCTGATCCGGAAAATCAGGATTTTTCTTCAACTGGTATCAAAGCCAAGGTTCTAAAAGTATTTAGATCTAATTTTAAATTTATTTTAATCAAAAAATAAGTGATTTCAGATGTCACATGAGATGTGATCAGATCTAAAATTAAAAAAAATTAAAATTAAATGATTTGGATCTAAGATTAGAAAATATGCATGACTAGTTCTAAAATAGAATAGTTCTATAGAATAGTCTTGCATGTTTTCAATTTAATTTGATTAAATCATATTTTAGATCTATTTATTTACTATTTTTTGATATTATAATGGTTATAATAACATCTAAAAAATAGCAAATAAAAATATTTAATTTTAAACATCATATGAGATATGATTGATGCATGTCTAGACTAGTTGTAGAATAGTTCTACATAATTATCTAGATTAGAATTTATTTTGATTAGATCAATCTAAATCTAATTTTTTAGATTATTATGAGATAATTTAGATCTGAAAATATGCATGATTCGATACATGAGATGTATGCAAAAAATGCCATGATTAGATCTAATTTATATATGAGATATATAATATAGATCTAAAACTGTTTTGTAGTATTGCATGTTCCTGATTAAGGCGTTCCTCTTGGCCGTCCGGTCATAAGAACGAAGAAGGATTTAAAGGCCCTCTCTTTCCATCCGATGGGGTGTTCTTATGATGTGTAGGGGTGCTGCATGTTCATCCTTAATTAGAAACCCAAAACTTACTTTCTGTAAAAACCCTAGATCCTAAAACCCTAGGATTTATCATGCATATTTTGTTTATGAACCCTACTTAATTAAAAATTAAGTTTATGGAATATTAATTAGGTCTAAAATTGAGAATTTTAGATCTAAGAAATATTCATAATACTGGGTTCGGGCTTGGATAGCTCAATTAGGTCTAAGCGGTTGATCAAATCGAATCAAGAGTTGGTTAGATGGGATCAACAATGCTTAAATTGACCAGCCTAATAGGATTAAGTCTGGGTCAAGATCGAGTCACGATCAAGCAAGACCTAATTAGGCTCAGAGGTTAGAGTCTGGATTGTAGGCTAACCCAATTGGTTCTGACTCAACAATTTGGTGTCTAAGATAAGTTTGGCACATACGACCGATTGATTTTTAGTTGGAAGCTACTCGACCTGAATGCATTCTTGTACGAGTTAATGGCATATTCCTTCCACCAGTGTCACTTACCTGGCCATATCTGTTGACACAGTTCTAATCTGAGGTGGTCAATAATCCGAGCTAACCCATGCCACTAGGTTATTCATAATTGTTATGACTATGACAAGTCTAGTTTAATGAGATCTGAATCAATTTTTCCTAAGAAAAGATTAAGTCTAAGGTCTTCCACCATTGTAGATGTGCAGGTCCTTCCCGAGATTGATTGTTCTTGGCTTGATACAGTGGCTCAGTTGCACCGAAAAGATGCAACCTTGTCTATTAGGCATTGGATGCTATGGGCTAAAGGATGAGTTGGGCTCAATATTTCGGATACGGTGAGAGACTCAATTAGGAACCCAGTCTATGCAAATGATGGGTCTGACTTAACTAAGGAGTGGATCAATATTTCGGATATGGTGAGATTCATGAATTAGAGACCAAGTTTGGGTGCACCATGATTAGAGAATCATTGAACAAGAGTTGTTCACTCATTGGCTAACCCATCACCAATAACTGTTAGGTGAGGTGATGAGTCAGTTGGTGAGACCGCACCACCCACTAGAAATCATTAATCATAGAGATTTTCGCATCTCTACAGAAGGAGTGTAGGGATCCGAGAAAATAGTGGAAGCTAATTTATTTAAAAATAAAATTTCTAAACAAATTGGTTAAGTCATAATTACAATATCTAACTAGATTCTTTGACTCTCTATAGGAAAATGTCTGCGTCCAATCCATTGGCACGTATCCTGGACATATATAGACTAACTGGACCCAATTATAAAAACTGACTCAGAAACTACAAAATAATTTTGGGTTCTGAGAAGTTAGCCCATGTATTGGACCAGGACCCTCCCACCTTACCAGTCCGTCCATCCATTGAACAGAGAGAGTCTCTGGAAAAATGGATAGACGAAGATAATAAGGCCAGATATTACATGTTGGGCTCAATGTCTGATGAGCTCCAGCACCAACATGAAGATATCGGGACTGCTCACTAAATGTTGGCTCACCTGCAAGAGATGTTTGGCGAACAGAGTCGCGCAGCTAAATATCAAGTCACGAAATAACTTTTTAAGGCTAAGATGCATGATGGGCAGTCAGTCCAAGATCACAGCCTGATGATGATCAAGGACTTGGAAGAGTTTGAGAAGCTCGGTGTGAAGTTGGACTTGGATCTGTAGAATGATGTTATTCTGCAATCTCTGATCGATGCATATGGGCAATTCATCATGAATTACCACATGCATAAATTTCAAAATTCCTTGGCCGAATTAGTGAACATGCTGGTCACCGCTGAGCTTTCTATGAAAGGTTCTAAAGGCTCAGTTTTTGCTATGGAATGGACTTCTTCCAAAAGAAAGTCTTATGGAAAGAAAAAGAAGTCTACAAAAAAGCAAAAGGTGGAAGGAACCAAGAAGAAGAAGGCAGAATCGAAGAAAAAGACCGATGTCAAAGGTAAGTATTTTCATTGCAACAGCGACGGCCATTGGAAGCGGAATTGCCTTACTTACCTGACCACCCTAAAGAACAAGAAGGAAGGTCCTTCTGGAGGTATGCTCATTATTGAGTATCAGCTTACGATTTCTTCTGCATCTAGTTGGGTGCTTGACTCTGGTTCTAGTGCTCATCTGTGCACTTCCATGCAGGGTCTTGAGGATAGCAGGAGGCTGAGGGATGGAGACATGATCCTACATGTCGGTAATGGAGCAAGAGTTGTGCAGTAGCCCTGGGAACATACCCTCTTCGATTACCATCTGGTTTAGACTTAGTTTTAAAAGACTGTTATTATGTGCCTGCAGCTAGCAGAAATTTGATTTTTGTTTCATGCTTAGCACTAGAAGGCTATGTGATTACCTTCTTTAAGGACCATTGTAACATTCTTTATGAAAGAAATAAAATTGCAAATGGTTTCCTTATTAACGATCTTTATCAGCTACATATTGATGTACTTGTTCTAACTATCAAGCAAAACGTGAATGCCAAACGACCTAGGGATAGTCCAAACGATAGGTATCTATGGCACCTAAGATTAGGTCATATAGCAGAAGATAGGATCAACAAATTGGAGAAAAATGGGCTATTGAGTTCATTGACTTCTGAGTTGTATCCAACTTGTGAATCTTGTCTTCAAGGAAAAATGACTAAACTCCCTTTTGTTGGACATGGGGAAGGGGCCATAGATCTCCTTGCCCTAGTACATACTGATGTGTGGGACCCATTTGATGTGCCGGCTAGAGGCAATTTTATCTGCTTCATTATCTTTACCGATGATCTGTCTAGGTATGGGTATGTGTATCTTATGAGACATAAGTCTGAAGCTTTTGAAAAGTTCAAAGAATTCAGACATGAAGTAGAAAAATAAATCAGAAAACTCATTAAGGTTCTTCGATCAGATCGAGGAGGTGAATACCTTAGCCGGAAATTCCTAGACTATCTCAAAGAAAATGGCATAGTCTCTCAATGGACTCAACCAGGAACACCTCAACTCAATGGGGTTTCAGAATGGAGAAATCGGACCCTATTGGATATGGTCCCGATCCATGATGAGCTTCACAGACCTCCTTGATTTTCTTTGGGGATACTCATTGTTAACTTCAATTTATCTACTGAATAGGATTCCCTCTAAAACCGTTCCTACCACACCGTATGATATACGGCATGGTAAGAAACCAAGTCTGATTCATCTCAGAATTTGGGGCTGTCCGACTCATGTCAAAAGACAACAAGCGGATAAGTTAGAGTTTAGGTCCTTTAGAGCTCGATTCATAGGATATCCTAAAGAGTCATTAGGATACTATTTCTACATTCCAGAAGACCACAATGTTATTATGAGTCGACATGCCATCTTTCTTGAAAAATAGTTTATTCAAGATAGCGGCATTGGAAAGTAGATCAAGCTTGATGAGAAAGTCTCATAAGTACAACAAGCTAAGGACCAATTGGAACCAAATTAGCTTGAGCCAATAAGAACACTACCTCCTCCATCTCGTAGATCGAAAAGAGTTTCCCATCCCCTTGAGAGATACTTAGGTATTATTTCAGAAGAAGTAGAGGAAACATTCCTTGTAGGTAATGGTGCTCATGGTGATGATCCCAAAACCTACAATGATGTGATATCAGATATCGACTCTGAGAAATGGCTAGAGGCAATGCAGTCAGAAATTGACTCGATGCACTCAAACTAAGTCTGGACTTGAGTAGATCCACCAGAAGGTATAGTACCTATTGGGTATAAATTGATCTTCAAGAGAAAGATTATGCCGATGGAAATGTGGAGACATTCAAGGCTAGACTAGTGGCAAAAGGTTATAGTCAATGCGAAGGCATTGACTATCAGGATACCTTTTTTCAGTGGCTATGCTAAAATTCATCCACACATTGCTTGCTGTTGTAGCCTATTTTGATTATGAAATCTGGCAAATGGACATGAAAATGGCATTCTTGAATGGATATCATGAGGAAGATATCTATATGGAACAGCTGCTAGGTTTCACATCCAGTGATACTGCTCACAAGGTTTGCAAGTTGCAAAGGTCCTTATATAGACTTAAGCAAGCATCTCGGAGCTGGAACACTCATTTCAATGATGTGATCAAAATGTTTGGTTTCACCAAAAACGAAGAGGAACCGTGTGTTTTCAAAAGGGTCAGTGGGAGCGCTTTTGTCTTTCTCGTATTGTACGTGGATGACATCCTCCTTATTGGAAATGATATTCCCATGTTAACAACAGTCAAAATATGGTTGTCCAAGAAATTCTCCATGAAAGACCTAGGTGAAGCATCCTTTATTCTAGGAATTAAGGGATAGACCGAATAGGATGCTAGGACTTTCATAGAAGATGTACATAGAG
Organism: Cocos nucifera; assembly: GCA_006176705.1. Classification (NCBI taxonomy): domain Eukaryota; kingdom Viridiplantae; phylum Streptophyta; class Magnoliopsida; order Arecales; family Arecaceae; genus Cocos; species Cocos nucifera. The sequence continues at coordinate 242,548 of QRFJ01001666.1, read as the reverse complement.
AAAGTACTAAAGAGGTTTAGTATGGAAAACTCTAAGCGGAGATTAATATCCTTTAGACATGGTATTCATCTTTCCAAGAAGATGTGCCCGAGCACACCTGAGGAAATAGAACGCATGAGCAAGATCCCTTATGCTTTTGCAATAGGGAGCCTCATGTATGCCATGCTATGTACATGACCAGATATAGCCCATGCTGTGAGTGTCACAAGCAGATATCAGTCAAATCCAGGTGAGGAACACTAGATTTCTGTGAAATGTATCCTTAAGGACTTAAGAAGAACTAAGGATATGATATTGGTCTTTGGTAATGGAGAACTCCAAGTCGAAGGATACATTGACTCGGATTTCATGTTCGATATAGATGATCGAAAGTCGACATCTGGGAGTCTATTTATATGCAATGATGGTGCTGTCAGCTAAAAGAGTTCCAAGCAAATGGTGATAGCAGATTCCACCATGGAAGTAGAATATATCGCTGCATTAGAGGCTGCAAAGAAAGCATTCTCGTACAAGAAGTTTGTTGCAGAAATTGGAGTAATGCCATTAGATGCCATTCCTCTATACTACGATAACAATGGCGCCATAGCCCTTGCTAAGGAGCCGAGGTCTCACCAAAAATCCAAGCACATAGAACGGTGATACCACCTCATCCGCGATTACCTCAAGAAGGATTATGTCGAGGTCAAGAGAGTCAACTCAGCAGACAATGTGGCAGACCCACTCACAAAGCCGTTAGGACAACAAAAGATCGAAGCCCACCTAGAGAAGATGGGATTTAGACTTGTAGCCAATTGGCTTTAGGACAAGTGGGTGATTGTTAGATATATGTGCTCTAGAAGTCAGAATTGATTGACACTTGTAATACACTTCTTGGGGCAAAATTATAATTTTGACTAATATCAATAAAATGGGTTATTTTCTATCACATATGTGTATTTAGTATCTGTGATACATCTTTTGAGTTAATGGTAATGATAATTCATATTTTCAAGAGTTGAAAATTTAGGATATGAATAATCATTATTAACTCATAAAATGCTTCCGACCATAGGATCATCATGAGGATGGTGATTGATCCGAAAGGTTGGTGTACAATCGCTTTTCTTTAGTAGATGAGTCTTGAGCCTATGGTGTGGAGACACCAAAGCGAGAGTACAGATACTCGTTAGAGAACGAGGGCATTGTGCGTGACCATCTCGAGTAGTCATTAGGGAGTCTATTTTCTCGTCAATGACTGACTCGATGCTGCAGTAGGATGATTTAGATGATCGATCATTCTAGCTATTCGAATCAGAAGAGTTCTAATCCATCGAAAGGAGTTTCGATGATGTCGATGATAGAGATCATGACATATTCCATTACCATACAGAACTGAACCTAACTGGGTCACACAAAAAAGGGTTTGAATCTGGTGATCATCAATTGAACTAATCTAGTTCAATTGATCTGAATGAGATTCAATTAGATTCAAGAAAATCGTGCTAGCACTCAATTGAACCTAACGTACTTCTTTTACTATCATAAATAAGTTGTCCTGACTGAGCCAAAGGAGTTTGTGCTCAATCAGAGGCCTTCATATGGTTTGACTGGAGGTTGTCCAAGTCAAAAAAGATTGTCTTATTTTGTAAGACATTACCTGCCATTTTTGGTCACCTTTCATTTCTCGTTCTTTGACTTTGGTCAAAAGTCTACCTTTGACTGGTCAAATATTGACCATAGATACTTTGACTTCTGTCCATGTGTCATGCACCTATTGAAGGACTGGTGGGGGCTTGTCCCCCTATCAGAACTTGGCAAGGAGGTGGGTACACGCCACCCTAGGCATGCACCTAAGTTGGAGGCGCCTAGGAGTCTCTGTTGGATAGGGACTCCATCTTCTTTTTGGATTTCAATTAGAGTTCTCCTAAGAACAAACTTTGATTGGTCTTAGACATCCTCTAAGGAGGAATCCAGGGGACTCTATTCCCACCAATCAAATTTAGATCTGATTTCACAAAGAGTTGTGATTGGTTGGGAAGAAGAGAAGTTGGATCACAGACAGTCTATAAATAAGACCCTATGCCCAACTCAGATTGTGATTGAAAGTTTGGGAAATTGAAACCCCACGCCCCAAGACTGCCTCTCCCCTCTTCCTCCATGCCAAACCCACCTTCTCCCTCTCCTCTCTATGTCCAAAAGGAGTTTTGGACCTTGGTTGGTGCGATCCAGACGAGAGAAAGGCGACTGAAAGCTAGAAGGCTGCATTGCTGCACAGGATAATTGCTGATTTTCGAAAAGAGTTTTGAAGATCCTCCAGATTTGATTTTTTAGATGTGATAGAAAAGAAGAGGATCTCTAGATCCAGCCCGAGTGGATACCGGTAGAGGCCAGGCACTTGCATGGTTTGATCTAGAACCTTCCGCTGCTTACAGGATCATCAACGGATAATAGAATTATCCACTTCAAGGTAAATTAAATTTAATTTAATTTATCTACTTTTATTTTAATTTCTAAAATAATAATAATCAAATCTAAAATATTTTAGATCTGATCTGGATCAAAGAGAAAAATTTTTGAAATATATCTCTTGATCTGATCAGATCTGAACGAACCTGATCCAAAAAATCAGGATTTTTCTTCAATAATATTCTGCCGACCTTGAAAAGAAGCAATTCAAGCCTGTTACCTTTCCTATAAGGCGTTGAACTTCTTTTATTATTTTCAGGATAGTCATCTTTTGGATGGATTTGATCTTCTTTAGGTTGGCTTCAATGCCGCTCCTTGATACCATGAATCCTAGGAACTTCTCTGAGGTTACTCCAAAAGCATATTTTGTAGGGTTTAGCTTCATTTTATACTTTTGGAGGGTGCTAAAGATTTCTTAAAGGTTGGAAATATGATTTGATGAAGATCGACTTTTAACTAGCATGTCATCTGCATAGACATCCATGTTTCGACCGAGCTGCTCCTTGAAGATCTTATTCACCATGTGCTGATAAGTTGCATCCGTATTTTTAAGTCCAAAGGGCATGATCCTATAACAATAAAGATCATGGTCAGTAATAAAAGTAGTCTTCTCCTTATCCTCTGGGGCCATCTTGATTTTGTTATAGTTGGAGAAAGCATCCATGAAGGTGAGGAGTTCATGGCCTGAAGTTGCATCCACCAGTTGATCAATCCTGAGTAGAGGGTAGCAATCTTTTGGGCAAGTTGTATTTAGGTCTATGAAGTCTATGCACATCCTCTACGTGCCATTTGCTTTTTTAACAAGAATAATATTTGCGATCCAATCCAGATAAAGCACTTTCCAAATAAATCGTGCCTTAAGGAGCTTGTTGACCTTGTCCATAATAGCCTTCTACCTCTCTGATGTGAAACTATGCTTTTTCTACTTTTTTGGTCGATGCTTAAGTTCCACACCCAGATGATGCTCCAATCCTTCTACATCAATCCCAGGCATATCTATGGGCACCCAGGTGAAAACATCAGCATTCCTTTATAAAAAGATGATGAGCTACTTTCTGACTTCTCCTTTCAGATTCGAGCCGATTTTTATTGTGTGTTCCTTATTCCCATCATTCAAAGGGACCCCCTCTAGGTGATCGATGGGTTCCCCCCTTTCTTTAGATAGGTCATCATAGGCGTTAAGTCCATCCACTAGACAAGGATCTGCTTGTCTTCCTCCTTGTAGGGCAATATTATAGCAGTGCCGAGCTACTGCTTAATTTCCTCTGACCTTCCTGACTCCATGCCTCATCGGGAACTTCATTTCAAGTAGTAAGTTGAAATCATAGCTTGGGGTGCATTGAAACCAGGTTGGCCAAGGATTGCATTGTAGGCAGAAGGGGCATTGACTACTAAAAGGTCAACTTGAGCTCTGGATTGCTTTGGATACTGACCTGCTATCATTGGCAATGTTATTATTCCCTCCACTAGCACTGCATTACTTGTAAATCCTATTAATGGGGAATTCATCAGACCCATCCTACTATCAAATATGGATATTTTAGAAAAAGCATTATAAAATAAGACATCAGCAGAGCTTCCATTATCAATTAAAACACAGTGTACATCATAATCAACAATATTTAAAGTAACTACAACCACATCATTATGTGGAAGTTGAACTCCTTGGACATCTTCTTCAATGAAGGTGATGGGTTCTTTAGTCCACTGCTTCATTACTGGCTCTGCCAACTCACTGGCTTTCTGATGAAAAATATGCAGGATTTCATGCTTATATTTCAAAAGTTTTTCAAAATAAAATGCAGTCAAAGATGTAGTTTAAACTATTTAATCTATAATAACATATAATCTAATTACTAAATCCTATATTTAGGATCTATAACATGTCATAATGTATACATAAATCTGAAAAAAAAATGGTATTGATCAAATCAATACCCTAGATCTAGACCAGTTCTAGATCTAAATCCTAGATCGCATCTAGGTGAGAGAAGAGATCAAATCTCTTACCTTCGTGTGGGGAGAACTTCATGGTTGATTTTTGTTGTTGCTTTTAGAGCTGTACATGCGTTCGGCCTCTACAGGTAATTCATATGAGGCTGCAACACAAATTAGAGGTTCGTCGAACGAAGATCTACTTAAAGTGCTAGCTTCTTACAGATCCCTCCTGATAGTTAATCTAAAATTATTCTTCTAATCTCTTCGACACTCCAAGAGATGAAGAACACAAGAAGGAATAAGGAAGAAGTCCAATCTTTGGATCTCCCAAAAATCAAAAGTAAAAATATATGAGAAAAGCCCTAAGAGAAGACAAATCTTTTCTTTCAAGACATCAACGATTGATATCCTAAAAACATATCTATGTTAGGACAAGGGGAGACCTTCTTCTTTAGATTTTTTTCATATTTCCAGATCTAACATTATCTAATTTTTTTCATAGAAAAATTTTACAAAAAATAGAGAAGAAGGGTTCTCAAAGAAACCTTAAGAGAAGACCTTTCTTTTCTTCTTCTTCTCTCATCAAGACTTGATCAGATCATGTCCAAAATGAACATCATGCCCCAACAACTTGGAACACTCATCCCCACACCCTATTCCTCTCTCTCTCTCAAATTTTTTATCACATAAAAATACATAAAAGAATAAGAGAAAAATACTTAAAAGAAAAAATAAGAGAAGATAATC